>JALIZH010008027.1:27500-137259 GCA_030522465.1 Rhipicephalus appendiculatus | reverse complement strand
GAAACCCTGCTGCAGGCCACCAAATCCTTAATGTGGACCGTACAATTGTAGTCGCTAGGGAGCCTAGATAACCGGCCGTTTTAGGGTGGAGACATCTTCAAAAAGTGCCTTCAAGAAACTCAGCCAAAACCAGCGGGTAATGGGGGCACGCTGTTGCCAGCTTCCACCAAATCTAGCATAGTTTTCTGTGCGCCGCCATTTTGGTCCCAATCGCCGCTCCCCTGAGCCCTTGCGACGTAACGCTGAGTGGCGCTGACGCGAGCTCACGCAAGGGAGGCAACAGCTCAGCGAGCGCGTCTTCGTGTGGACGCGCGGACGCGTCCCGTATGTAGGCTGCCTACTCGCGATGCGTGAACGCAGCAACAACTTGGTTATCTATGCATTCGCGAACACCGTGAAACACATATAACATGTCCTGCAGCAAAAAACAGTGAACGAAATGCGCAGTACTCACAGAGCAAATACGAGACGCACAGGTGGGCTCCCAGCCGTCTCGATTTATTTGTGCTAGCCAGAGTAGCCGTCGGCCCGGGCTCGCTGCAAGCGAACATTCGCAAGCCCTTTTTTGTTGTGGTTAGTGCACAGCGGTACGCAGCAATCAGGCATTTTCAGGCTTCACCGGCAGCGTTAACACGCTATCCGGTACGTTCGGCACCGCATTGTCGATGATTAAACGGAACCGGGCGTAGACGCAGTGCGGGCACCAAGATGGCACGATAGCGCGGCGCCGCTGTCTGGCAACATTGTGTTTTGGCGGGCGGCGGTGCGTTGGCGGCATGTAGTGGGTCAAAGGCTGACATCACCCTAAAACGGACGGTCATGTAGGCTCCCTAGTAGTCGCCGTAACGTAACGACGCCTAGCGTCAGCTAAATTCACCCACTTCACCAAGATTCGCGAGAAAAAGAGATAGAAAAAAAAGTAACGTAACGACGCCTAGCGTCAGCTAAATTCACCCACTTCACCAAGATTCGCGAGAAAAAGAGATAGAAAAAAAAAAACACTCGACAAGTGCGCGGCGCTCATGCCGCTATTTCGTCAGCCGTGACTTCTGAAACGACGAAGTCCAAGGAGCTGACATTTATTTCCATATTTGCAGGCAGTCGTTTGAAAATTGATTTGCTGGTAAGATCAAAACTGGAGCTTGCGAGTTTTGTGACAGCATGAACGACAACATTCCCTTCATACCGAGCAAAGGAGTGCGGACAAGCGTAAAAAAAAGTATTCAGGATGCATCTTCTCCTCCAGATGATCTTCCAGATGTGATCAATCACTTGGATGATAACGAAGATGTCAAGGACGTACCAGTTAAAACCGCTAGGAGCTCCCATACAAGATTCAAAAGCGAATCCAGAGCTATAAAATCAGGTGGCTGAATGAATTAATGCCAGGAAAATGGCTGCGTGTGCTCCTCCAGATGATCATGTATGATCAAGCTTGTGCTCGACTACTACATCTATGATCATCGAACCACTGCTCAGTCAATAGCCGCGCTCATGAGACCTTTCCTTCATGAGTTCTTAGCGTCGGCAATGTGAACTTTGACATTGCATTTTGGTCTGCAACAGACATGAAGCGGATTGACGCAAGCTTTGGGAGCTCGGTGTGACACCCCGAACAGTACAAGATTGCATTCCTTGTGGATTCTGCAGCCATGATCACATTGCCTACATCAAAATACGGTGTAGTCGATTTTAACCACTGGCACTGATATGGGGCCTCGTTCTAGCCTACCGTCCCGAGACCACCATGATCGATGACATCTGCAGAAATTTTTTCATGAACCCACAGTCTCGTCTGAGGGTGAAATCATTCCGGAATGGACGTCGTCACCGATCCACTGACCGGAGCTACTACGACTGGGCCGGAACCTGAAATACATAGCCTGCTCAGTTGACAACTTCACCGAACTCAATCACCGCAACTGGGAAACCTGCATTCCAATGACACTACGGCCATCTGCGACAGTGTCGGCTGAACCAACACTACGTGCAGTGGTGAAGTCAGAAGCTCCTGCGTCTGACGACGGGAATGACGAACCACAAGCATGAACCATATTGTGTGGAACAGTTGTGTATCACTGTTTTTGTTCCTTTCCAGTGATGAACTGCTGACTCAAAGGTGCATATCAGCTTCTTCCAGTGTGCAGGGTCATGGTGTGAAAATTATTGAAGTCTTCACTCTGATATGTTGCATTTATAATAATCCCTTCAAGACCTCAACGTTGATATTTTGTTCAATACCGTATTACGTGTGTGGTTATGTGGAGTAATATGTCGCTCGTTGAGGTCTCAGTGTGTATGCTTGTATGAGTGTGTGCTTGTCTGGTTCTTTTGCCGAAGTCATGCGGAGAGCTTTTTACAAAATGCCTTTAAACCTTCTGAAAGGTATTTTAGGTGTTTCTTATGCTCCGTAGACTGTGGGTGCCACAAAATAAATACATGCGGAAATAGCTTTTTAGGGGCTCGGGATCTAAGCCGGTGGAATTAACTTTTAAAACTTCGAAAGTAATTGTAGCATGGAAGATATTAGGGCAACTTTGGATAAAAAGCAAGGAAAAGCTAGGGAATGCTAGAGACGCTATGGGCGTAGCTGTTAAGGCAACGCAGCCTCTCGAAGTGTTGTGTTTTTGTACTGTGGCAGAAGCACGGGCTTCAACTAGGAGGGCGCTGTCGTGAGCTTTATATTGCGGTTTCATTTTTTTTACTGCATTCTTCCACCATTGGCAACATCGCCTTGGTAAAATACAGTTTTATACCCTTAAATAATTGACGACATAGCCTTCAAATAGGACGGAGAAGGGCTCAAGGAAATAACATTAATGGCAAAGCGTCGTTGATGCGCTAAGGTCTTATTAGAACCAATAGGCAGGATGGTAAAAATTGTAGGCATCTATTTATAAATAAGATGCCAAGAAACCTAAATCAAAACATCCTGGAATTATCAAAGCCCAAACGACCATCAACTGACTATCAAGGAAGGAAACGTAATACAGTGCGGTGATGAAAATATGGGGCAAGATGGGATATTCTGTATGACAAAACACAGGGCAGGGCCTAGCGTTATCTATTGCAGTTGCATCTGGCTCGTCTGGGCGAAAAGCATACAGGAGGACATATTTTCATTATTCGGAGGCTATATCTCCGAGAAAAAGAAATCCGGTAGGGACTCAGTACCTCTAACAATATGCAAAAATTATTCTTAGAAAAGTGCGTAGCAAACGTCCATCTATACTAAATGTGCCGGAATTTTGTGTTTTACAGCGCACGTAAACGTGCGCTCGTGAGAAGTCGAGCGGGGAAAAAGAAAACGGCTTATGATATATGTAATAAATAAATCCCCCTGAGTGGGTAGGTGCCAATCATACAAGGAGCATCATCATCATCATCAAATCAAGGTAGCGTTGAATTCAATCGGAATCGTTCGAGTTTATTGGTTAGTATAAAATATCGCAGAGTAGTTGGCTCAATGAAGAAAGACTTGGTTAGGGCAGAAGCGCGCAATGCTAGGGTTTAGTTCGGGGTGCTGAGAACGTCGGTGCATGTCAGTTGACAACATTTAGTTTCCCGAAAAAGATACATACATTTACTTCTGTGAAGACACGTTTCCTTTTCGTGTTATGCCGATTCCTCTCACGGAGGGGTCAGCCATATTTTTGTTGCGATAGCAATTATGTGGACACTCTCGGCTGATTTTCGTCGTCGCCGTGTGTCGACGCCGTCATGTCCCGGATATGTATATGTATGTTTATATATAAAACAAGGCATAAATAAAAACAGTAGAAAAAAAATGGGGGACCCTTAATCTTCGCCTTTAAAGGAGTCCTGACACAAAAATTTTCGCCCCGCGTTTTTTTGCTGCAATGTGTTGCTGGGGGCCTGTTAGTCATAACACGGCACATCGTTTGCTGCAGCGCGCGACAGATAATTAATTACAAGCTCCTCATTACCGACACAGCCTCAGTTTCGGTTTGACAGAGCTCCAAAAACGACAAGCCGCCGTGTGCAACTATCGCCACCTAGCGAGTGAAACGCTCGGTCACGGAGCACACAGAACAGTGACGCACTTCCGCGCGGTCTGCATCGTCTGCTTTCATTCGCTTGTCACCCATGCTGCGTGATGTCGTCGCCGTTATCGTCCTCGCTGTCGTCGTCGGGGTCGTCTGACGGCGACAATTTTCTTGCGACGGGGATGGAAGGAATTTACGACGGGGCGAATCACTTCAGGTTTGACCCGCTGGCGAGGAGTGCTTCGTCGGGAAGCGGCAACGATACCAGCGACGACGACCACGATGAACCTCGCGTCGGCAATGTACTATGGTAAAACCCGACACATTCGTGCACAAAGGTTCTGCAGGGCAATTCATTAAGCCAAAGTACGTTCTCTTTTTCTACGTTCAATATTCGATTGAATCACTTGATAACATTGTGATGCCCTTCAAGTTGTTGGTGCCGAAGAAAGCTAGGTAACACCAGAGCACCAGACGTGAGCGATGCACAGGGTGGAGTCGGAAGACCCATGTACGCCAAGTCCGGCGCCTGTGTGGTAAAGCAATGCGCCTCGAAATGGAGCCCGCAAACGCGACTGTTCTGCACGGGGGGACCAGTCCTGATACTCCTGACGTCCACAAGCGCACACGAACTCGATCCACTTCTGCCGCCGAGGTTCGTCGCGGGGAAACGTATGCAGCGATACGCCTGATCCCGACTTCGACGTGCAGAAGGAAACGGCGCAGAAGGATTTCGGCATTGTGGCCTGTCACTGCAGCCCAGGCAGCACAGGGAAATCAAGAAGTCCTTGGGAGCAGGAAACGGGAAAGCTGTACTGTCGCCAAACACAAAACTTTCAACGCGTGCGCCGCGGCAGCGCCTCCTCTTGGCCGCGGCCACACACTCGCGAGCAGCCGCCGAGCTACTAGTACACTGTAGCCGAGCAGCATGCCGAGCAGTCACCAACAGCCAAGATTAACTCAGTTGGCAAAGAGCGCGGCCTTCCAGTGGCGCGGAGCGTCTCTCCGCCATCGCCAACCAGGCGGGGGCGCTACGGTCGCGTTAGGATTGGTCTCGGCGAGTCGTCTGCTACTGCGCTACTTCCACGGGGCCGACAGGCGACTACTACAATGGTTAGGTCGATGTGGTAGTTGCTCTCATTTGACTTGGCTTGAGTGAAACGCGTGTTTTAGTTATATCTCAGCGTTATAAAGAGATACAAACAGCGCGTAAGACAGGACGTGCAAAAAAAAAGTAATAAAAGACAAGGCAAACACTGCACAGTGCGCTTACCTTAATTTCGTTTCCCGTTAGAGCGGGCATCTATTTTTCGCCAGTATATGCGAAGATCGTCTTAGGATCACGTAATGCTCAGTCATATTGCAACCTCATCTCATCACATAATACGCGGGCTGCTGAAAAGCCTACCAAATCAAACACCAGCAAGTAACCCAGAAAAAAAAAAAAGAAAGCGTCTTGTCATTTTCATTCGATTTCGTAAAACAGAATGCAGCAGGTGCATTATTTGCAGCGACGTATTCACGTGGTGTGTGTGCGAGTATTCGAAAATTTCGATATTCAAATGGAACACTGCTTTCTTCGATTCTATCATCGAATCGAATAGCTGTCATTTGTAAACCTGTAAACCTCAATTGTAAACCTGGATAATAAATATTTCAAAATATCAACTGCACCGAAGTGAGGATGAAATTGGCGCAAATATAGGATAACTTTCATCCCTGTTTGCTTATTAAAGGCATGAAAGGTGATAGCTCATGTAGGAAGGCAAGCTACTTCGCTTTGCGAGCGCAGACTTCATTAGCTATACAATGAGCATTCACGCTTTCTGAACAATTATGTGGATCCAAAGCATCCACTTATTCCCTCCAGATGCTTCCCTCGCTCAACTCCTGCCGTGAAAGTGCTCTAATTTTTAAAACTTGCTCTCAGTCACTGACCGAAAGAAAAATTATCATTCCAGTGTGCTCCGCCATACGCCTACAATGATGAGTACCTAGAATATATGTGCCCTTTACAATGCGCATCGACGTTCTTTTATCTGTATATGAGTACAGGCGAAACCTAAATTCGTCCATTCCATGCGCGCAAAAACCTCTAGCACGCATGTTGCACAGAAATTGGGCAAGCTCCTCTGCTAAGCCACGGTCCAGTAAGAATTAAAAAAGGGAACACACGGGCGGAAAGCACCAGTTATTATTTCTGTACAGACGCAACTAGTAACTGAGAAAGACTTTAGCGATCCGTGGCGATTAGCCCAGCAATGAACATCGGGGCCGTTCGTTCTGGTTAGCTCTGTACGAAATGCTTGGCTGGTGATTTTAGTTAACTGGATAAAATTATTCAGATTAAATCGCACTGTCCCGTAAATACAGTTCTTTTCCGCACACAGCGCGTTGATTGTTGGCGTGCCATTCTAAAGCATTCCACCAGCGATTATGTCGTATCAACACCCGCAAACACTCCCTTTTTCCGTCCGATATCTCCCACTGGAACAATTTATCTAACGATACTATGCGTTGCAATACGACTGACGCTCATCGACCTCATTCAGTGTACTGAATTTTCACCATGAATTTTCGGCAATGTATAGATACTTCCATGTATTCATGTAACCTCTCCTGCACGGGCCGTATAAAGAACCAGCAGCATACTGAAACAAAAATGAAAAAAATTAAATACCTTTCTATCTGACATCGTCCTAACAGACTTTCCTAGGATTACTTCTCCTGTAATGTCCCGTTTTGATACCTTTGAGTATAATAAATAAATAAATAAATAAATAAATAAATAAATAAATAAATACTGAGGTTATGAATACGAGGACGAGAACATCAATTTATATTCGTTCTACGAACGGCTGTTTCATATTCGTGACTGCAGTGTCCTAGGTCCTCGGCTGCTGACCCGAATGTCACGGGTTCGATCGATGGATGTGCTAGAGGACCGTCTGTGCGATGTCACTGCACGGTAAACACCCGACGGCCTAAATTTACGGAGGCAATACATAATCATATCGATCGTGGTTCTGGCATGTAATAACTCCAAATAATATTTGCATCACTGGTGTCATTGTGAACGGGACAACCGACACTTGTCTCATCACGGTCCAACAGCGCCTCAGGAAGTGTCCAGACCCGGTTCCTTTGCAGCTTAACTGAAAACTTGGTTTCATTGCCTTTATACATACAGAAAAGCGCCCATGAAAAAGTGTCGCGGGACGGGACTTGGCACTGCCGAAGCAAACCCTGAACAGCAGCTCGGCACGCTGCACCTAGGCATGTCGAGAATCCGCGCTGACATTTCGCGGTATCTGCAGAAATACGTGTACACGATCACTGCTCGCACGTTTGTGGAACGCGTGAATCCTCAGAATGCATGCGTGATTAGCGCGTGAGCACCAACAACGCAGCAAAAACACGCGGCTGAGGCAAGCGTCGCCCTTCGTACTGCATCGCACCCGATCTCAACGCTACGCCAGCGCCACCTCTCGCCACGGCGACAAAACGTGGCCGCCTCTCAAAGCTAGTTTGCTAACTGAAAATAATCTAGAAACGTTGCCAACAGCGCAGTGGCGAGCGCGCCAAAACAGAAATGGCGGCTACGACGTCATCATAACCTGTTGTACCGGGAAGTAGGGGGGTCACCGCGGGTCACCTCCGAGGGTGTCAATGCCGCCAGGTGCGGCCTAGAATGCTGGATCGCGCACGCGAACTTCAAAATTCATATAAAATACCTTCCAAGCTTTATTCGCTGTCGATATTTTGCAGATGGTACACGCATCTACACGGGAATCGATCCAGCAGGCTATCTCGGCCGCGAAATTTTGTGTCAGTACCCCTTTAAGAGTTTAACGTGATAGCGACATCCTGTCCCGAGTGCCTACTTCAACCACTTTGTGCATACTTGCTATGTACCCACTACGTGGTGTTAAGGGAATACACGCAGCAAGGTGTGTGCCGTTTGTAATGGGTGGCCGGCTTTAAACTACGAAATCGTTTTGATAGTCACATATTCTGACGCCCGATGGCAATGTACGCTTGTACCACGCAATATTCCTGGGATATTACATGTTATATTGCGACGCCTATATAAAGGACGCTTGCGTTTGCGAAGCGTGAAAGTTATTTTCACTGCATCTCCAAGCAGAGGAAGTTATTTTCACTGTATTTCCAAGCAGAGGCATCGCTGTGTGGTAGAACACCTGCTTGCCACGCAGACGGCCCGGGTTCGATCCTCACTCGGACCCGGAAATTTTCATTATTTATTTTATTTGCATCTTTCTTGATTTTTCGGTCACGGACAAGATCATGATTTTTCGCTCACAACCAACGACGTCGACGCCGACGCCGGAATTTCTGCGAAACGAAAAATTTCTTAACCACCTGACCGGGGATTCGACCCAGCGACCCCTCGCTCCGCAGCCTGCTGCGCTAGCCAACACAGCCACACGCCATGCTCGTGCCAGCGATATAACGGCGAGCTATTCATATGCACCATTTGCCGCTAGCGGTACGCAGATCTCGGAACAGGTTGAGCGTGTTTTCTATCACGCAACGCTTTTACAGTTTCTTTCAAATTGAAAACTGCCCTTGAGATGCGCACGAAAAACTGGCTCCCTTCTGTACCACTCATGATATAGAAGGACAAAAAAAGAACACCGTGCACACTTGGCGTCAGACGCCACCGCGTGGCAGGAGACGCAGAGGGGTAATTCCACGTCATCATCATCATCATCAGCCTGTCTACGCCCACTGCAGGGCAAAGGCCTCTCCCATGCTTCGCCAATCAATCCGGTCCTGTGCTTTCTGCTGCCACGTTATACCTGCAAACTTCTTAATCTCATCTACCCACCTAATTTTCTGTCTCCCCCCTCACGCGTTTGCCATCTCTTGGAGGCAGGATAACCGCTGGTCATAAAGGGTAACTGACTGGATTCCAATTCCACGTACCGCAGTTTAAAAGAAAAAGAGTGTCAAACAGCGTCGAAAAATCGTATAATCATATAATCAATCCTTGGCCAATCCTCCTGAGTGGGTATGAGCCATGTCAGAGGTAACAACAACAGCGTCGGCTTCTGCATTGTGGACACTCGCAGCGCGTTGCTCAAATACAAACGCGTAACAACTGCGACGGTTGTTGGTTCACGCTTGTCCTGTGTATACTTATCCGTCCTTTTCGAGCGTCCTTCTTTGTGCTGCGGCGGCGCGTTGCAAGTATCGAGCTGCTTGTCGTTCTTCGTGTGACAAACTAATTTCTTGCTATCGCATTGATTGCTTCGCCCTAGTGGCGAAACTGTGACTTTTTTTTTTTAATCTCGCGGCGAGATGGTTGGGACTCCGTGTCTATCAAGCTAGGGATACGGCCGCGAGCTCCCCAGTACTGCCATGTACAGGCGTGAGCAAAAGTGTGCAGACCACGGGATCGCGTGGCCGAATGCATCGACGCGCCATCTAGCGACGTGACGCCTGCTGCGGTGCGCATGCGCGTCCCGTCGTATCAGTTGGCCTCTCATGCCGCTCTGTCTGACTCGGTTACTGCGCTCGTAGCCAAAACGCCTGCTGGGTGTCGCTTTGTTTGCTCCACAGAATCTGTGCCGTTCCTTTACGTAGTGGCTGCGACGGGGCCGGTTTAAGCGCCGGGCTCGCGTCGTTTTTTACACCAGTTTATTAGCCGAACCTGAAAAGCACACAAAATTAAGTTTTTTTTCAGCCCAGCTAGCCTTTGTCGCGTTAAGGCAAGTTAAACTAAATGAGCCTAGTTAAGTCAAAGTAAGTATAGCCGAAACTAATCAAACATAGTTGAGCACGGTATCACCTAATAAAGTCAGGCGTAAGTAGGTTTAATTAAGCCTAGTCCAGTTTGCTGTTTTCATGTTACGCGAAGTTAAGCTTAGATGAGCCCAGATGAGTCGAGGTAAGTATAGCCAAATCTAATTAAGCACAGTTTATCACGCTATCTCTTAATTTAGGCGAGCGAAATTACCCTAAATAAGGCAAACCTAACCGCGGCCAATTATTTCCAAGTCGGCTTTCTCATGAGCCCAGAGAAGCCAAGCCCAGGAAGATACTAATTACTCCTTATCGACTCCAAACTAATTAAGCTCATTTACGTCTAATTAGTGTTAGTTAAGCTGAATACTAATTATGCCTGAATAATTAGCCTGAGATTCAAACTCTATTTTGTGTGTTTGGCTTCATCAGGTTATGCGATACTAGCTATGCTTACTTCGGCTAATCAACCGGTGTCGGAAACGACGCGAGCACGGCGCTTGAACCGGCCACGTCGCAGCCGCTACGTAAATGAACGGCACAGATTCTGTGGAGCAAAGAAAGCGACACACAGTTGTCATTTTGGTTACGAGCGCCGTAACCGAGTCAGACAGAGCGGCATGAGAGGCCAACTGATACGACGGGACGCGCATGCGCACCGCAGCAGGCGTCACGTCGCTAGATGGCGCGTCGATGCATTCGGCCACGCGATCCCGCGGTCTGCACACTTTTGCTCACGCCTGTACATCATAGCGAACATGAGATGAATTTCATGATTTTCATGCTACCATCTGTCAATTATTTAATTAGAACTAACAGACAAGACAGAGAGAGAGAGAAAGATTTTAATGGATAGCTGGAAATGTTTGTCGGGCTTTTTGCCTGACATGCTACTCCAGGGGCTGGGTGATCATTACATAACACTGTCAGTGTTACATAATGATCACCCAGCCACACACACGTAGACTACACTATTTACTAAGTTTCATCCATGCTCGTGGCCCGCAAGAAAGTCAGCAGCGCTTTCGTGGCGCCTGACGCACTGGAGCTGGTTTGCCATGGGCCCAGAATATAGTCTCAAGCTCCAAGTTCGAGTCCTGTTGAAGATTTAAGGCCACCTTCAGAGACTATCTCTGTGGTGCGTATAACCAGCTTTCACAGAGGACATGATTGAGATCTTCTGTGACGTTACATCGGACACACAATGGTGAGTCAGACAGTCCAGTCTTGTTCCTAAAGTAGTTGGTGTATGCGACCGTTTAATCTGATGCGGGGCAAGAATGTTTCCTTCTTGCCTGTTGATGTCTCGCGGCATACCGAAGGTGCATGATGGATCGATCTTGTAGAGAGGCCCATACTGGTGACTAGCGTCTGTCCAGAGGGATCGCTGGAGGCATAGAGTTTCCTATAAATACACTAGAGGGAACTCTGGCGCTAGTGTCTATGGGAGCTGCAACACACGGCGCTTCAGCCAGCATGGGAATCATGGGTAGTACACAAATTTGCCTAGTCTTCGTTCTTTTGGCTGCGTGTGGCCTGAATTCGCTTTGCCGCAATATGAAGTTCAGCAAAGGTTTAGCAGTTACGCTTCACCACCTTGACCTTTTTAGGCTCACAAATTCAAATCGGCTCACGAAGTTCACAGTGGTCCATTCTTTTATCCGAAACAGAACCAACACGCAACAATAAACAAATTAAGCCACAAGTGCGTTCGTAGCCGGAAGCACGAATACTAGGCAAATTTGTGTACTACCCATCATTCCCATGGTGGCTGAACGATCGCAGCGCCAGAGTCCCCTCTAGTTGATTTTAGGAAACTCTATGGCTGGAGGCGCCAAGAGCGTGTCGATGTGAGTGTCGCAGAGTCTTTTCTAGAGAAACGCATCTCGATTTCTCTCGAGGCGCCATGTCCAGCTTTGGCAGCATCATCAGCCTGGACGTTACCTTGCATTCCGCAGTGGGCAGGTATCCACTGCAGAACAATGCGGTGATGGAGGTCGTTGGCTTTGTTGCATAAGCGTTTTATGCCCATGACGAGTTGGTCCTGGGTGCGTGGAGACTTCAGAGACTGCAGCGCCACTCTTGAGTCGGTAAATATGACCCAAGACTCAGCTGTCTGGTGAATAATGTAGTTAAAAGCAGCCTGTAGTGCAGCCAGTTCAGCGGCTGTAGATGAGGTCCAGTGACTGAGAGGGGCATAGATGGTGACATTAGCAGATGGAATCCAGACGCCAATGGTGGATGATGTAGGCGTAACAGAGCCGTCTGTGTAAATATGACGGCGAGCTCTGTAGCTATTTTCCACGTGCTGTAGAGTGAAGTACGTTAGTGTTGGTCCGGGTGTATATACGTCTCTTGTTCTTGAACCCAGGTGCGAAAGCAATTATTAACCACGAAGGAATTTTCCACGATGGCTCCGTAGGCATTGAGGCGCTTCGATAACGCAGCGGGAGCACGCTACGCACCACAGGCATCACTGTCTTAAGCAAGCGGATGACCCGGCACTCTGGTAGCATAAGCGCAAGTTGACTCGAAGAAACTCCTGCTGCAGGAGCACGGAAGCTGATAGGCGTCTGCTTTCGGCAAGGGTCCCGATAGTTGATGCATTCTTTGGTAGGCCAAGGCACACCCTCAGGGCTTTTGCGTGAGCTCCATATAATCAGCAAGGCAGAAAAACTGTTCGGCACTGTTCTGTAGATAGGTAGGCTTGTCGGTACGCGTGAGCGGCGCAGAGACGAAGCGTGTTGCTGAGAGTCTCGATACCAACTGACTTGGTGGTAGTGGTTAGAATGAGAAAAGGAAAATGCACTTATTTCTGCAGCCCTTAAGGGAGCACGGCGCAGTGCCTGCAACTGACTTATTGTTCAACTCGGTGGGCTCGGGGGGGACCGGTTCCCCTTTCCTGTCCCTCTCCGCGCCATTGTTCGCGGTACAGAGGGAGGGGAAAGAATTGTTCTGCGACACGCTGGTTGCGCCGCAGCTGCGCGGTGGCGCACTCTAGAGTTCACCACAGTACCCCCCCCCCCCCCTCTAGTGAGAGCACGAACGAAATGAAACGCCAGAGCGGCCACTGGCTACAAGTCGAGGCGATCTGGCGCACCTGTCCGTCTTCCACTGCGTGTGTAGTAAAATTCGGTCGTGTCCGTCGCTCCCTTTGGTGTGGGATGTGGCGCTGTTCTGTAGGTTTCAGGCGGAAAGGTGGAGGTTGCTGTCGTGGACCGGTTGGTTTCCATGTGCGCTGGCTTAAAGTGCTGGACACATGGTGCGAATTCGGATGCGATTTGCCGTACGGCTGTTCGTGCCAACAGCCGCATCCGACAGACGTCCAACAGGTTCCAACAGCATGCGGCGCCGATTCGCACGCCGCGCGGGCATCCAACTTGCTGAATGTTGCCGCGCGGCTACCGCTCCGGTCGGGCGGCCGCAGCCAATGGCAGCGCGGGAGCTCGACAAGCGGCGCTACTGGTGGCGCCCGTGCCAACCTGTGCCGCTGGTTCGTTCCTCGCCGCTGCGATGGCTCAGATCGTCCCGGTATTTGTGGATATCGCCGTTGTCGGTGGCATGAAAAACATTGGATAAACTGTTTCTGACGTGAAATACCTCATGATTGAATAAAGTGATGCTTGTAGTTTGCCATTTCTGCAAGGCGACGTTCGTTTCCGAACCACCAACGAGATAGTGAGCAGTGATGGAAGGCCGTTTCACAGGTAAACATTGACACCGGCCGTCTCGGCGAACCGGCTCGCTTCGTTCCCACCCTTGCTCTTCACATCAAGGCCGTCGATAACACCAATTGCGCGTGTAAACGCGTCATATAAGAGCACAAGCTTTTTATCGTGTTGGCAAAAATAAGCGCTCGACGATCAGCTCGCGTTTGAACTCGAGCGGCGCTACCGAGAGCGTCCGCCTAGCTAGGCCTACGCTCGTAGTCTTGAGTGAATGTGAGCTGTTGCGATGATTGTAGCTCGCGAAGGCGTAGCTTTGTTGGCAATGTTCTTAGAGAACGAAGCATGGCTGTGTGAGGTTGTTTGTTTTGTACTAAATGTAGAGGATACGATATTTTCCGAGCGTGCAAGCTGAGGTGCCGTGAGCGCTTAACTCGGTCCAGTGACACAACTTCTTGGCGGCCGCGCCTTTCGATGATAATCGTCATCTTCCCATGGCGGATAACTTTGAAGGGTCCATCGTACGGTGCTTGTAGTGGTCTTCATACTGCATCGTTACGCAAGCAGACGTGGCTACACGACTCGAGTTCGCTGCTCACATATATTCTTCTTTCTGTGGGCTGCCGAAGTTTCATCATGATGTGACGTAGGCGCTATGCATAGTCACCAGCAGGAATGTGGGCTTGTTGTCGGTCAGGCGCAAATAACTCACCAGGCAGACGCAGGGTTGTGCCGTAGACAAGTTCTGCTGCATCTGACGTCCGCTTGAACGCGGTGCGTATGTCCCAGAGCACATTGGGCAGTGCTTCGACCCAAGAGTGTTCTTCGCTTGCCATGAGTGTGGCTTTCAACTGCCGGTGGAATCGCTCAACCATAGGCGTGCGCACGAGGGGGGGGCAGAGGGGGGCGGCCGCCCCCCCCCCCCCCCCTAGTCACCTAAGAACCTAAGAGAGGGGGGGGGGGGCGCAATGTCGGCCCCATACATTGACATAATAGGGAAGGGGGGGGCGCTGCGGCGAACCTTCGCCTCCCCTGAACGGTAACCCTGCGCACGCCTATGCGCTCAACCATTCCGTTACTCATCGGATGGTAGGCCATCGTTCTGATCCGCGATGTACCGATGAGCTTCGTCAGACTGGTGAACAATGCGGACTCGAATTGGCTTCCTCTATCAGTTGTGATGGATGATGGCACGCCGAAGCGACAGAGCCAGCGGCTAACGAAAGCACGAGCAACAGTTTCGGCTGTGATGTTGCCAGGAACGGGAATTCGCCTCGAGATCTTTGAGTGGCGCCCTCTCGCATGTGACGTCAGGGAGAGGACTCGGATGCAGCGCTTTGCGCGCGCGCTCGCTACGTGAAGGCTGCTCGACGCTGCCGGCCTGTCTATCGTGCTCGAGCTATTGAAACATTAGTGGGCAAGTTCATACAGCAATTTGTACAAGCAAAATGCCGAGCGCATTCGAGCGGAGTTACCGTCAGGAGCACGTTCTGTGTCGATTGCTCCTGGTGTCATCTGCTAACCATCAATGCGTACATCTGCTTCTATGGCGAATATTTCTTTTCGCCACTGTTCTATGGCCGTGGCGCACTTAAAATGACTTTCCTGCCCGTTTTCGATCACCGAATTCACCGTTCGGGCTTCGGTTTCCATATCTGCGTTAAAGCGCAATAAATGTATACCGCGTGCTGCGCGTGTTCGGTTGCCAAGCCTGCTCCTTCGGCTCAATTCCTATGTTCGGAGCATGACAAATGACGTGTGATGTCATTCAAATAAATTAAATGGCATTACCAGCAACAACGCTTGATTAAGCCCACATTTTTAGCAGCTGCTGTGTGAGCGCGTCGTAAGTACTTTAAATTTAAACACGAAATAAGCAGGGTGAGTCAAAAGGGGATGCACGACGGTGATATGAAATATTGATAGGTTGTCCGGAGTTGTTTTCTTTCTTTTTTTTCTGCAACATATTTTATTCCTTACGTTAAATCGACGTTTGTTTTTCGTTCACGGTGGTCTGAAAGTATGCTGAACAGAATTAGTGTAATCATACTAACGTTGATAAATACAAAGCTTTCGCATCGAAAGTCGTAAGCTGTATTTGCAATACAATCCTGTAAATCAGTCTTAACGGTCGACTCCTGATAGGGCTTGGTGCGATCTCTGTACTAAAAAAACTCGGGTTCTTTATGCATTTGCCTAAGTTGACTCGAAGGGGAAAGCCATCTTTTTCTTCAGTCGATGAATTGTTCCTTCGCCGCCCCCGTCCGAATGCTTTCTGGACGTAACGTGGTTTTGCACTGCCTTCAGGATCGGAGGCATCCCAAGCTTTCTACACATCACTTGGTTTCGCATCGCCTCCGAGATCGGCCCACCAATAACGGAGGCAATGCGACGAGACGATGTCATGTGATGATGTCATCATGTGACGTGACGTTATGACGTCACAAATTTTGGCGGTCTGGGATGTCACGATGACGTCATCACGTGATGAATTTTCGCATCACTCGAGTTGACGCTGGCGACGCGGTACGCCGACGGTCAATTTTCGCGTTTGATGAGGAATTTGAGGCCCTTAAGATATTCAATCTTGTTACAGCACGGTAAAGCACGGTCCACCAGTGTGACGACGCTGGGTCAACGAGCACAGTGGCGTACCAACTCGTTGGCGAGTGGGGGGGCCAAGCCTGCCCCACTCTTTCGGTATTATATATATATATATATATATATATATATATATATATATATATATATATATATATATATATATATATATATATATAGTCAAGAAATGAAGGAGCATACTTACGAAAATTGATTATTTTTTTACTGGTTAACGTTTCGGCCGTGGCACGGCCTTCGTCAGAATGACGAAGGTCGTGCCGCGAAACGTTAACCAGTAAAAAAATATTCAATTTTCGTAAGTGTGCTCCTTCATTTCTTGACTATATGTGCACCGGACCCACAGAACTTTCTTTTGAATCATATATATATATAGTGGGAACAGAATTAGGCGGACCCCGATTCAATGAGGATGAAGAAGGAAAATACGGCTTTCGCTGGTTTGGCACTGTATATTTTCACTAACGTTTCGTCTGGTCCACCAGACGAAACGTTGCACCCGTGGTGTCTATTTCTTCTGGTCTGGGTTCATGTTGCGCAAAAAACAGTCATGAGAGAGAGACCAGACATTTCATTTGCACTCATTTTGATGTGATGTTTCATATACAGAGATAGAATATAGTTTGGAGCGTTTAATAGCATTATACAAAAAGTACAGTCACCTTTACGTAGCACACACTGAGACATCCATAGAAATATGTGTTATGCATGTTATAGTATTAATAGCAACACCTTTTATACATTACCCAGGGCCCACACAAATTTATGCATGAATACAATATGCCGATGGCGGCCTCCCCAGTAGCGTAGGTTTCATTCAGTGAAATTTCGTTAACGTCTGGGAGCTGCGCATGAATAATTGTTTTTTTTTGTTAATGTAGGTAGCAGTGACTGCACCTTTTCTTTTCCTTAACTAGTAAGCTACTACACTTTCTTGTACATATTTAGGTTTCCGTATCGTATATTTTGGCTTATTTGCTCCTAGTAATAGTGTTTCTAGTGCATTGTTGGTATTAGTATATTATTAGATTACTATTATATTTAGCTTCACAACCACAAGCTTTGTTTTTTTTTTAAGTTTTTTTTTCTTTCTACCGAAGATAATGTAACCACTGATTGATGTACATCTTCTTTCCCGTTCACATCATGTATGGGAGCCCCCCCCCGACAGTTTTTAACTTTGGGGCGATTGGTCGAAATACGATTGGTCGAAATTTTCTCGGTCATGCACACAGCACCTGCTCGTGACGCGATCCAACAAATGACCCCAATATGATCCATCACGTAATGACCACTCATGCACGACTACATAAAAAATGAGAGAATACTCTATTTTTAATACGGCATATTTTTTACCATCGGATCTTCGCCATTCGTCAAAAATTTTTGTTGTGCCATAAGATTGCGTGCTCGCTACGCGACGTCACAAATCTGTGAAATCTGGCGCTGTTAAAATGACGTGTACACACTAAACAGCGCATTACTATGCTGAACAATACCTAAACACTTTTGGATTAGCCTGACAATGTCTCATTCTGAGTGTAATCCAAGAAGGCTGGCCGCCGATCACATTGACAATGACTACTTTAGCAGCTGGCGAGACGGATTCATATGAGCATAATAGATATATTCAGTTGTAGTATAACGATTTTGAGCTGTTTGGGCGCGTGTTCAACTCTTTGAAGTCATCCTTGCTGAGGGAGAGAGAGGGAGGAAAAGAAATAAACAGCGCTGCTCGTGCGTGCTTCTTTACTGCCCGAGGTGTATTTTGTCCTGTACAAGTCAATTCGAGATAACTCAAGACCAACTAGCCCGGCTGTCAATTCAGTCTCTTTAGTACAGAAAACCCTGGACCTTGACCATTTCTCTGGTCCGGTAGATCATGTTGCGGGAGAAGCATGAAAGTGGGGCCTCCCGATGTACTCGAGTCCACTGCCTTAATCCTCGCTTTGTTCCAAGCCGACGCTATCGCTGCAAGCTGCTATATGATAAGCAAGGCGAACAGATTAATCGGAAACTAAAGCGGGGACTTTATTTAGCTCCCCCCAATGTGGCCCAACTAAAAAACTCAACGCTTCTGCCCACTCATCGACTGAGTAAACTGGATATATAGCAGCGGTTATTCCTTTCCTTTCCGATTAAAGAATATTACTTTGTTGAAACAAGAAGAGCGTTTGATCGGTCCTTAACATGTTTACTGGTTGCTGCGCGTGTTTGCGCTGACGATTATGTAAATTTCAGGCCAGGCAGAGCAGAATAAATGCATGACTAAATGTTCTAACGTTATAGAGACCCTACCCTTTCTGCAATGCTGTAGCGCACAGTGCGCAAGCGTCGCACAGGCGGACCGCACTGCAGATAACCTACAGTGCGTGGTCGTGATACAAGGAAGACAATCTCCACAGCATAAGCGTAAGACAAATTTCATTATATAATTAAATGATTGCTGTGTAGAAGGAAAACTTCTCTGTTGATGGTTTCCCAGTGTGCAGCCGAAAGTGACCGCTGTCGAAAGTGGGGGGCTCCGCCCCCTAACTTTCTTGGTGGGGGGGCTGACGCCCCCTTGCCCCCCCCGGTAGATACGCCTATGAACGAGCACACGGAGAACCACAAACAAATACGCTTTATCAATCACTGAAAAGACTGCAACGTCTTCTTCGTCCCTGCGCTCGTCCAAGAACACTCGCGCTGCTTCGTTGTCGCCACCACTGGCACATACGCGCGGCAATAGCAATTATCAGCTAAAGGGCCCGGCAAAATAATGGTGGGAAAGGGCTCTCTTTCTCCTCTTCCTTGACACATTCGCCGATTTTTCCTACTGTTTACCAAGCTGTACTACCGCAGTGTCAAATGAAACACGAACAGCGGATCGCGTTGCCCAAGCATTAGAAACTGTATAGTGCGCGCCATCCTGTCATCACCATTGACAGGCCCGCACAGTCGATTAGGCAGAACTGCGTAATCGAAAGCATGAATGTGACTCGCGAGCGGCAAACCGAATGAGCGTATCTATTTCTAATTGTATAAGGGTCGAACTGTACCACGTGCCCCACTGCTGGCGTTTCATTCGGAGCGATCTTATTGGCATCCAGCTCGCCCAATCTATGCTAGTTGTCCGCAATAACCCGCTGGTCGATGAAGTTATCGATTTCATTTTGTCCGCCAACGTTGTGTGCATGTGCACAAGTCCACATGACTACAATCGGGAGTGGAGTGTGAATTTTCGTTTAAGTCCTGTTTACACAACGCTGATTTTAGTGAAAAAGCCGCAAAATTGATCGCGCTTTGATTCCAAAGCAGCGTAGACTCCCTTTAACTCACTTGGCGGGGGCGTTCGTGCTTTCACGTAAGCTATTTCAACGCCATCCAGCTCAGTGAGTGACGCTATAGGAACTCGGGGGCATGAACCTGACCGCGATGGCTGTGGGTATACAGAAGATATGTTAAATGTTACCGTTTCTTAACCTCCTGTAGTGCTAGCAGTCACCTCAAGAAATATCATTAGAAGAAAATGCAGCTTATAGTCGAGGAACGCCGTGCGATGCGAGTGAACTATAACGAAAATGCTGATGTTTCAGCCATAGAGTAGCAGACGACAAAAGCCGAATCCCCGCCGTTGCGTCACCGGGGCGCCGTTCGCAGCGCCGCCATCGGTGGCACACGAGGCGAAGAGTAGAGTGCCTCGATGCGCTCGTTCGCCTAGCGAATAGTGAACTAGACTGCCGCCGTACGATGGGAGGAGGAAGCACCGTCGCGGCGGTAGTGTCGATAGCTGGATAGGTCACTCTAGTGTGGACGTGTGGATAGACGGTCGGCGGCGCGTATACAGGTACACACAGCGGCGCTTCGTTGTGAGCTGTCTGAGCCGATTGTCGGTAAACAAAGTGGGTTGATGGCAGCCTAATGGTGGTATATAAGCTTTCCATTGCCACATTAACCCATTAGGGACCGGTTTCTTTTTTTACGAGTCTTGTCAAAGCAGATGTGATTTTTTATTGTATCTACATGTGTATCTATCACACAGAAAATTTCGTCGTGAACGAGCTCTTAGTTTACCAAATATGGCCCGTGACCATATGGTCACGCTGGGCCCTTGGGCTACAGTAAAAATCACGAAGTGACGAATTTTGTTTAAGGCCGTGACACATCGCGGAAAAAAAATTAGGGATTCGTTGGGCACTCATTGTAAAATGACGTGAAGCACGCAATGCACATGGCGACGTCGCATTTATTGCATTGTGTGGTCACCATAAGCGTGCGCAGGGTTCCACTTTAGGAGGGGGGGGGGGGCGAAGGTTTGTCGCAGCACCCCCCTCCCTATTATGTCAGTGTATGGGGCTGACTTTACTGCCCCCCTCTCGCCCCCCCCTCCCTATTATGTCAATGTTTGGGGCTGGCTTCAAGGAGCGTGAAACGAATCACCCTTCAAGGAGCGTAAAACGACGGAACGAACTTAACCAAAATAGGGAGCCCAAAGGGCCAGCGTGACCATATGGTAACACGTAAAATAACACGCTTGTTCGCGAACAAGACTTTGGTTAATCTACTTGAAATTTTCACCGGAGATTGCATAGTGCACGTATACTCTACAGGGACATGTGCATCACGCTATTGCAAAAAATAATACTACAAAGAAATCTGTTTACCCGAAGGACATTGCATGCCGACGCGCCGAAGTGTAGAACCACTATTTAGCACTTGTTTTAGCAGCTCCCCAATAAACGAAGAAAACTTCTGCCACATGGTGTCTGTAAGGAGAAGCCTGAGCTATCACAAGGCGTACTGCCGTGGTTTCGGTGGGGTTTTTTAAACCTGTATAAATTGAAAGGCTTCGTCGGGATTTGCGTGTCGTCGGGATTTGCGTGACCATATGGTCACGCTGGTACCTAATGGGTTAATGCGCGAAGCCAGCCTAACGCTCCTATTACGTGTGAGATAAGCTCAATCTGCCAATGAATGGTGCGCTGGCCTTCGGCGACAGTCGAGTGTTTTCGCACTATGCTTGATGCTTTTTCCTGTTTTATTTGTACGTGTTTAGCTTGTGTTTTGCCTATAACACAGTAGCATTGTTGTCGCATGACTGAACCAATAATTTACGTCTTGTTCGAACGATTGCTAATAAACAAGAAAAATGCCGTATTTCTGCGAAATGAGCAGCAGTAGAACTTTGTTCACTGCTTTTCTGCTTGCACATATATGCATCCGCAATTTTTTACCCTTTTTGTAGTTTTAACTGGCCTTTGTAGACGCTAGTTCATGCTTTGCGGTAGCACAATGATTACGATATCGCCGACACTCCACGAAACGGGGTCGCTAAAATTCTGCATTTACACCTCGATATTTAGTACTTTTGTTTAGTTCGACGCCAGATGTACCACGTGACGCGCTTGAACGACAAAGCGGCACCCACATTGAAATGATCTTGGCGAATGAACGGTACGATGATGAAATCGAGCGCCAAAGCAACATGTTCCCGCACTGACTTATCAGAGTGGAGATAAGCCTCGGAAAGGGAAAAGCTTGTGTATATTCTGGAGTCTTCCGTACAAGCATTTGATACTGGGCTTACACAACGGAATAAGCCAACCTCTGACGACGTGCATCACATTCGCACACATGCAAACGCGTTGTCGCTAGCAGACGACTCAAAGGAGCCATCCACACTACGGGGTTTCGTCCACACGCCGCTAGGTGCCGACTCTGTTTGATCTCGAGGTCCATAGAGTTAGCTGCCAGCCTTACTTTGTGTAACATTACAATTTTTATTGCATTCATTTCTTCGCTGCGGTGAAACTGTGATTTTTTTTTGTTTTTTGCATGTACCATGTGAAACAAAAGTGTCATCTTCCAGCCGCACGAATAAACAGTGTTACTTCAAAGCCAAAGCTCTGCTCAACCAGCCGTCAACGTCGAGACAGTCGTTCTTACACGACACTTTTGCTCACGGAAAGAGTAGTGAATTCAGCGCAGACTTGTGCGGACCGTTAGTCGTTGCTAACATCCTCTGGGCGAAGACCGAAAGCAAGGCAAATTCCACTCGTCGCAATTAGTACCCGTGACCAATGTACAAGGAGACGTTGCAGAAAATGAGAAAACTCTGTGAATCATACAAATGGATTTCAGTGGACGAGACAGCAGATGATGCCGGACGACTACGTGGACACTTTGTAATTGGCAAGCTGGATGCAGAACGGAAAACAAAAGCTTTCTTGGTACGGTGGAAACAACAAGAAAAAAAAAATCACGCCATATCCACGAAGTGAATGATGATGAGTGGGCGAAGCTCGATCGTTTTCATCCATGGCAGAAAGAGAATGTGTGGTCTGGAACGCGCTTATACTTCATGGTCATCAGCGTCATCGTTATCACGTGTAGTGGGTACATTCCCACTATACTGGAACGCGCTTATACTTCATCGTTATCACGTGTAGTGGGTACATTCCACTATACTGCGTCATCGTCATCTTTATCACGTGGAGTGGGTACATTCCACTATACGTGGCTACCTACCTACCTACCTACCTACCTACCTACCTACCTACCTACCTACCTACCTACCTACCTACCTACCTACCTACCTACCTACCTACCTACCTACCTACCTACCTACCTACCTACCTACCTACCTACCTACCTACCTACCTACCTACCTACCTACCTACCTACCTACCTACTATTACTACTACTACTACTACTACTACTACTACTACTACTACTACTACTACTACTACAGAGGAGGGACAGACCCACACCCTTAGGCGCTTCGCCCCTAAAACAAGTGGTGATAACGTCACCTACTTTCTGAACTCCTCCTTGAGGGCACTGTACCCTCTCGAACCCACGCCGACCGAGTACTGCTGCTCTTCAGAAATGCAACAGCTTATATGCACCAGACCAGGCTGCGGCACCTCTCACGGTCTTTTATTCAGAACCATTGCACGTCACCTGTATTGCCCATGGTATTCATTGGGTTTGCAAGAAGCTGAGAAAGTCGTTCCGCTACGTTACCGAACTAATAGCTTATAAAGAACAGTTACCAGATTTGCCTCTTGCCCGGAGCCCATCGTTACTCGCTGGGGAACATGGCTAAACGCAAGGAATACAACAACAAACACCTGTCTGGTTTTAAGGCTGTTATTTACAGCTTTTCAGCAGACGAGAGCGTCGCCGTGAGAAGGCACCAGGCTGTTCTACACGACGATGCACTTGAATCCGAATAAGCATAATTATGGGCTCATTTTACACTCCTAGAAGAAGGCATACAAAAACTTAAAAGTCCGAGTGCTACTCTGACACGCAGTGTTGGAAATCCAGGAAATGTTAACCTTCATGCCCAATGGACCTGTTGCTGACAGGTTATCTCGAAGCTTAGATCTGTCTAGGACAGAAATGCCGGTTTTTCTGAGCTAAAAGGAGTGTACAAGGTTCTGAGCGATGAACATTCCAGGATTCCAGACGCAATTAGAGCATCTAACGTTCCACACTACACGTACGCTCCGCTAACTTCAGGGGACGCTGAGCGTTTTTTTTCTTTTCACATACAAACAAGTACTGACTCATAAAAGGGACAACTTTAATCCCGAGGACCTTATGATGGTGCTGGTTTATCGGTGCTTTCATAGCCTATCTAACAATGTCCGAATATCTCTAGCTTTTACATAAACCTCTTCAAATGGTGATCCTGGTAAAAAAACAATTCACGAGGAAAATAGAATTACCTTTTCCGAGGACACAGGATTGGTCTGTTGAGTTCATAAATTCGAGGAATTACCGTAAAATAAGCTGCTGAAGTTATTACGAATTGAGCCTGCATGTGCCTAAATGACAATATTTAAGGCACATATATGTCTAAATGACCATTCACGAGGTCTATTCGAGGCGCCTAAAACCCTGCTTTTTGTGCCTGAAGTTCCGGTCTCTAATAATCAGACTTGGCGCCATACCGAAACGTACATGCACTCACTCACGTACATGCAAGAGTGTAAAAGGAATGAGGCGCTACTCTTCTTTTTTTTCTTCATTTTGCCCCTCTCTTCTTTTCCTTCCTTTGTTGCCGCACAATTTTGCCTCTAGACTGTTTTCTTTCACGCTTTCACGCAATACGCCACAGTTGGGTGTGTAATATGTCCCTCAGTCTTTTGCTATAATTCAGCTCCTGCAGCATTGTGAACATGTGCGATGAATGAAACGTCTAGGTAATTTCTCACTGTGCCCACAACTTTCTACACCTTGCTATCAAAGTTAAACTTTAAATAAGGAAGTGAACAGTTTTTTGATTTCGTGGCTCTGTTTATTTACAGCATTTTTCACGCACTTCTTTGAGTACCGATGTGAAAGCAAAACAAATTGACGCAAGACACAATTGCCTTGGCAAAATAGTCACCTGCAAGATCGCGGACATCATGAAGAAGGATTTGTAGTCTTGATTATGAATATATTTGAACATATGCCTCATTCATCCACTGTGATTACCATACGCGTGCACAGCACTACCCTTCAGTGGGGGGCGAAGGTTCGTCGAAGCGCCCCCCTCCCCCCTCCCTGTTATGTCAATGTATGGGGCTGACTTTGCGCCCCCCTCTCCCCCCCCCTCTATGTTGTGTCAATGTATGGGGCTGGCTTAGCGCTCCCCCCCCCCCCCTGCTCTCTCCCCGTGCGCACGCCTATGGTTATTAACACTGCAGGAGTGCTGCCATATTGTGGGCCATTTGCATGACGACGGGACACCCATGAAACACTTACGTCAGACTAATTCTAATACGGTAAAGGCTGACAATTAGCCAGAAATACAAAGCTAATGCATTACCAATAGGCAAATACAAAACCAACACAATGCCATTAGGCGAAAAAGAGAACCAACAGGGCAATACAGTTCCAATTGGCTAATACAGAACCAATACACCAATATAATTCCAATAGGCTGATACAGAACCAATATCCACATACAGTTCCTATAGACCAACAGGTGTGCATAACCCAATAAGATATTGGTTTTTCTATTGGGTAATTTTTGCTAGGGATCATTCGTGAAGTGCTGATCGCTAGAGCATCGCGACGACCCGTCAATATCTTGAAGCGGCTTAGTCTGCCGATTACTTCGTCGCGTTCTTGTCACGTGTCTAAACCTAAACAACGAAGCGGTAATGGTCGGTACACAGAACGACATGACAAGGTTTCATGTTGCATATTCGGCGTGACTAGAAGAGGCGAAGAGAAACAGTGACTGCTAGCTGCTAAAAAAAAAATATCGGCAGCAGGAAACTAGCTCACCATTATTTGTTATGGTTATCATCAGCCTGTCATGCCTCGCACTCAGGACACGCATGCGATGCTATAACCCCAGCGCGATGCAACACGATGCTCAAGTGGCAACTTCTAATGCTACGGTGACGCCGGCCAAAAGCCCGGTGATAGTCAAGGCATGTTGAAGTTCGACTGTACCGAAAGCCACGCTTTACGCTGTTCGCGTTTCTTTTCGTCGCGATAGTACATCACTATGAGCCGTTAGCGAAATCTAGGCGCCCACTGACTCAGTTCGGACTACGCCTGTTGCAGTGCCTCTTCCTGCCATCAGAGCCTCGATAAGCCGTGCAAATCAACATTCCTGATGCGGATGCCGGAGAAACCGATACAGCCAGCTGCATCTTAATTTTGCGTGTCCTTCTGAGTCTCGCCGAGAAAGTGCGTTGACTCTTGAAACAGCGTATCATAGTAAATAGAGGCAATTATGCGAGGGTCATCAAACATTAAATATCAAAGGGCCTGTAAACAGGACCACCAGCAAGGCAGCAGCAGCAGAAAGTACGGCTGACGAGAGGCCGATGGGGAAGCATACTGAACGTCGCGTGCCCAGCGTGCCGATTCGGAGAATTCAAGGCATATTCAAACGGCGCGCTTCACCGGAAAATTCATGACACTTCCGTGCGGTGCAGGAGTCGTTTCTGTGTGGGAGCGGCTCGTGCACCGCGCGGCCGAGCAGTCTTTCTTGAAGCCGCGCAGAATTTGATTAGCAGAGTTAACATCATGCCAGAGTCCAGCGTGATAGTGTGATATATGGGTGGAGAAACAGCCCAGCTGCATTTCGTTGCGGACCTCTGTTTTTGTCGAGTTCACAATAGCGCCGAGCACCAAAATTATGTACTCGTGCGTAAGATCAGCTTACATTGGGGCCGCGTGTGCTGCATGCCCACGCACGCAGCCCACGCGGCGCGACATCGCCACTCCGTATCGACGCGACATCGCTACTCCGTATTTGAAAGCACACTGCATATGTTGCTTTGGGTTGCCTCGATCACCTCGATGCACACCAGCCTACTAGTGGGGAGATGGACGCCGTGCGCATCGGTCGACGTGTAGCTCAGAAACAGTGTATTTTATCTGTAAATAATAAGAAAGAAATGGCTTCTTAATGCTCCAAAACAGAAGTTAGAAATTAGCCACGGCGCCAACATGAAATTTTCACCGCTAGGCGGTGCCATAAAGTAGCCAATTTGGCGCAAGGTAGCCATCAACGGCAACCCTGCACCCAAAGAGCGTCCCTCTATCTGAAAAGGCGGATGGACGCGCGCATGTTAACGCCAGATTCTGAGGCTGAAACACAGCTCGCCAAAGAGGTATTCCAAACAAAATGAAGAGGGGCTGTTCATCTTCGATCTGCTTTCGTATCTTGAAGATTGACTGGCATTATTGATATTTTGTACCAAGTTCAGTCGACGGCTTCAAGAAAAAACAGCTTCAATGTTGAATGTTTCTGCTAAGTTGTCGGACCAAAATTACTTTTGCGACAACTCTGTTGTAGAAAAACTTCCCCATCTCCCGCTAAAGGGAAGTGTGGATGCGAAGCAGCGGGGAGATGGTTAGCTTGAGCGGGAGAAACGTCGCCGCTCTCGCTTCGCGGCAGCGGCCCGGGCGCTCATCGCGGCGCTGCACAGGAGAGAGAATAAGGCGCGTGCGCCCCGTCATTTTCATACCGCGGAACTGCCGTGGCGGCCCCAGCGGGAGTATGCAGCTGTCGCACCACCTGTCGTGCGCGCCGCTCCGTAGAGGATTCCTAGAGGAGAGAAAGGGGGTGAGCGTAGGAGAGGAGAGAGCGGTAGAGGACGCGCATGCGCTGTGGGGATGTGGGACGCGGGCGCCGCTCCGTAGACATAGATGATTCCTGGAGTAGAGAAAGGGGGTGAGCGTTGGAGAGGAGAGATAGGGCGAGGGGACGCGCATGCGCTGTGGGGGGGCTGTGGGACGCGGGGGGCCGCTCCGTGGAGTAGAGGATTCCTAGAGTAGAGAAAGGGGGTGAGCGTAGGAGAGGAGAGAGCGGGGAGAGGACGCGCATGCGCTGTGGGGATGTGGGACGCAGGACGCGGGCGCCGCTCAGTAGAGTAGAGGATTCCTAGAGAAGAGAAAGGGGGTGAGCGTGGGAGAGGAGCGAGAGAGGGGGAGGAGACGTGCATGCGCTGTGGTGGTGTGGGGTGAAGGACACGGGAGGGAGAGACGGACTAAGCCCCGAGCATAAGATGCTTCGCCTCTAAAACTGTATGCAGGATCACTGAAAGGATAATAAGTTGTTCATTTATTTGTAGTTTACGTGATGCTTGGAGACCAAGCAAGACAGAAAAGTATTGAGTTTGTTTTATTCCATTTTTGCTTTTTAAAAATGATATTCTTTACTGTTGAATACTAACAAGTCTATACAATTCACTTTTTTTTCCTAATTAGCTAAATAGTTGACGCTAAATTTAATTGGCATGGCTACTTTGGCTACTTTAGCTTGTGTTTTGGCTCCTTTTCAAATCCCCCCAACGGCAACCCTGCCAGCAAGCCTTTTTTAGTGCGTCCTGAGGCATGACAGAGGCATGGTGCGGGATCGCTCCAAGGGCATCGAATGGGTACCGAAGTTGTTTTGAGGGCACAACACTCTCCACGAATTTGTAAAGGCGTTTATTTGACTCGGTGATCGGCACTGGGGGACGATGGGTAATGGCAACAGTCAAGGCAGAGCACGGACTCCCAGCTCGAGCGACGTTCTCTCAAAAAGGAGCCAAGGAGGACAACCCACTAGAAGGCGCTGGAGAGGCCGAACCATTGGTTTCACTACAGTTTGCATCAAAAGGGCTGGTTTTGGTGGTAGATGGGGGTTTAGCTTCCTTACTCTGGCGCAAAAATACCATTTGTTAAAAGGAGAATCTAGTCTCCACACTAAAAAAACAAAACAAAAACAAAAACATTAACATACCCATTCATTTGCAACAAAATTGTCATGTGTTGAAGTCAACTCAGCCTCTAGTGTGATACGAATCACGATTCAGGCTAGGTACCCCTGATCCGCGCGCTTAATCTTCAAGCCCCGCGAATGCACCGCTCCTACACCAGTGACACTCAGGCGTGCCACTAGGAACGCGTAGTGAGTGACCACACAGTCCGCTAAGTCAAGATGACGTTAGCACTGTCCAGCAAGTGTCACTCTCATCTCGTCTTCTTTAGAGCAGACGGTGGTCGCCAGGTACGAGTGCAAGCCCGATTCACGCGGCATCAGGTCGCTGCCGTGAAACGAGAGCGTCGACGTTTCTCCCGCTCAAGCTAACAATCTCCCCGCTGCTTACATCCACACACGGTTCCCTTTAGTGGGAGATGGGGAAGTTTTTTTAAACTGGGCTCTAAAACTCCTGGACGTTACCTCATTCTACGCGCCGGATTCGTACACAGGCGACTGAGCGGCGTCTTTTTGTGCTCAGGTTCACGGCTCGACACATCCACGGTATGGATATCAACCTGGGGAACACATGGAATTCGGCAGCGTGTTAAATTCGCGACCTCCCATCTGCGACTGACAAGTGTAATGCTGTCGTCGTTGTGCTGGTGGTGAGCAATGGACTACCGGGCGTACTTAAACTTTACAAGTCTGCGAACGTGTTGTGACTGCCACGCTGCCATTGGAAAGCCTTTCTATGCGCGATTCCAACTGAGCGCTCGCCACCTAGCGGCCGCGCCTGGAAACGGCACTAACAGGGCACGGCCGGTCTAGAGGCGCGCGCTCGCTCCTTCCTCTTACGGCCTGAGCAGCCACCGCGAATACAATGGAGCTCTTTCTATAGACCTATTCCATGTTTGTAAACAGGGGTAGGCGCCGTCGACATTACGGGAAAATTATAGCGACGTCCGGCTTGTAAGCTCCGCCCACCGTGTCCGGCGGGAAAGCCTGACTCCGTACCTCCGCGCCGCCATAAGCGCTGGCGCAGCAGGTGCAAAAGCTGCCTCCGAGCACCGCGCGTCGGGGCGCCTCTCGCTTGTTTACAAGCGGCGGCTGCAACCGAGGAAGTTGCAGCGGCTATAAAGGGGACTCTGAAATGAACATATGAGCCATGTTGACGTGGAGCTTTAGCTCTGAGAACCTCATCAGAACGTTAGGTATATTCACGGCGCGAATGCGACTCATTTGCGAAATGTCGTCGCCGTTGCGGCAGTCTAGGTCGCACGTGTACGTTCTAATTTGTCAACTGATGCTAGAACCACCGACCCAGTTGAGCGATTTAAGAGGCTCTTGGGTACGATATGCAAATGCACGGAGTAAAATGCACAGTTACGCGAACCGTTACGGTAAATCCTCGCATATAAGAAATGTGCAGGGAATGTTATTCATGCAAACGAATTGGGCGCTCTCGGCGACACTTTCATCCGGGTGACGCTTGCGATAATGCTTCAACTACATGCTATGGATAATGCGGTTACGTACCTGTCAGGTTTGCGGCTCCCTTCGTAGGCTCAATTCGAGACCGCGAAATGCGTACATGTTGTTAACAGACTCGGCAAGTTTCCCGGTCGGGTGCTGTTTTTCTGTGAATTCCGACAGACGTGAAAACCTCGTGAAGCGCCCCGCAGCCAGAACAGCCCTGCCTGACATACTTGTGTCATCGCAGCCGCATACAATCAGGAAAGGCATAGTCGAAGTCATCCTTTCGTTCGCTGCCGCTTTAATCAAACGCAGTAAGAAACATGCTCCGTGACCGAGTGACGCCTTTAGTTCACGCGAGTATAACGAAATCCTTTTTGACGCGTCTAAGACTTCTGCAGTTATGTCAATAGAAACCGCGAAGAATTTTCCGCATATCACAATGCTATCCCCAACGATAACGTGCTTTGAGGGTAAACGCGCTATGCCTCCACAGGGTGCGGCACATTACAATGACAAACGCTTGACAGAGCTAATCGTTTTTGCTGAGTAAGTCGCTCCAAAACATTACCGATGAACCGGCGTCGAAGACAAGTTCTCGATCGCGTTTTAAGCTGCGGCTAATTTCTTGCGACGGTCTTTGTTAACAGAAAACTGAAAAAAAGAAGACTTATTCCACATTTCCTGTGCCTTCCCGCGTAAATCACCGTGACAGCCCGTCGTTACACCATTTCTTCTTCTTTCACGACGACAAACAGCGCACGCACTAGTGAAAACACAGCAGCAACTACGGTAGGCGCCGCGGCTTTTGCCTACCACGCGAAACTAAACGCCCGACGACAGCGCCACCGCATCTTCGTGACGTATGTCCGGTGGAATAGGTCTATACAGTGACGACGGCGCTCCGCGTGAGGGCGTCGCGAGCCAACCCTTCAAAGCGCGTTTCGGCGCATACGCTTCGTATTATAAAGCAACTGTTCCAGGCCACTTTCTCGCGCTAATTACTTTTTTCGCTTATAGGAAGCGGTGAGAGTAGTAGAGGTGCGTGCGGGGGACAGTCTGGCTTTCTCGGCACTCATGCACTCGGCAAATGAAGACGCACACGCAAGGCTACCAGAATTTTTTTTAAGGCTCGACCACCTTATATTCGATGAATTCGAAAATGCTTGAGGCCCAGATTTAGGTGCACGTTAAAGAACCCCGTGTGGTTGAAATTTCTGGAGCCTCCACTACGGAGTCCATCATAACCATATTGTAGGTTTGGCACGTTAGACCACAATAATTATTATTGTCACCACATTATGCCACGAACACAACAGTGAATGCTGATGGCGTGGTGGCACGTAGAAACACGCGCGAGGAATTCACACTTTTAAGCGGCATCACGACCGCGCCATAACAGATTGCCATCGTTTTACGCAGTAAATCCTAAACTCTTTGGTTGACAATGGTATGGACGGCATGCCGAGCGCATCTTTTTGCTCAGTTTCTACAATGAGACGTGCAGTCTGATCCTTATGGCGAGCCACTCACTCGTGTGGTTGCTCATGTTGTTGTTTTCCTATGTGTGTCTCATAGTTAATGCAGGGGATCGGCCGAGTAGTGAGTGAATTTTCTCAATATTTTCTGTAGTGTAGCATTCGTAGAAGCTACAGTTCAAAATATTCATCCCATTTTTCGGAGTTGCAGAAAAAAAAAAAACAGGCTTTGTTATAACCTCGTCTATGATTCCCCGAGCGATAGAAGCGGGTACATCAGTGGTTTATTTTCCTCTTTGTCTCCGGCATGCATTATTTCACCTTAAGATTCTTCTCATGTGTTTACCTGCGAACCCATCTTCTTTTTCTTCTTATTTCTATACTTCAGTGCCTGCCTTAGACTGTATCAGTACCTGCTCTTTCATGTTATTTTTTGCTTGTGTTTTTCTATTTTGAATCAGTTTATTATTATTATTATTACTATTATTATTATTATCATCATTATTATTTGTCCTGCTACTGTGATTTTCACTTAGAGACAAGTGCAAAAAACAGTGGCCGTCCCCACTGACTTTCAACTTTTTGCAGTATTTATTTATTATGATGCCTTCAACAAAAAAGTACAAATTTTATTATTTTCAAGTGCCGCGACGGCCGGCGTGTGTATTTGAAATAAATGTTTTCTAAACCATTTTTCTACCAAAGACTAAGTTATACGCAATTTTTTCTGCCGATCGGTGATCACGCGGCCGAGCCTTCTGAGTGCGACACACAATCGCACATGCGCGTCAAATGCAATATTCAGCCTCCTACTCATTTCTCGACGCTACAGAAAACGAAAAAAAAAAGTTTTGTTATAACCACGACGATGCTTTCCCGAGAAACATAAACTGGCAGATCAGCGGCTTGCGCCTCCTCTTCCGAAAAGTGGAAATCACCGGGGTTATCCTATATGCTTGCCACCATGTTCCCATCGCATTGGTACCATGGAGTGACTTCAAAAGGGACCACCGCAAGTTCGAAGCCGAGAATTCCCTGCGCGCGCTATCCTCCGCAGCTGCCGGCGGCGGGTTGGCTCGGAGCGCCCCCCTCCAAGCTGCGGCGATAGGTAGCAACAACCCCCCGTGCGCAGGCCGTAAAGGAATGAGCGAGCGCGCGCCTCCAGACCGGCCGTGAACAGGGTCAACCTAGAAAGGAGATATGTTATCAGGTTGTGCGCGCTGAGAAGCGGCCGCATAGTTCCTTTATTTTCGCCATGCCGCACGCGCGAGCCCGAAAAAGAAGAAAGCGATGTCTAAAGACCATTGCTGTTAATCTTTAAAGAAAGCGCGAAAAAACCACAACAGACAGGTAGGAAGGAGACAGGACGACGCGCTACTAGGAACTGAATCTTTAATCAAAAGCGTAAAAAGATATACACATACATTACGAAAATCAAGATAAAGAAACAGACCACCACAGAATGAATATGTATATAAAAGAAGAACACCCGGCACGTTTTTGTGACCAGCTTAAGTTATATCGAGGTATTCTACCTCTCGGCTTGATAGCGCTACGGACGGACAGCGTATACAAGAAACAGCCGCTTTAGAAATATAGGCGGCTTCAACAATTTCATGAGTCCTCTGAACTCAGTTCGAAAACGAAATACATGTTTCTTTAAACAAAGGCTTACACCCACAGGCATGACATTGCGCAGGTAGGTGCGAAAGCTTGTCAGTCATCAAATACCTATCATGTTCACGCAGGCGTATGTTGACACACCGCCCAGTTTGTCCGATGTATGATCGTTTGCAAGTTGTCGGTATGTTATACACTACGGTGACGCGGCAGGGCACATAGGTATTCACATGTTTTACACGGCGACATTCATAATCAGAGCGTCTCCTGTAGGCCTTCCTTTCCACAGCAGGGCAAACATGCGAGAGCTTGTTAGACGCACTGAAAAGCTAATAATAATAATAATATCTGGGGTTTTACGTCCCAAAACCACGATATGATTATGAGAGACGCCGTAGTGGAGGGCTCCGGAAATTTCGACCATCTGGTGTTCTTTAACGTGCACTGACATCGCACAGTACACGGGCCTCTACCATTTTGCCTCCATCGAAATGCGACCGCCGCGGCCGGGATCGAACCCGCGACCTTCGGGTCAGCAGCCGAGCACCGTAACCGCTACGCCACCGCGGCGGACGCGCTCTGAAAAGCTACCTGTCTGTTGTGTTTTTTTTTTCGCGCTTTTTTTAAAGATGAACTTCAACCAACTGGCCCAACTGTCCCTGCTAATTGACCATTGCTGTGTGTCGCAATGCATGGCATCGTGGTGGAATGGTGGCAACGTATCGTTCTATCACTTCCCGAAGGATGCAGACGGCGCGCGACGGAGAACGGCGTAAATCAAAAACTTTTGCATGGGAAAGAAGGTGACGGACACTATGGTGGTTCACTTCGCTCGCGATGACTTCATTTTTCCCGGTCAGTACACCATTATTCAGCGTGTGTGCATTCTTGTCAATATTCGGGCTTCTCAAAGAGCGGAGTGTAGTTTCGTTTATATAAGCAAGCGCTTCAGGAAATCCGTTGCGTTATGTGTGTGAGTGTATTTTTTGAGCATGCTTGTTTTATTGCGATAGCAATTATATGGACACTTTTGGCTGCTTTTGGCCGTCGGCGTCGCCATCATGCTCCGTATATGTATATGTATATATATATATATATATATATATAAAAGCCACGAAGAAAAATAATTCAGAAAAATGTTTTCCGACGCGCGGAATCGAACGGGCGACCTCTCGCTCCGCAGCGCGCGACGCTAACCGCTACTCCATAGGAGCGCACATGCATACTAACGCATACTAACGCATAACAGCATACTAACGGCGAGCTATTTACACCATTCGCCGCTGGCGGTGCGCAGATCTCGGGGGGAATATCAGCGTGTTATATGCTTTACCAGCAAACCAGCGAGATGGCGCAAAGTGCGCGCTCGGCGCCCCACTCGTTGCGACGCGTTGGCTCCCCAACACCCCGACTTGTACTTTGGCCTGTAGGGCGTAGTCAGGCGTAGTCGCTTTTGCCCGGGTGCGTGCGGCGCGCGCTTATCTTAGGAGGGGGGGGGGGGGCAGTTTTACGACGGGTGCTTTCGCCGGGAAGGTTGCGTTTAGGTTACAGAGCGCACGAAGGTCACTTCGCTCGCTGCAAAGATGCGCCGTTTCCGAAAGAAGCGAGCTGTTCCAACACAGGGAAGTAACAACTGTGACACTTGTTAGCTCGCGCTCGTCCTGTGTATACCTGTTCGTATGTTTCGTGCGTCCTTCGCGCTTCAGCAGTGCGCTCCAAGTCTCGATCTGCTTGCCGTTCTTCGCTTGAAATGCCAATTTGTTGCTATCGCATTCATTGCTTCGCCCTTGCGGTGAAACTGTGACTTTTTCTGTGCAAGTCGTCGTATATAGTGCTACCGATACCCAAGCTACTGTAATGTTTCCCCATGAAAATTTTTGATTTCGCATGTGTGTATATATACACGAGCACAAACGCACGCGCGAATATACATAAAGGATGGGTGTACCTCACCGAAAAAAAAAAATTCTCGCTACGCCCCTGTAACTTACGTACGTTTCTTCCGCGTGAACTATAGTACTGAAACCTGAAATATATTTATTAAGGACAAACCTACAGTGTTTATGCCTGCATTTGCTTTGCGGTGTCTAGAGACGGTGCTGTGTTCTCGTTAAACGCGGTGCGCTGACAGTTTTGGTTCGTCATCATGTAACAACTTCAAGAAATTTAAGAGGAACTGCAAAAAGCGATTGTTCCAGCTTTTGGAGCTTTCGACTTGCGGGCGCATCGCTTGGTTCCTTTCCGACACAGTGCAGCGCAACTTATGTTGGAACAGGTTTGTTTCCGAGTGATGCATTTATCACTTTCACTGAATAAAGGGTCGCTAACTTCCGGAAACCTAGCGTGGTTAATTAAAAAGTAATTTACTTTGATTAGTTACGAGTTTCTTAAATTTATTAATTCTTTCACAAGGGTCGTACGGCTGACATTTTTTGGGGGTGGGTTGGGGTTCAGCCACCCTGTACTTAAGTTCGCGCGTGCGTAGCGTGCGTGTACATATGTTCGTGCGTGCGTGTATATATGTGCTTCGAATATCAAATACTGCTAAGACGAACAAGCGAGTGTTCGGAAGCGCACGACCTTATTTATTAGAAACCTAATAGCATGGATCCGCGAACGAAAAGAAAGGAGAACTCCTATTACAAGTGAAACTACGACTTGCTTTATCTCTAGATACACTGGCCCAGGCATAGCTCCGTTCTGTAATCAAGTGAACGGCATGCGTATTCAGCTTTTGACGGGACAACAGAATGGGATACATGCAATCGGCAACACGAGTCGCAGCGCAGCGTTACCTCGAAAACTGTGAAGACGTTGCATGTGAAGGCCTGCCAACTTGTGCGCTGCAGCAACGCAGAGCACAAGAGCTTGCACCTTTCGGAGAGGCCCCCTACACATGGACAGTTGCCTTCTTCAACCTCGGGCGCTGGATAGGTTCTTCAAGTTGAAGTAAATCTGATGCGGTTCGCTAAAGAGGCTTGATGTTTGCACGCACAGCGCCACTATTCTCGCTGTTTCGCCAGTGAAATCCTTTATGCCAAGGAGGATGAGGTGGTCGGCGGCCAGCACTCTTTCGCCTTCGAAGAAGCAACGCGATCCGACGACACAATCAAGAAACTTCAGCACAGCGCCAAGCGAATGTGCCGCGTTGACCCTGTTAAGCGTAGCCCTATTTGGTCTTTCGACCAGTGTTGCTAGCACATGGAGCGTTTTATGGAGTTGCGAATACTCCACGACAACTTATCTTGACATTGGAGCAAAGGCTACGGAGGCACATTCGTGTTGCGCCCATTCCGCACATTCGTGTTGCGCCGCAAGTAGTACGGCAGCTTGCAAGTAGTACGGTATTTGGTGGCGAGATTCCAACGAGATATCTATACCTATCTCCAAGATGACTAAAATCTGGACACCGATTCTGCAATAAAGAATTTTCTTTCACGGTTATGTATTAACGCATGGTGTACGCATGGGGTGCCTCACAAAAAAAATTGGCCGCGTATCTGCGTGCTTCGCTGCAAATGTCGTCGAAAGACGATAGTCTTCTGCCGGCCGTACTACAATGTTTTGCCTTGCCTCAGACAGCGCTTTCTCTATGTTGAATCGGCCGCATCTGGCTGGCCTTGATAAAATAGAGGAGGCGCTGCGTCAGAGCCGTATATGCAGAGAGTCTGGCGAATGGGCGGGGCAGTGACGTCGCGGCGCGGCGATGACGCTCGCCACGTCACTGCCACGCCTCCGCTTCGGCGCCGTCCGCCATATTTACGCTTTCTGCGCGACGGCTGCTGCAGCCTAGCGTGCTTACGCGCTGTTCGCGTGTAAACTGTAGCGCCAATAAACAATCTGTAAAGTCGAAATATGCAGGAACGCTGCAATTCAACTTTGATGAAGAGTATGAACAGGATTCGATGTTCGATAACATTCAAATAATAGAAATACTTCTAAAGCTGTGTAACCGGACTACCAGCAGACTACGTTATGAGTGGAACGTGTGACGCTTTTTAACGTGATTAAAGAGCTCGTTTCGCAGAAATTTCGGTGTTTGCGTCGGTGTCACCGTTGGCTTCTTCAGTTGTGAGCGACAAAGCAGCGTTGACAGTGACGTAGATAGAATTCGAGGTAGATGCAATTAAAGACAGGAGCCCGAGGGCGTTGCACTTTGACCTTCCTTGCGGTACAGTGTAGGTCTCCGCCGAGAATAGTGTGCGTGCGCGCGCGCGTCAGTGTGTGTGTGTGTGTGTGTGTGCACGCTTGCGCGTGCGCGTGTGAATGAGTGTGCACGCGAACACGTCTGTGTGTGCGCATGCATGTGTGTGCGCGCATGTGCACATGTGTCTGTATGTGTGCGAGCTCGCACGCACAGACGCACACACACACGCACGTGCGCTCGCGCGGCGTGTGTGCGTCTGTGTGCTCGTGCGTGCGTGTGAGTGAGTGTGCACGCGCACGCGTCTGTGTGTGCGCATGCATGTGTGCACGCGCGTGTATGTGCACATGTGTCTGTGTGCGCGCTCGCACGGACAGTCGCGCACACATGCACACCCCGCGCGAGCGCACACACGCACACGCCGCGCGAGCGAACACACACACGCCGCGCGAGCATACACGCACGCACGCACACACGGCGCGCGAGCACACACGCCGCACACACCCTGCGCGAGCATACACGCACGCACGCGTACACGTCGCGCGAGCACACACGCACGCACACACCCTGCGCGAGCACACACGCACGCGCACACGTCGCGCGAGCACACGCACGCACGCCGCGCGAGCACACGCACACACCCCGCGCGAGCACACACACGCACACGCCGCCCGAGCACACACGCACGCACACACCCCGCGCGAGCACACAAACGCGCACACACGCACACGTCCCAGGATAAGTCTGCAAACCCCACGCGCGCTGCTCCGAGAGGTTGGTGGCTGGCCTCCGCAGCTCCGCGCGGCTTCGCCACGGCCGCCAGGGAGATTGGTTGAACGTCACGAAAAGTGGGCGGCGCTGAGGCGGCGTGCGGAGAGCGGCGAGATGAAAGAATCGCCAAACTCTCCCGAAGGGTATATATGGCTCTGCGCTGCGTTAAAGTCCCTGTATCTTTAAAAGTAGCGAAAGGTCTTGATCCAGCCGCCGCGCCTCGCGATAGGCCGGTTGGCGACAAGTGACCTTTTCGCCTTCGCGCCCCGCCCAAAGGGTCCAGCGGCGGCAGCGTTGTGCCGGCGAGATATGGATGACTGTATTTTCAAGCGTGGAATTCGGCGATATTAGCTAGTAGAGTGTACTTCACGCGCCTCTGTCGCATTGTTTTTGCAATTTAGAAGCGTTTATGTACTTGAAGTTGAGTGGACGCGGGAATTCTGTGCAGGAATTAAATGTTTGGAGCGTGACGGGCTAGTATGCAGGGTCTCAATGCCTTCGGTTGTTTCCCCGCGCAGAGTACAGAAAGAAGGTTTTTTTTTCTTGTTTTTTAGGTTCCTCGCGGTGACAAAAATATATCCTGAAGGAAGGTACGGCAACACAAAATCAGTCGCAAGAAATTTTTGCACACAGAAAACACCCGGCTATGCGATGTAAGTGATTTGGTAATGTTTATAACTTCAAGCAGCCTTTCGGCTGGCGGCAAGCTTTTGTTCGTGCCTATGCGTAACCATTATCTCAGCAAGGATATTATTGTTTAGGCGTTCTTTATACTGTAGATGTGCGCACAGTAGACAATGCAGAGTCACGCCCGCAAACATTAAATGGCTCGGAACCATACAGCTGCCTTCGTTTTTCTCCCCGGGGTAGCTTCAAGACTAAAAGCTCACAAGGAAAGGACCATTTAGGATTAATGTCTTGCCACACGTACCTTGCCATGTTTTTGTCGCACTGCTGCGCGTAGGATCGATTAAGGCTTCTTCGTTGAAGCATTCCGCGTGCCGTTTTCCGTAGGGGACCGCAATGCTTTTGGGGAGTTCGAGTAAGTAATACTGCATGACACTGCGAGAAAAAAAACTGAAAGCATATATGCCGCACTGGGAATCTTTGCTAATTTGCCATGGCAGAAGGAACAGAAGCCCCCCTGCAAGCGAATGAGGGATGATCAGTACTGACGACAAACCTTCCAAAGAAAAACTTTGCTATGAATTGATGCAATAAAACCCGATTTTCCAATAAGTGCTATTTTATACTCATGCATCCCAACAAAGTCACCTAGCTCAGCTTTTCTGGTTGTAGTCTGGTTTAGGGCCGGTAGGTGTATACATACCTCGAATTTATTTCAAATTGCATTACGTAACATTGCAAACTACCTCTATATCTGCGGGACACGGAGGCGGCGGGGTAGTAAAAGGGAGGCGGTAAAGACAGCTGAACTTTAAAATGCGTGAGACACCACTGGGCATGCTATATTTCCTAGATCTTGAAAGGTACTCTGGTTGCTGATATTCCACGAATGCAGTGAAAATGTTTCTCCTAAGTGAGCTTATTGGAGTACTTTATAAACAAAATAAGCGTAGTTAAAAATATCGTGTAATACGGTAAATATTTCGGAACGCTGACAAACGCAATGAAAGCAATAATAGCGCATGTTTTGCACTGCACACTATGCTAGGTGACCCATGATGTTACCGAAAGTAGCAGTGAGCTCACAACCTGTCTATTTTTTTTTACTAGAAAACAAGCAGTACATCTACTTTAAGTAACGCTGAATTTGAAAACTCGCGAAGAACCAAAATATAAATATCCTGCATGCCAACTGCTGTGGCAAACTTCTCAGAAGCTCCCTTCGGAAAAGCACGTGTTTTTACTTGAATGTTTAGCGTACTCCGGGCTCGTTAGTTGTTGTCCCTGTCGTTTGAAGTTTCCTAGGCAGCTTACGCCACAAAACGCAATAATTAACCGATTAAAGCGCGCGCCGAGAGCGGTTTTAGGCGTCCGCAGAATGCACTCGAGCGAGCGGAGCGTCGTCTGCTAGCGCTGCTCCTTGGACCCCTCCAGAGGGCGCGCGTGTAGTTGTCGCTACCTTTATAAATATAGGGACCTTACGCTGCGTGAGACATGGACGCCATCTGGCAGTGCTGTCGAGAAACATCACCTTGCGCAGAACCCAGGGCAGTTCGTGTATAGCGTCGCTTTTTGAGCGCAGCCTAAGAAACGCTGGGGTCTTCAGAATTACGTATCTATGTATTTTCTTTTAAAGGAACATACCAGCTACTACTTATGTATTGATGTTGCGCCTCAGACATGCGTAACATTTGCTTTTTGATCGACAATGTTCACAAGTATATATGAACAAAAATACTTGTGCAAGATGGCTGGGCGCTGAGAAAGTGGTTAAACTTTGGCCGATTAGCTGAATCGGGCCACGGACAGACAGACAGACAAACAGACAGACAGACCAAAATTTCTGCGAAGAAGTATCCCAAGAAAGACTATCGGTCTTTATAAAAATGCTTTAGACCTGTCATGCCTATGTAGGTTAAGGACAATAAAAAAAAAAAGGGACAAAGGCAGTCTTGTGGAGACCCCTGCGCTATATAGTGCGAGAGATACATGATACTGCGGCAACAGCGTTGGAATGTGCTGGAATTGCATAGGTCTATTAAACAAGGCATCGGGCTAAGTATATTCGCTTACGAAAATGTCGGACTAGAAAAAAAAAAAACATGGTTGATCCCTCCGTCATAGGAATCGGTATAACACGAAAGTGAAACGTGTCCTTACAGAAGTAGTTGAATGTTTACTCTACATTGATATAAGAGAGCTTGCACAATGTCTATTGGTGTTTGAGAGTTATAACCCTGTTTAACGTGGATTCACCCACGTTGACGCTTGGTGGTACATCTGTTTCCCGACGACTAATGCCCATGATCAATGGTTAAACAAACCCTTGTGCTCATAGATGCTTGTGGTAGCTGTACGGTGAGATCAGAATCAGAGAAAGCGGTGTGACAGCCAGAAGAGCGTCACTGATTGGACGCCGGACTTGGGCTAAGGTCGGCTACTCGCGGCATGTTAGTTATTGAACACCACTGCCCGACCAGAGGGAAACGCAACGCGCGTTGTGTCATCCCCGTTGGCCGGCTGCGATTTTTCGCGGGGCAAGCTAGGGAACACGGACTCACTGCCACGCGGAGCACTCGCGCGTCGCAGAAATATTTTTTCTATAGAATGATGGTATGAGCGAGGACGATGTTAGGGGTAAGGTCGCCACCTGGCAGTGTGTTAATGCGTCGACAAAATTGCCCTTTTCGTATTCGAAACGCGCCGAATGGGACGGACGCGTAGAAACAACGCTTTGAATAACTAACCGTGCATTTCACGGTCATAATGCATTACTTTATTTTAGCAAGAGAACTGTGAGAGGACAGTGGTAGATATAAAAGGCTTATTTTTAAAGCCTACAGTATGTGACCGTGGCGCAGTGGTTCGCGCGCCCGGCATCTCCCTTGTCGCGGACCTAGAGGTCGTAGGTTCGACTCCCGTTGACGGAACTTTTTTCTTTGTCTTCTGATCATCTGTATTTTTTCGACGTCATTTCCGTGACGGAAATACATCACTCAAATTTTGGTGGACCCCGGCATAAAACACTTTCGTGTTAAAAGAAAATTACGAATTCCTTGCGATGTGATGTCTCTTTACCTCGCACCATATGCATCCAATGAGTAAGCGCCCAAACGCATATTCGCGCCTTTATTACCAAACTGGAACAAACCTCGAAAATAGATCCAGATCTCTTCATTCACCGCCTGTCAATCGTATGCCCGCGTAGTCCAATGACCACCCTCTACCAGCACAACATCGTTAGGAAGGCATACACAATTACAATATAAAAAAAAAAGAGAGAGCGTGGTGCAAAACACGCATGATATACACTGCTGAAAATTGCAAAGAGAAGCCCTCAAAGAGTTTTATAGATGACATTGAAGAGTGGAACGACGTTCGGGAACGAAAGAAACGAAGGCATGAGCTGGACAGCTATGTTCATTGTGCTGAAGTCCACAGAGACATCCTAAATTTGCTCCAGTGGTGGAAGCTCTTAAAAACAACGACTTGCGATGCCTTCACATATCGCAAGGCAGGTGTACGCCCCTGCGGCTAGCGCAAGGAGTGCGAGAAACTTCAGTGCGGCAAGATATGTGATGCAACAGCGCATGGCGTGCTTAAAGCCGGTTATCTTTTCATAATTTCATTTTTTGGCAGGGGCGGATCCAGCCACTCACTTTAGGGGGGTGCGGTCGCTTGAAGTCCAACCGGTGATTAGGAGGGGTTCCTGACTCTTTTGTTTTCAATAGTTCACATTATCCCAAGAACCTCGTCACAGCATAAATACTGTTAATTACTGTTAATTTGTGTTCACAATAGTCCCACTCATTAGTTCTAATCGGTTTTCTAATCGTAATAAATTAAAAGAAAACAAATTACGGTCTTTCACGCTTTAGATATAGGTAAATTTTGCTGCGCTAAGCCTTTGTTCGGAATGGGGTTGCGTGGCCGGTGCGAACACGGGTTGTTGTCGCGCCGGGGCTGTCCTCAGGGCAAGTCGATGTAAGGAAGAAAACTTTATACAAGTGCTTACATTATTCAGATTTCAGTGAACAAGCACAGCGCTTTCCGGTGCACCGGGATTTAATAAGCGTGGTTGGGGTCCACCCCCTTTTCCCTCTCACCACGCGGTGACCAAGATTTCCACCAATACTAGGGCATTCGGCATGGTCGTAATGATGAACCCACACCTGCACTTCAAAGGTTAATGTCCAGTCGGCCGCGCAGGGCTTTAAAGTTTGAATACCGACATATCTACCCCGCGTTGTTAACACTTGTACGATGATTATACGCTTGGCCAATTATCGTCGGTATGGCGCCGAAGAGACGGCACGACAACAGGTGCGCGATTGTTGCTCCCCTTCAGCCCCCTCCAAGTCGCTTACCGTATCTGAGAAGCTAGGGCACACCTTTCAAGGGGTAAAATGTGAGAAGCGCGACCACAAAATTGACTTTGATGGTGCTTCTGTGACATAAAGGAATCCGGGATGAAAGCTTTTACCCGAGTTTTGGAAAATTCAGAACACACCTGCAAACATGAACCGCTCGCTGGGAACAGTGCCTCCGAAACAGTGTCTCCGAAACGTGAGGGAAATGGAAAGCCGGATCCTTCTTGATCAGAAAAGGTGGAGACAAACCGTCAGTAAATAAATTGCGTTTCTCAGTACCGGACCAGTGGCGGCACGCGTGTGAGTGTGCGGAAGGATGTTTCGGAGCTGCGCGTGTGCTGGTTGCAAAGCAAACTATTTATTTTAGTGAGTATCTAAAATGCTAATTATGAGTATCTAAATCACTAACAGGGGAGCCTTCCTGATGCCAACAAAATTCTCACAATAGTAAGTGTGTGCACAGAGGAGATCGCAAGCATTGCGCCACTTGCTCATCTCGACGTGCACGTCGTATCAATTTAACAAATAAAACGGTGACAGCAACGACAAAACAGAACAGCAACATCATCACAGACGACGAATATTAGCTGGTAGGACAGTGCTTACGCATATTTACGTAAACTTTGCAAAAGGCTTCCTGCGCGATACCTTTAAAAAATCAACTGCGCATTTTGTAATTGAAAGAATAAATAACAATGCGCGAAGCAACATTATATCAGGCTGAAAGGGAGAAAAATGCTGCAATATATCAGCGCGCAAAATATCGCTTGTACCTTAGCAAAATTGGCTCAGTTTATGTGACATTGCTTCAGCACCTTTGAAACTTCTCAGCATAAAATTCTTGGCAGTCTTTCTTTCATCCAAGCCAAACAATTAAATGTTCATATTCTTTGTAAACGCAACGTGTCTAGAAAAACGTACCTTGAAGTTTTGTCATATGAAAAAAAAAATATATATATATGCTGATGCAAAAAGTACTTAATTCAGGCACTGATGCATATTGTTAGAGCGGATTCTATAGGATATTGGTATATTCCTCGTAACTGCCTTAAAAACGTGGCAGAAAGGTGCACTCTAATCGCTGCTCTGAACAGGTCGATGACGACAGATTACTGGCGTGCCTGGTAACTCGAATACTGGCAGCTTGCACTAATAAGGTGACGTTGCAAGTCTTCCTGAACTAAAAAAAAAGATACCTTTCAATGGTGTCGATATGAAATCTAAAGTTCTAAACACCGGTTATATATTTGTGCGTGGCATACGCTTACCTTGCGTCGTCGGGACGGGTCAAGTGGCAACCATAGTACCAGCATAGGCGTGCGCAGGGTTACCCTTCAGGGGGGGGGGGGGGGCGAAGGTTCGTCGCAGCGCCCCCCCCTCTCTATTATGTCAATGTACGGGGCTGACTTTGCGCCCCCCCCCCCCTCTAGTCGCAGCGCCCCCCTCCCTATTATGTCAATGTATGGGGCTGACTTTGCGCCCCCCCTCTTTGGTGACTAGGGGGGGGGCGCCCCCTCTGCCCCCCTCGTGCGCACGCCTATGAGTCCCGGTCTCCAAATTCATACGGCTCGGGTGGCAACACGCATGTCTACGATACTCACAGGACTGTGGGGCAGTCGGCAGCCGCCTGAGCTTTTTCAATGCGCACCTGTGTTTCCCGCCAAATTCGAGAGTGGATATCCTTACAAAGACGATGCAGCACCTTTCTTTTCACTCCTACGCTGTAAGAAGCCCTTTGTGTTTTTTATGCAGCGCAACGTCAAACCTACAGCATTATTCGCAATGCCCACGAACTATAGGTGGCGCGCTGTACGATTCAAGATGGCGCCCGATGGAGGGTCAATCCGTTTGTTAGCATAGGAACAGATAGGACGTGCGTAACGTACGGCCCGTGCCACTTTCACCGGATGAAGGCATGAGCTGCACTGAAATGGATATGAGATCGAAATGCTTTCTCAAACCATGGAAGCTCGCCACCTAATTATTTGCCGCGGTGTGAAAGGTTGTATTTCAGCTCCGTTACCGTGCATAAGCGATGCTGTGCGAAATCCTGTGCGTGCTGCAGAAAACTTCATGAACTACAATTGACGTATGACCTGAACGGCACTCCGAGATACTGTGTACCGAGCCTACCTGACGGATTTGCCGCAGTGGTAGGCCGCTAGCGAGTAGCGTCATCGCTGCTGCACGGGACCGAATGTTTAACGAGGCGATGGTTTGCAAACATACGCCGTCGTCATTACTTGCGCAGTCAGGAACGCGGAGTTGCTTCATCAACGGAACACAAGCATTTAACATCCTATTTAGTAGCGCTTGTATCACAGCCATGCTCAGACTCAAGCCGCGCGCCATTCACTGCACTCGGATGCCGCAGGTTCGATTAGCACGATCGAAACATGAATATCGAAAGAACACGCACGTATGCTTTTCGCAACGACGAATTCTTCGACGTTGCGAAAATGCGTCGCACAACTATGCCGATCGGGAGGTACCGGTGAAGTACAGGAGAGGTGAGCCGATAGGCGTGGATTGTGGCCGTGACTGCACGTTTCAGCGCTCTAACCATTTCGCTTCCCTGTTCCGAACTCGAGTGTTTTGGCGGAATGCGGCGCTCGATAATATCCACAATATATAGCTGCGCTACGTGCAATGTACAAGAAAAACTGTTTTTATTTTGATCTCGCTGAAGGATACCATACATTACATACAATGACTGTGACTTACGAGCGTGAAAAAACATTAGCGCGCGAGGGGACGTGAAGTGCAACTCGCTCCTCGTGAGTTAGCAGCTGATCGTTCATCGTCGCTGTCACTCTCCTTCTCACACACACACACGCTTTCACAGCCTTCTCCGTCCAGTGAAAAATCCTCGTCGTCAAGGTGGTTCCTCTTAACATCATTGCTGAAAGCAATCTGAAGAATTTCCTCCGCCGAACGACTTCGATTAGTCCTCGTCACAACGTTATCTGGCCGCGCAGAACTTCTTGCTCTCACACGGGTCAAGAAGGAGGAGGAAACAACTTTATTGAGTAGTGGGGAAGGGGGGAAAAGGGAGCCAGGACATGGGAGGATGCTAGGTCGGGGCCCATGGGGCCGCGGCTGTCGCCGTCCATTCCGCCAGCCTGTACTGTGTGGCCTGCTCTGGGCAACGCAACGTTTCTTCCCACTCTTCGGGTGAGGGGGGGCAGTTGTAGGAGCTCTCTAGGGGGGCGGGTGGCGGTCGCATCCCCATAAAATGTGATCCTGTCCCGCCTGAGCTAGGCCGCAATACGTACACGACGAGACGCTATCATCCCTCAGGATGGCCGCCAATCTTCTGGGGCTGAGCACACTGCGTGTTTGAGCTCTGCGCAGGGCCACGGCCTGGTGTCTTTTTAGGCCGCCACATGGAGAAGGATAGACCTGTCGCTCCTCTCTTTGTCGACGGAGGCGATCTCCATAACTTGTTGATACCTCTTCAGGATTTGCCGGATGAAGCCGCACCTCTGCCCGGTTTGTATTTGCGCGGGCTGCGAGGTGGGCAGCTTCGTTGCCGGGGTTTCCCTCGTGGCTGGGGACCCAGAGAAGCCTGATGCTCACTGCTGGCTCTTGGAGTTTTTTTGCCGCGGTTTCGCTCACTTGGCCTGACCTAAAGCTTCTAATCGCTGACATGGAGTCAGACACGATGAAGAGCGTCCCTTAGCCGTTGCCATGGCGATGGCGGCCTCCTCCGCCTCCAGGATAGACGTAGCTGTGATTTCCTCGGTGCTTAGGACTCTTCCCGTTCCTTCCACAGCAGCTATCGCGTATTTGTCGCCTCCTATAGACCTATTCCATGTTTGTAAACAGGGGTAGGCGCCGTCGACATTATGGGAAAATTATAGCGACGTCCGGCTTGTAAGCTCCGCCCACCGTGTCCGGCGGGAAAGCCTGACTCCGTGCCTCCGCGCCGCCATAAGCGCTGGCGCAGCAGGTGCAAAAGCTGCCTCCGAGCATCGCGCGTCGGGGCGCCTCTCGCTTGTTTACTAGCGGCGGCTGCAACCGAGGAAGTTGCAGCGGCTGTAAAGGGGACTCTGAAATGAACATATGAGCCATGTTGACGGGGAGCTCTAGCTCTGAGAACCTCATCAGAACGTTAGGTACATTCACGGCGCGAATGCGACTCATTTGCGAAATGTCGTCGCCGTTGCGGCAGTCTAGGTCGCACGTGTACGTTTTAATTTGTCAACTGATGCTAGAACGACCGACCCAGCTCAGCGATTTAAGAGGCTCTTGGGTACGATATGCAAATGCACGGAGTAAAATGCATAGTTACGCGAACCGTTACGGTAAATTCTCGCATATAAGAAATGTGCCGGGTATGTTATTCATGCAAACGAATTGGGCGATCTCGGCGACACTGTCATCCGGGTGACGCTTGCGATAATGCTTCAACTACATGCTATGGATAATGCGGTTACGTACCTGTCAGGTTTGCGGCTCCCTTCGTAGGCTCTATTCGAGACCGCGAAATGCGTACATCTTGTAAACAGACTCGGCAAGTTTCCCGGTCGGGTGCTGTTTTTCTGTGAATTCCGACAGACGTCAAAATCTCGTGAAGCCACCGCAGCCAGAACAGCCCTGCCTGATATACTTGTGTCATCGCAGCCGCATACAATCAGGAAAGGCATAGTCGAAGTCATCCTTTCGTTCGCTGCCGCTTTAATGAAACGCAGAAAAAAAAACATGCTCCGTGACCGAGTGATACCTTTAGTTCACGCGAGCATAACGAAATCCTTTTGACGCGCCTAAGAGTTCTGCAGGTGTACCAACAATGGAAACCGTGAAGTATTTCCCGCATATGACAATGCTATCCACAACGATAACGTGCTTTGAAGTAAACGTGCTATGCCTCCACAGAAGGCTTATTCTAAAAAATGCGGTGCGGCACATTACAATGACAAACGCTTGACACAGCTAATCGTTTTTGCTGAGTAGGTCGCTCCAAAACATAACCGATGAGCCGGCGTCGAAGACAAGTTCTGGATCGCGTTTTACAGCTAAAACTGAAAAAAAAAAAAGACATTCCATCTTTCCTGTGCTTTCCCGCGTAAATCACCGTGACAGCTCGTCGTTACACCGTTTTTTCTTCTTTGCACGACGACAAACAGCGCACGCACCAGCGAAAACGCAGCAGCAACTGCGGTAGGCGCGGCGGCTTTTGCCTACCACGCGAAACTAAACGCCCGACGACAGCGCCACCGCATTTTCGTGACGTATGTCCGGTGGAATAGGTCTATAGGGGAGGCGTCCACATACGCGGCCGGTTTGTCTGCCAGAGTCTTCCAGAGAGCATCAGCGCGCGCGCGTCGGCGTTCTTTGTTGTGCTCTCCCATGTTCTTTGGCAGCGGTTGAATTATCAGTTTGTTCCGTATCTCTTTTGCAATTTTCATTCTCTTTGTGGTCCCTGTGAGGGGAGGAAGATTCATCAGTTGCAAGATGTCGTGCCCTTGTTGCGTGCATGACAGCCTCCACCATTGTGCAGGTCGTTGCGCTTCAATGATTTCGCTGACAGTGTTTTGGAGGCCTAATTGCATCATTCTTTCGTTGCTCGCCCATGTAGGGAGTCCGGTGGCCATTCTGTAGACTGAACGCAATAGAGAGTCTATGTTTGCGATATCGATCTTTCGTAGCTGTAGGAAAGGGCATGTGTATGCGATCCTACAAACAAAGTATGCCTGTATTAGCTTGCATGCTTCTTTCTCTTTGAGTCCAAACTTGCGGCCAGTAATGCGTCGTAGCAGGCCCGTGACCTGGCGAGAGGTGCTTTCCAGTCTTTTCAATGTTTCTCTGCAACTGTTCTTCTCTTCTAGGAAGAGTCCCAATACCCTGATGGTCTGGACCTGGGGCACTACTTCTCTGTTGACTACGATTTGGAGTGCACTTTTGACGGCCGGTGTTGTTTTGCCAGCAATAAACAGTTCTGACTTGGCGGAGGAGCATTTCAGTCAACAAACAAATCGCTTGCAGAGTGCTGCCATCTATCAACAAAAGTACAAAAACAAGCGGCGCAGCGCTGGCCAATTTGAGATTACTCAGTTATACATCGCTAGCTCGCGCGACTTCCCGCCTACAATGTTTTAAATTGATGCACTACAGGAGCACTGACGAATGCTATGTGCAAGTAAAACAAGGTGAGTTTCAACTGAGAAGGTCAGACGACAGCGTTCAACTAACCTACGTGGCTACACAAAACCTCGCGAAGCTGATATTTGTACGATGTGGGTCATCGTTGAACGCGTGAATTGGCACGTATTTTCACGAAAACTTCGCGTCTCGCAAGAACGAGTCAGAGTTATCGTGTCACGGAGGGCCCGGTTTGTTCACTGAAGCAGGAAACATGCAAACTCGTAGTGTTTCTTTCCTGCTAACACAGCCGAACAAGTGCGCGACTGCGTAGGGCTGCCATGGCGTCGTCTACTGATCATCCATGAGAGGACGCTCCTAAATTCCGCTAGGGGCACGACACTCTATGGGCATTGCGAATAGCTGTAGTTCTCAAAACCGCATCTGCTGCTTATTTGCGCGTCGCGAAAGCTCTCCGGCGAAAGATGCAAGTTACGGAAATGCGATACGCAAATACGGAACAGGACTACGGTAGCGCTCCTCCTTTCTCGCTCGTTGTGCTTTTGCCGCTCCTAATTCCAGTAAAGGCACCTAAACACCACTAATACCGTGCCAACGACACGGTATTTTTTGTACTTGACTACGACATCCTAATCCCTGCAGATGCATCTTTTTAAGAGCCTCTGAACTTCCAGTTCTCACAGGGGAAACTTCGCGCCAAACGACAAGCTGCACTGGGAGCGCCGTAAAAAAAAAACGAAAAAAAAAATGTTTTTCGCTGTCACAACCTTCTCTAGCTAAGATATGTCAGCGATGTGTGCAGTCCAGCATCTTGTGTTTACGCGGCGAAGAGGCTTTATTCACACCCCCCTGTTGCTGGGGAAGCAAGAGGGTTGGGGAGGTGAGATTCTTGGATAGAGAAGAGGAGCACACCTCAACTATCCCGTGCAGTAAGGTACGAACACACTGGCGGCGCGGCACTCTCCCGCCGCGCGCCGCTCGCGAGAACCCGTTTTTCTCTCTTTCTCCCGCGGAGCGCTCAGAGAATTTCTGCCGCCGACCATATCGCTCCGTGCGCTATTTCTGCCGCTGCCGCCGGCTGCCGCGCAAGCAAACCACCAATGAGCGCCTGCCTTTCCTCCCTCACACGGGCTTCCTCTGCTCCCCCGCAACACCTCTCTCCGACTGTCACAGAGGGGCCGCAAGCCGGCAGCGAGCCGGTGGGCGCGCGCGCCTCGACATGTCCACTCTTGTCTCACTACTCTCGCGGCGCCGCCAATGTGGGCAGCGTGCCGCTGCTTGCCGAGCGGAGACGCCGACGGGCGGCACGCCGCCGCGGCAAGCTTTCCGCAATTAGAGAGAGGCTCAGCGTCGTTGGGAAAGGGACAGTGAAAGAAGTTGGAGGAAAGAAAGGGGCACCACCTTGAGAACGGGATTCCCACAACACCGAGCACCCATTAGAAAAATCGGTGGGTGTTCGACGGCACTGGGAATAGAACCCGGTAGCGCATTTGTAATAGCCAGAGCGCTCAACGCATGGCTGATGTTTCGGCACCCGGAACGGGAGTCTTGTTCACAATCACGGTGAATAAGGCTCCCGTTCTGGGTCCCGCAGCGTCAACGCATTTTTATTCTCATGGTCGGTGTCCTCGTCTTTTTACTTAGTTATTCTTCCCGACCAGACGGGGATCCGTCGAAGCCTTGATTGAGTCCCCATAGTATTTGCAGAAAAAGTAGGTACAGTGTACCACTGGCAAGTAAACATTCATTGCATCCACTATATCAGCTCAGCTGTGTCCACCCGGGTCCCCTTTTTAGAAGAAATTACCGTAGGTTACAGTATATTTGCTAGCGAAGTATGCGCCATCAAAGCGTAGATATTTGCCACTCAAACACCTTGTTGTCGATTCCGTGTTCGGGAACACAACCTAGATTATTGGCTCGTGCCCCTGTCGGGCCCGATCAGTGGTCGGGCCGGGCTGGGCCGGGTAGGCGAATTCTTTCCTCGGGTACGGGCCGGGCTCGGCTGGGTAAGTTTGAACAAGTTCCGGGCCCGGGCCGAAAATCCCGCCCCGCGCAGTGCTCTAGCTTGTGGTATATAGTTTTGTTTTGAAATGTAGTACCGAACTTTTAATTGCTCGTTCGGAAGTGAAAAAAGAAAGGAAATTAATCGTCAGGGTCATGTGTCTTCTGCGCAACACATCTTCCATTCAAATTCTTTTCACTTCGTAGAAGACAGCTTGATTTAAAGAGTATTTACATGCTCTTGTGACAGTAGCATTAGGTGGCTTTGAAGCAATATCTGTCGTCACGATTTCAATGTAGGCCATATTCTCCCGCCTGTTCAAGGGTGCAGGCAGGGTTTAGTAGTCGTTGGGCAGCAGGGCGCTTGCCAAACAGGTCGGCTGAGCTCCCTGGAAAGCGGCATGACGATGATGATGTTCCTGTAAGGACTGGCACCTATCCACTCCCACCGGGTAATCGGCCAAGAGTCGGGCGGATCATACAGTCCTAAGTTTTTCAAACGCTCGTGAAGGTTACGACATCTATTAGAAAGAAGAGTTGTTTTAATGAATGAGACGGACAGCACGCTTTTCTTACCTTTTCCTGGCACCTTGCATTGCACCCACTACTGCAGATGACAATAGAAAATCCTTCAAAATGTTGCAGAGTTGCACAGCTGTACCTGAGTGCACTGAATGTGGAAAACAGAGTGTAAATTTTGCAGGTATCCGCTACGCGTTACGTCGTAGCATGACAACATCACTTGGCCATGTGACCTCGCAACCTGAAGTTCTTTTGTAGCCATGTGATCATGTCATGTCGTAAGCACATGGTCTGAGCCTTTTAACATACATGTTCTCGCGGGAATTCCGAGGCCAATATATATATATATATATATATATATATATATATATTATTAATGAGAACTAACAGACAAAGATGCCAAGGAAAGTATTGGGGAAGCTATTAGAAGTAATTGTAATGTAAATGTGAAGAAATGAAAGTGGACGAAAAGATAACTTGCCACCGGCAGGATCCGAACCTGCGACCTTCGAATAACGCGTCCGATGCTCTACCACTGAGCTACGGTGGCGGTCATCTCCCCGTCCACTTTATGGGGTATATATGTGTACTTAAACGTGGGAGCGTCAGTCAGCGCCGCCTGTTGCCATTACGGCGAGTGTGGAACACTCTTTTTTGCCTGTAGGCGTCACGTAGTACGTGATCTTACTACGAGAGGGCAGCTGACTAGTAATCCCTCGCATACCACCTGAAGGCATCAAGTCTGCCAGAACGAGACCCTCGTTATGAATGAAGGAAGGAATTGTAAACTTAAGGGCTCGTTTGCTTTGTTAAACATAGTAATAATGAGAACTAACAGACAAAGATGCCAAGGAAAGTATTGGGGAAGCTATTATAGCTGCGAAGGTCGCAGGTTCGGATCCTGCCGGTGGCAAGCTATCTTTTCGTCCACTTTCATTTCTTCACATTTACATTACAATTACTTCTAATAGCTTCCCCAATACTTTCCTTGGCATCTTTGTCTGTTAGTTCTCATTAATACTATGTTTAACAAAGCAAACGAGCCCTTAAGTTTACAATTCCTTCCTTCATATATATATATATATATATGTATATATATATATATATATATATATATATATATGTATATATATATATATATATATATATATATATATATATATATATATATATATATATATATATATATATATATATATATATATATATATATATATGGTTTCAAGAGAATATTCCTGGCTAACTGGTTAAAATATATGAAAGAAAGTCACAGTGAAAAACATAACATTTATTCTGAGCTTTCGGCCGGGGACCGGCCTTTATCAAAGATGCCAATGGTACATGGAGTTCGGGTTTAAATACACATTCCCGCGTTACATACATAGATACACATGCCGTCGCGATTCGTTGGCACGGGACAAGGGGAGGGACCAGAAGAACAACAACAGCAAGAAAGGTCAGGGGGGGAGAGGGTCAGACATGCGTACAAGGCCGCAATTTGTCGAAACTTAACAAGAGGCGGGGCCAGAACACACAAGCAAACAATCAATAAATAACAAATAAAAGGGCTTAAGAAACGAAGCTACGTGTGCGATCCAAGGGGAAAAAAAATAACAATGGTAAGGACGCGATTACCCGGCTAAAAGGGGATATCCATTCGCTTCGGGACGAAAGGGGAAAATGGTCACGGACGCCGGATGTCAATGCACAGTGCGTGTTTCCTTGTTCAGCATGTTATCTTCTAAAAGTGCGTCAAAAGTCGTTAAGTGCGTGCCCACCCGTGCGCCTGAGGGGATGGGGTCGGAGGCTTTGCAGGCGCTGGCGGCAATCATCACAGACCGCCCGCAAAGTCAAGGAAGCGGCTCGCCGGTGTACAATATCGTGAACACGTGTAGGATAGGCGGCATGCGTGAGTATACGAGACATTTTTTTTCAGCAAATTAAACTTTCCATGCATATATACATATATATATACATACCTACATATGCACACATACAAAGCAACAAAACAACAGCCTATGTCAAAGCGGACGCCCACGGCCTACACGGTTACATCATCTGATAGGAATCTGTACACGGAGGAAGGAGCACGCACGTTCTTTCACACAGAAATGACAATAAAATGAAGAAAATGAAGAAAACAATGCTAATGAAGGAACTTTCGAGGCCTCGATCACCTAGCTGCCTGCGGAATTCGATTTTTCAGGTTCGTTGAAGGCTAAGCACGATAGTCGGCCTAAGCTTTCATTTATGCCACCAGAGACACTGTTGAACTTGTGGATGAGGTACGATTCACGAGCCTCCCGGTCATAATGTGTTTTGAAATGGGATTGAAGCACCACCGCAGAAAAGGTGTGAAAGGGGTGGCCCAGATTATTAACATGTTTGGAGAGAGGAAGGTGCGGTAGGGCCTTTACGTGTGCTCTGTGGTTGTTGATTCTCATCCTGAACGCAGTCTCAGTTTGACCTATGTACTGGGCATGGCATAAGGTGCATTCGAGAAGATAGATGACGTTTGCGCTGTCGCAGTTGAAGTTGCCCCTTATCTGATAAGAAAATGATGAAGCGGTACTTGTGACGGTGGACACTTTGTTCATCATTGGACAGAGTTTGCACCTAGGTTTGTTGCAGGGGCCGCTGCCTGTGAATTCAGGAGCGTTGATTTTAGAGGACGTTACAATATCTCTAATGTTCCTCGCCCGTCTGTAGACAACGCGTGGAGGTTCCGGGAAAACACATCGTAACTTGTCGCTTTCAAGCAGAATGTTGTGGTGCCTTTTGAGGATGCAGTTTATGTTAGGGGGAGAGGCTGAATATGTTAGAATAAGATTGGGAGTAGTGTTTTCGCGGTCCGACTTTGTGTTTTTTATCAAATGGCGGCGGTCCTGCTTTTCAGATTTCTTAATAGCGTCGTTGATGACAGACTGCGGGTATTGTTGTCGTGTGAGGTCGTTGCTTAGTTGTTGACAGTTGGAGGCGAAGTCGGCCTGATCAGAACATATACGCCTAAACCGAAGAGACTGGCTGTATGGTATGCCGAGTTTACAGTGCTTGACATGGTTGCTGCCAAAGTGGAGGTATTGGTGTCGGTCAGTTGGTTTCCTGTAAACTGAGGTCACGAGCTTATGGTTTGATATTTTCACTGAAACGTCAAGGAAGTTAATGGTAGAGGCCGAGTATGTATGAGAAAATGAAATATTCTCGTGAGCGTTGTTGAAAGCACTTATGAAATCTATGAGCTTCTCTTCTCCGTGGCACCAAATGAGAAAGATGTCATCAATGAACCTTCGATAAAAAAGGGGGCGGAATGGGGTGCTGCTTAAAAATTCTGATTCTAATGTGCCCATAAAGATATTGGCATAGTTGGGGCCTATCTTTGTTCCCATTGAGGTTCCATTAAGCTGGACATAATGCGTGTTATTGAACTCGAAGTTGTTCATTTCCAGAACGAGCTTCAGAAGTGTACCGAGAGTTTTGCCATCAATTGAACTGCTCTGGGGTGAATTTTAGTACGCCTGAATAACAGATTTAATGCCGTCCGAATGAGGAATATTTGTATAGAGGGAGGCGACGTCAAGGGTGACCAGCAGACTATCCTGAGGTATAACCAGATCCATAATATCAGCTAGAAAGTGGTTAGTATCTTTGACATAGGAAGGCAGAGTTGGGGGAATGTCTTTAATTAGGCTATCGATAAAACTAGATATTGGTTCAGTCACCGTTCCCATGCCGGAGATGATGGGTCTCCCTGGATTGCCTGCTTTGTGAATTTTGGGTAAGATGTAAAATCTTCCAGGAACTGGACTTAAAGCTTTAAGGGACGCTGCCGTTTTTTCGGGGATCTTTTTTGTTTTTCACAAGTGTCGCCAATGTCTGGCGCACTTCATTTTTGAAATTAGTTGTCTGATCGGTATCAGTTAACCTATAGAAGGAAATGTCGCTTAGCTGTTTCTCGGCCTCACCCATGTAGTCCTGTTTGTTCATTACAACAATCGCACCACCCTTGTCGGCGGGCTTGATTATTATGTCTGGACGTCTGCTTAGACCCTTTAGGGCCTTATCCTCGTTCTGAGAAAGATTTTTTTTTTGGTATGGCGATCGGTTTCTGTATTGAGAGAGAATATCACGTTGCACTGCTTTTATGTAGATGTCCAAACATTTATCCCGTTGTGAAGGAGGAGTCCAATGACGTAGTGATGGTAGCCTAATGTCAATGTTTGTCTCCTGTGCTCTGCCATAATAATATTCATTTAATCTCAGCGTGCGCGCGAAGTTTTTCTAGATCCTTGTAAAGTTGAAACTCGTCTAATCTGCCGGTTGCAGGACAAAAACTCAAACCTTTCGACAAAACACTTCGTTCATCAACTGTGAGTGGAATATCGGAAAGATTTACTATGTTGTACTCTTTGTGTTGCGAGGTATTTTGAGCAGGAACCGTTCCTTGGACCGGATGATGTCGGAATTCAAAAGTGTTCACTGGTTCAGTGGGCAGAGTCACTCCATCCCGGAGCAGCTTTTTTCGCTTCGTTGTTGCTATGTGGCTCTCTGTTTCTTTTGCGAACTTTTCTAAAAGACTGATTTCAGAGGGCGTCAAGTATCTTTCCTCCGTGAATTTCTTTTCCTCAATAAGTATGTATTGTAGCTGGGAACTATTGTGCTCAATAACTATGTCTAAAAGCTGTCCCGATGCCCCGTGGAGGCACTCTGCCCACCTAACTCTAAGGTCTAACGACATGTCTGAGGTGGCTGGTTCAATGTTAATGCGGAGCCCTTTCGGAATGACATCCTGTGTACTATATGAGTTTAGAGTTTTGACGTGACACTGATATCTAATTCGCTTTTCAACTATCTTTCTCGCCTTCAAAAAATCGCGCGACACAGCAGGAACATGAGCACAAGGGTCACCTGTTTTCTCTTCACTTAGTCAGTTCCGGGGGGTGGTCTGTACAACCCGTGCCAGCCCGTGCCAACGAATCGCGACGGCATGTGTATCTGTGTATGTAACGCGGGAATGTGTATTTAAACCCGAACTCCATGTACCATTGGCATCTTTGATAAAGGCCGGTCCCCGGCCGAAAAAAGCTCAGAATAAATGTTATGTTTTTTCACTGTGACTTTCTTTCATATATATATATATATATATATATATATATATATATATATATATATATATATATATATATATATATATATATATATATATATATACATATATATATATTTCGGTCACGAAAGTCCCTATATAAAGCTTTGCTAAACCTACTTCCATTGATATCGAGGCGCGGCATCCGAATGAAGCGCGACTAGAAGTGCACGGTACAAACAATGAAAACCAAAACTAGCGATTTTTCGGATATTTTTAATTTGATATGCGAGAGTATGAACAAGCAATTTACTTGAAAGCGTATGTAGTGTTTCACTAAATAGGTGACTGCCCCATTTTAACAGCGGAGCACTTTACCTTTTCGTTGCACTGGGTACTGCGAACAGAAATAATCAAGATGATGACCCGTCATGTGTTCGCTTTGTCCTCTTCATCTGCTGCATCGCTCTCACAACACGTGTGCCGATTTGTCAAACATGGAAATCAATAAATATGATGCGCGTGTCTGTTATGTGACTAAAAATCACGTGACAACATGTAATACCTTGTCACGTGAATAAAATCACGTAACGTCATGTAACAAGTAGGTCCGTGACTAAAAATCAAGTAACATCGGCTATGTTCTATTCACTTGACAAACGTCACGTAACATCTAGTCATGGGCTAACTTCACGTAACTAGTCACGTGACTAAAAATCAAAATCACGTGACTGAAATTGCGTAATGTCACGTAACCTCTAGTCACGTGACTGAAATCACGTAAGTTCTAGTCACGGACTAAAATCACGCAGCGACTAGTCGCGCAACTAAAAAATTACGTTTCATCACGCAACAGCTAGCTATACGGGACGTTAACAGACAACTTGCCACCGCCAGGGACCGAACCTGCAACCTTCGGACAACGCACCCGATGCTGTACCAGTTGAGCTACAGAGGTGGTCGTCCCCCCCTGTGCACTTTATCGGGCATTTATGAGCATGCATACCTAGCAGTGTTAGTCAGTGCTACTCGTAGCCATAACGGCGAGTGTGGAACACTCTTTTTTGCCAGCTTGATCATTTTACCGTGCGGACAGGTGTCCAATAAGCTCTCGCATACTAATTGAAGGCATTATATCTGCCGCAATGAGACCCTCGCTCTGAATGAATGAAAGAAGGAAATTTTTAGGGCACGTTTCTTTTTTTGAAACAGCCTCAATGAAAACCAACAGATAATGAAGGCAAGGAAGGTGTAGGGGACGTTAATTGCACAGTTTTAAGTGTATTGTAGTAATTATGATACAGATACGTCGGGAGCGCCGAGCCAACCGTAGCGAATGCGTCCACTGTAGCACTGTTCGTTTAGTTATCCAATATACAAAACTACGAGGTTAGAAAAGTGAAAACAAATATTCCACAGCCCTCCACTTTTCTCTCATAATTATATCATGGTGGTTTTGGGATATGAAACCTCAAGTATTTATTTCTATTTTTCTGACCTAGTAGTTTTGTATCTTAAACAACTAAACGAACAGTGCTACAGTGGACGTATAAGCTACGGTTGGCTCGGTGATCCCGACGTATTCTGACCTTATCATCAATACACGTCACGAGGCACAAGAATAACCAAACATTCCTTAATAGCCCGAGGTGGCGACGCACACATCTCTAACGGAAAATCGTCTATACATCAGTGGTCGAACCTTTCCGAGTAATCTCTGGTGCTCGCGCAAGCTGCAGAACTAGCTTCACTACTCCTGTCCTGCGTGTAATCTTAACAGAACAAATTATAACAATCGCGAAGCTGGCCAAACATTCCGGTGCTGTTTGCGCCGAGCGGTGCTTACAATTTTTCGGTTCTCCCTTTCTGCAGGTGAACCGAGGTACGAGGGCGGAGCCACTTTTCTTTTTGCTATTGTTTTTTTTTTCTCTGACATCATTTCCGTTTGTGTTTAAAAGAGCGCGAAAAAAACCACAGCAGACAGGTGCGAAGCAGACAGGACGACGCGCTACTAGCAACTGAATCTTTAATCAAAAGCGTAGAAAGATATACACATACATTACAAAAAACAAGATAAAGAAACAGACCACCGCGGAATGAATATGCATATAAAAGAAAAACACAGGCAGGGACCTCTCACCAGTGAGTCCGACTGGGAAGAGGCTCTCAGGAGCTCTGAGCTCCACCACCAACTAAAGGCAGTCCAGAGGGCCCAAGAACTGGCGGAACGCCTCCACGTTCCCGCCCCGACTCGGGCGTCGCCTACGGTAGCGGCTGCAAGGGTGTCCCTCATGGATCGCCCGGCAGCTTAAGCTTCTCAGGACCTTTAAATAAAGTTCTTGACTGACTGACTGACGTTTTTGTCGCCAGCTTAAGTTATATCGAGGTATTCTACCTCTCGGCTTGATAGCGCTACGGACGGACAGCTTATACAAGAAACACCCGCTTTAGCAATATAGGCAGCTTCAACAATTTCGCGAGTCCTCTGAACTCGGTTCGAAAACGAAATAGATTTTTCTTTAAACAAAGGCTTACACCCACAGGCATGACATTGCGCAGATAGGTGCGAAAGCTTGTCAGTCTTCGAAGACCTTTCATGTTCACGCAGGCGTATGTTGACACACCGCCCAGTTTGTCCGATGTATGATCGTTTGCAAGTTGCGGGTATGATGGCCGTGTGTGCCAAAGTAGCCATGCCAATTAATTTTGGCATCAAGTTTGTAGCCAATTAGGCAAAAAAAATTGAATTGCGTAGAATTGTTAGTATTCAACAGTAAATAATGATCTTGAAAAAGCAAAAACGGAATATAACAAACTCAGTATTTTTTCTCTCTTGCTTGGTCTCCAAGCATCCCGTAAGCTGCAAATAAATGAATAAATTATTATACTTTCAGTGGTCCTGCATATGGTTTTTCTACAACCGAGTTCTTGCAAAAGTAATTTTGGGCCGACTACTTAGCAGGAACATTAACCCTTTGTGCGGCAGTGGGACACGTACGTCCCACTTTTCCGTCTGCAGAAAAAATTTTCTCCCACATCACCCGTTGCAATTAGCGCAACATTAAGTCACTCATATCTTACCTAAGTCTTCGTAATCTTGAAAAAAATTTTTTACCACGCTTTCGAAGGGCGGATGTAGTGTTACAATAACGTTGAATTTCGGTCAATTTTTTTTTATCGCTTCTGAATTTTCCTCTTCTTGAGATACATAAAACCTATCAATCTAAATGCCGGATAATTTCCTCTTTTTCTGGTTTTTGAGAGAGGCGATCTTAGCTTCCAGTCATCACGTGTTTTTGTAAATTTGCGAAATAACTTGACCGATAAATGGATCTGATCAATCCCCTGCAAAATTATGCCGCTAATCCCGTAGCGCAATTACGGATATTAATGCGTGGAAATATTTTTCTTGACATCATATACCTCTTGAAATGTAGGCACATGTTCAGGGATAACACCTGTACTCGACAATTTCGACAGCAAAAGCAAGGACAGCCACATGGACAAAAAAAAAAAGTGGTTGATGCATGCGGTGAAGTAAGCTTTACAGGAACATACCACAGCGCTTTGAAGGCTCAAGAGACACCACTGCAGGCGGCCTTCTCCTGCTGAAACGAGGTCCGCACAACTTTTCCCTTCACAACTTTAGAAGTGATACTCTGTGCCACTTGCTTCGGCCGTTTCATCCCAAAATTCCCGTTGATGCAATCGCGAGATGGTGCCTTGATGAGGCAGTGGGACAGTGTTTTCCCACTTTTTGAAAACACTCTCATGAGTCAGTGGGACATATATGTCCCACTTTTTTTTCAGTTAACTACTGGCTCGATTTTGATGAAATTTGTTTCATACTATTTCTTTCTCGTTTACATCAATAAAGCACAGCCGGTTTTTATGTCACCATGTCAAAAATATAGCACGACCTACAAAGGGTTAAACGTTGAAGCTGTTTTTTCTTGAAGCCGTCGACTGAAATTGGTACGAAATTTCAATAATGCCAGTCAAGCTTCAAGTAGCGAAATCAGATCGAAAATGAATAGCCCCGACTCAGTTTGTTTGGGATATCTCTTTGACGAGCTATGTTTAAGCACTAGAATCTGACGTTAACAGTGTGCTATATAGCCACCCGCTTCCTTACATGTGCTCGTCCCTCCGCCTTTTCAGACAGAGAGACGCTCGTTGGGTGCAGGGTGGCCGTTGGTGGCTACTTTGCGCCAAACTGGCTACTTTATGACCCCGCCTGGCGGTGAAAATTTCAGGTTGGCGCCATGGCTACTTTCTGGTTACTTTTGAACTTCTGTTTTGGAGCATTAAGGAGCGATTTTTTTCTGATTAGTTACAGTTAAAATACACTGTTTATGAGCTTTTTGGTCATGTCGGCCGATGCACGCGGCGTCCTTCTCCCCACTAGCTGGGTGGCGCACATCGAGGCAACCCAAAGCAACATATGCAGCGTGCTTTCGAATACGGAGTGGCGATGTCACGTCCACGTCGGCAAATGCGAAGCTGGCACGCAACCCACGCGGCCCCCCAATGTATGCTGATCCTACGCACGAGTACATAATTTTGATGCACGGCACTATTTCGAACTCGACAAAAACAGAGGTCCGCAACCTGCTCAAGTGCGCAGTGTTGTTGATACTTATGACCCCGTTCCAGAGTGGCTCACCCTTCTGGACGCTTTTTTGTGTTAGCCTAGGCGACTTTTGAAATACCTGCTACTGTTTGGAACAATGTGGGTGTTGTGTATGTTAAGGCAATTCTAACGTGACGAATTATGTTGTGCGCCGTTCACAATAATTACCGGTGTTGATTCCATGCATTAAAGAAAAAAAAAGAATGGCGTGTGGTTGAGGGGTCCAACGCGGCGCGCTGCGGAGCAAGGGGTCACTGGTTCGAATCCCCGGACGGTTGCCTCGGAATTTTCTTCTTCTGAATTATTTTTGTTTTTGGCTTTTTTTATATATATGCACAGATACACATAACCAGGACATGACGGCGACGGCAAAAATTCTCCGAGTGTCCATATAATTGCTATCGCAATAAAATTGTTCTTCTAATGCAACGTCAGGGGCCCTTGGTCGCGATTATCGTAAAGAATCTTGTGTAGCTGTAACCCTATGCATTAAAATGTGACGGCAAAGGTCCGACCGAAGAAAGGTGCGAGGCAGAATTGGCGTCCTGTTCCTCTTCTATATGATTTGGGGAAGCAGCCACCTTCCCTGCTCGCCTTTACCTCCCCCCCCCTCCCCTCGTGCGCGTGCCCGTGCCCCGTATAGGTCGAAGTACAGAGCCGAAGGCGGGCAGCCCTACTCTGTCGAAACACAATGGGGGCGACGCCCTAAACGGGCCTCTTGGCCCTTTGTGCGATCTCGCGGTAGGCTGTGGACACGTCTTTGCCAGGCTAAAAAATCTCAAGGTAGGTAGGTATAAACTTTATTTGATCCGTGAAAGGCTCATGTGAGGGGGGGGTGTGGGGGGGAGTGGAAGCATGAAGACGATGGGCCCTCGGGCCGCTCTAGATGGCCGGACACTTCTGTGCTTCGGCGACCCCTCTGGCCCAGCCCACTGTCCGGAGCTGTAACTCCGGTTGCGAGCTGCGCAGAGCAGCCTCCCATCGCTCCTGGTGTTCTGACCCTTGCCACGGGGGCTTGGGTTTGTTTGGGCAATTCACAAAGACGTGATTGAAGTCGGCTCTGGTGCTACGACACAGGTTGCAGTGAGGAGAGGTTTCGCCATGTGTAAAAGGTGTGCGTAACGCCGGCGGTGGATAGAATATATAAATAGCTCGCCGTTCGCATGCTGCAGGATGTATGGTATCAACGCAGGCGTCATGGATTGAGTTAAGCAGTCTCTGCAATTTATTTTTTGTCCTTTGCGAGTCACAACTTGTTCTAGAGCAGAGTAAAATATTCGTCGCTACGGGCAGTACACGCCACTGTACCGTATTGCAGACACACGATTTGAGTAAATATGCTATGTAAGAGCTTTAGTGTCATATAATAAGTAGATAGCGGTTACATGGGTCGTAAATTGTGGATATAGTGTAATTTGTCAAGTGTTCAGTGTGATTGTGATATGGCAAGTTTCCTATGGAACGTTTTATCTTCTTCTCTAGTGGGTGTATTTTCATTACAGGCAAAGAGGTTTATTCGGGTCCTGAGAAACGCTACTCCTTTATAGCAACGTCGCTGTCCACTTCCACGTGGGGACGGGGAAGCCTAGCCTCACCGCCACATCGTGGGTATTTGTAATGGCAGAAGTGCGTGAGCTGCGTTTATGGCAGCGTGGATAACCCGACATGGACAGAGACGACGAAGTGGTCAGGCAGAAGGACGGTGGCGGCTGACCAGCACACCCTCGCATGCTACCTAAGGCCACAAGTCTGCCAGGACGAAACGTTTGCTATCAAACTACGAAAGGGAATTGTCTTAAGCGCTCGTTTTCTATATTATCCACAACTCATGAAAACCATATGACCGTCAAGAAAATATTAGGGGCACACTATTTGTGGTTTCTTAATTAATTGTAGCGTAATTGCAATTACGTGTCCGATGATCTACCATTTGAGCAACGACGGAGGGCGCTCCCTCGTCCGCTTCTGTTTTTTTTTCTTTTTTTTGTAGGCCCACTAATCATAAAACCCGCTGCAGTGATTGGACAGTAATGAGGGGTATCAAGTTCGCACGAGCTGTGGAAAAGTGTATATTGGTCAAACAGGACAGTGTTTCAATGATTGTGCTCGACAACACGGCAATAACGTAAAGAATGGATAGGGTAGCCATTTAGTGACCGCTGCAAGAACTGCGCATTTGTTCTCATGTTTACAAAAACAAAGTTTATAGGAAAAGGAATATCTAAGAAAGAAAGAGAAATTTTAGAGGCGTTTTGGATCAGTTACTAAGGTGACAATTGTGTTAGTTCGCCCTCTCCTCTACTATCGCAGAAGGAAATATTATTCTTGAAAGAAAGATTGTAATTGTAATTGGGAGAGTGTTTGACGTTCGCATGTTACTTCTCAGAATGTACAAAACGCTGGTTTTCTTGTAATAAGCATTCAGTTGGCGACAGCGCTTGTCCCGTGGTCTTCGTTTCTTCGTCGTCCTTGTTCCTTTCGCGCTGTTACTTTCATTGCTCGAAATATGAACCAAGTAGCCGTCATCAAGTTGTTACTTTTTGATGCGCTTTATCGGCATCCTGTTTGTGACGCCAGTTCAGATACGTGTCGTCTGTAGCGAGTTGCGTCAGGTTGTTGCGCCTTTCAGATGTAGCGGCAAAGCGCCGGCGAAGTGCTAGTGGGAGGAGCAATTGTGCGTTCTGCGAGGTGGTGGCGCACTTCCTTGTGTGGCGCAGGAGTCTACCGCAGGTTTCCCCAACGTTTTTAGCGATCTTTAGTTGATTATTGCGATTGCTTCTTGGTTATTTGTGTGAATTATATTTTTTAGACCTTTTTCGTTTATTTTAGCCCGGTTCTGAGGATTGCTAGCCATGTTTTAGGTCTGTAATGAGCGCTTGCTTGTGAGGGTGACCACGCCACGTGAGATCTATGAATGAACAAGAAGCCGGGCCCATAAAGTATACTACGCACTTAAAATATCGAGCTCAGTGCAAAGCATGACTGTCACCGAACGCCAGCACTCGATTGATTGACAGCGCTTCTCTCACACGTAGGTAATAGGGAGGCTAGCGGCCAGCTTCGTCCATTAATGTGGCAATGGGGGGTTTAGCTTTAGCTAATAGGCTCCAGTCGACGCGCTTTATTCGCCAAAATTCTTCTGAAAAAGTTTACAGCGAAGCGCCGCTGCGTACATTTGAATGCTTCCCGCGGACCGGCTATCCACACTAACGCGGCGAAGGTGCTGCCAGCTGTAGCCCGATCTCGCGGCAAATAGTTCGTGGGCATTGCGAACAATAATGAACGTCCCTTTCGTATTTCGACCATACGACATGTATAACTGGCATCCGCTTTGAATGTCGAGCGCCTCGAAGAGGTGTACGCCGAACGCGAATACCCACGTATAAATATCCTGGAATTACGTTACACTATGATGAGCCGTTTCCGCATGCTTGTTGCAACCTATACAGGCCTCACCCTGTTGGGAATATTTAGTGAGGTATGTTTTTGTTCCCAGGCATGAAGTCCCGACCTCAATGGTGAAATCACTGTCATTACTGTTACAGTCAGACTTGGCAGTAATGAAAATAAGTATTGAAATCAAAGCATTGAAATTACGAAATTACTTTTTGCTTTAATTAGCAATGTAACGAATCACTTTTGTGGGATGCTAACTTAGTAATGTAATGAATTATGTCAGGCGAGTGATTTCGCGAACATTGCTGATTACTTTCCCAATTTCCCTTTCACTAATATATTCCATGACCGCTTCCCTTATGGAATCAAAAATAGGTCAAATAAGGGGACAAATAGGGCCGTTAAACGACGGGAAAGAGAATATGAGGCCGGTTTTTTATTTTTGATCTTGCGGTATCCCAAAAATCCGCGTGTTTAGCATTGCTCGACCAAGTTTAAGCTTTTTTTTCCGTTTCCTGGCGGTGGCTGTCGAGACTTCATGTTTTGTGCGGAGTGCGCAGAAAAAAGCCGGATTCACTTGCGACGAAGAGTCGCGCGCTGATCCATGAAAGCGAGGAGCGGAAACAGCTGTGACGTGAAAAAAAAAACAAAAAAAAACGCGGCGTCAAGACGAAAAAGTTAAGGTCCTGTCGATGGCGAGGGTGCTGTTCGGACAGGCTTTGTTTTTCCACACCAGTCACTTTTTAAGAGATGTCACAGATGAGAGTAATGAAGCGTTTCCTCCCCTCCCCCTTTTTGTTTTAATGTTATGTGCCATAACATGCAAATAGCAATAAATATTCACGGAGAATATCTCCGAGGCTTACGACTTGCTGATGAAATAATTCTCATCAGCAAATATGGCGACGAATTCCAGAAATACGACTGAAGACCTAACCCGAGAAAATAATTAAGTAGGGCTCGAAATGAATATGCCGAAGACAAAGATAATGCTGCATAACGGGGTGAAAGAGACTGAATTAACCATTGGAAACCAGCCACTGCAGTATGTAGAAGAATATGTGTACAGCTAGCCTCATATGAAAAGGAAATTCACTGAAGAATATGGATGTGCTAGAGTGCATACGGCAGACACTACCGAATATTGACAGGCTATATGCCAGTGTGCTTAAACCGAACGGTACACCATCACAGCCAACGGCCCGCTCACGCATAAAGGGCAGAATTATGGGTGATCAATGGTAAACTAGAAAACAAGGTAGGACCACGCAGCGTGCAATAAAAAAGAAAAATGCCCCCCACCTTCCCGAAGGGAATCGTGAGGAAATGCGAATGCATTTCGCGCGCGCTTCACTCCATTTATATATGGTGGTTGTGGATCGAAGAAGGAAAAGGCGCCTAATTTCTGCAGCCCGGTCGGGAGCACGGCGCAGCGCCTGTTTTTTTTTTCTTTTCTTTGTTTGTTTTTATTTTTATTTATTTTTATATATTTTTATTTTTCTTTATTTTTTTTATTTTTTTATTTATTTGTTTTTATTTTTATATATATATCTATATATATATATATATATATATACGTGCGAGCGAGCGGACGGTAGAGTGGGGCGCAGGGAGGAGAGAGAGCGAACGGCGAGAGAAGGAGCGGCGAAGCACTGCACCTACCCTCTCCTACACTCTCTCGCACCACATGCTCCGGTTGCTGGGGGGCGAGGATAAGCGCGCGCGCCCGCAGCTGTTGCTATGGGAGAGGGAATGAGAGCGGAGAGATAACACCTGCCGGCGCGCGGCCGCCGCCGCGGACACCGCCGCCGGACAACGCCGCACAACGCCGGATGCCTGACATAGCCCGACTAAGAAATGCATTCGCATTTAAAATGCTCGGCGTAACATTGAGAGATCGGAAGACGGCAGAATGGGTCAGAGAACACATAGGGAAAAACTATGTACGAATACAACCGATGAGCGAAGCTCCTTTGAAATGGGACGCATGCCGCGTTCGGCGCGCGCGGTGTTTCATTGTCCAGGCAGCGGACCAACCACTGGGCGGACGACAGGGTGAAGCGATGGTTTCGCGCGTTCGACGGTTTGAGGGAAGAGGTCAGAGTCGAACAAAGAGGGAGACTAATATCTGCCTCCGTTTCACATGCGTTCGTATTCTCGTTCTTTGCGCATTGTGCAGACGCCATCCTCGTTCCAGCGCTCATAAAGGTGCTTTATCCTCCCGCGAGAGGGGGAGATGCCACACCTGGCACCATGCCAGGGAGCTTCAACGGCGACGGCGACGGCGGGGTGCCGGCCTAAGGAGCTTCGCTCCTAACAAAGAGAACATTGAGCTGACATGAAGCAGAAGAAATGGGCCTGAGCCAGCCGTGTCATACTTAGTACAGAGAGCCGGTTGTTCTTAAGAGCAGCAGAATCACCACCAAGGGATGAGAAACCCAATCGAAGAGAACAGCGAGCTAGATGGAGTGACGAAATTAAAAAGTTTGCAGGAATAAAATGGATTCAGCTAGCACAAGATATATAGCGTAAACCCGATATCTTTGTGAGACGCTTCATACTATAGTAGGCGTAAATAGGCTGAATATGCTGATACTGACGAGATAAAAATAACTTGCGATAACTCTTTATGCTCACTTAGCTTTCAGCTTGTTGTTCTAGAAAACTTATTATGAGTAAATTTTCTTTGAGGCAAAAAATATTTTTTTATTTTTTGCCGGTGGGCACTTCTCACCGGTGGGCACTTCTAATCAGCCCCTTCTATTTCTGATTTTTCTAATCCTCCCACGCCGACCCGCAGTTGTGGAGAACAAAAGATCATCCGACCACATATGACGAAATTACGCAGCACTTTTATCTCGGCAGGAGAGACTTTCCCCTTCCTAACAAGAAGTTAAATCGAGCGCAGGCATTGACTCAGATTATTGCACATGGGTTCATAACCCAGACCGGCTTTATTGCATAAGATTTATCCCGGCAGGTATCCCAGTAGCTCCTGCAGGCACTGCAACGAATTCGCTAGCCTAGACCACATGCTCTGGCGTTGCCCCTCGTCACGGGGCACGGACCAATCCAATGAAGACAAGTGGCTATCCGCTATCAAGAGCCCCGATGCGGCGGTCGGGCTTGGCCTGACTGTGCCAACGTGAGAGCGGCCCGATGCGCGTTGAGTCGTGCACCTCGGGACTAACATCATAAATGTAGCGCAAAAACCACGGACACAGAAAAGGAGCACACATACACAGCGCTGACTATCAACTGAAGTTTATTGAACAACATACACACATATATGCTCAAGGATCTAGACATGTGATGGAAAAATAAAATAAAAAATGAAATAAAAGACGCGTGTTAGTGACTAGCGATCAAGTAATCTACCTCGATAGGGTGCAACACTATCGATGGCCTCGCGACACATGCATCCCCACATCTGTGGATAAAATATGCTTCTTCAATTTCTCGCTCCGTCTTTTTCGTGAAATCTTGCAAGCACACTTGCTTCCGTCAGCCTAGGCGCGCAGCCGCAGTCCCTGCAATGGAGTGAAAGGTTCGAGCATGGTGGTCCACTCAGAGAGGCCCTGTGGTCAAATAATCTATTATTTAAGCAGCGCTCAGTCTGGCCGACATAACTTTTCCCACAGGACAAAGGTATGTTGTAGACCACTCGCTTGCCACACTCAACTAACTTCTCTCGATGCTTAATGTCGCACCTGTGGTTTTCCCGACCTTGCCTCTCCAACCTCTTGTGCACCGCGGAACAAAGCTGGCCAAGCTTTATTCCACCTGAAAAAACGACATGACATCCATATCGGGCCCCTACCTTTTTCAAACGATGAGACACCCGGTGAAGGTATGGAATGCAAACAAAAGGACCGACGTCATTTTCTTTACGCTTTTGTAAGTCTCTCATCTCCTTCTTCATTTTCTGGAAAAGCCTTTCTCCAAGGAAGGCTAAGTGGCGCTCAGGGAACCTTGCATCCCGTAGGCGCTCCACCTGTCTTGCGAAGCTTTCTTCCATCAGATGTGGACACGATATGCGGATGGGATGGCAATGGAAGAAGCCCTCGGATGTATAGGGAATGGACAAGAACACGGTTCCGAGTAACTGATTTCTTGTGGAATTGTGTCGCTCCCACGTTACCCCGGAAGAAGAAGACAGTGCCAAAGCCTCAAAAAGTGGAGCTGCTTGGAGGCGTGAGTGTGGAGGAACGGGTTCGGAGGACGTTGGAACTAGGACCAAAGTTTTCTTTCGAGCCACGGTTAAAGGCTGCTCAAGCCCTGGCGATGGGTAGAGCTGTTGCGGATCGTGTACCGGAAACTGAGAAGCCTCGCTGCATTGCAGAGTGCGCTGGTGTTATCTCAGCTGCGTGTAGGAAGCCACGTGCGCAGTTGAACGATTATGTCGATAACACACGTTATCTGGTGGACTATTTCGTCGAAAGGAAGATTAGACCTCTGGTGGCGGATAAAGAAGGGACTTTCGTGCTTCTGCCGGAGGGATTGTTCTCTGAAAAAGCGGGACAAGCAGTACAGAAACACCTAAAGCAGTTTGGTGGAAAACCGGCAGAAGTTAAGAAGAAGGTGGTCACTATTCTGCAGGAGATCAATCTGGAACGCCTCTGTACTGCGGTGAAGAAAGTGAAGGGCTCTGTTTTACAGATGTTTTTCACCGTGAAGACGCACAAGCCTGAAAAACCGTTTCGCCTTATTGTGTCGGAACGCGGGACCTGGCAGCGTGAAGTGTCTGGATACCTTCAGGAACACCTTTCGTCCCTATGCGTGGTGGACCCGTTCCGTGTCAAGAATTCCGAGGAGGTAACCCATTTTCTGAAGGAAGGCGGCGAGAAGGTACTGTCTGGTTTCAGTATCGATGTGAAGGACTTGTTCTATTCACTGCCGCATGACAGGCTACTTGTGAGTGTAAGGAATTGCATCAGGGATGACAATAACGAACAGGAATTCCGGCAAAGGTGTGGTGTGTCGACGAGTGCCTTCCTTGAACTTCTGTCTGCGTATTTGTCTTCCACAGTAATTGGGTGGGAAGGCGGTGTTTTTACTCAAAAGTCTGGAATTTGTATAGGGTCGTGCGTCGCGCCTGTTTTGAGTGAGATATTTTTGAGCATGGTTGATCGTTCATTGGATGGGGCTTTAGAAAGTGTTGTAATTAAAATTTTTAGGTATGTTGATGATTACCTGGTGTTGGTAGAGGACTATAGGTGCGTGGATACAAGGGTGGATGTCTTGAAAGCATTTAGAGAATTAGGGGGCGGGCTTGAATTCACATGTGAAGTGCCGAATAATGGACGCATGCAGTTTTTGGACTTGTGTTTAAGCTTTGTGGCGAGTCATGTTTGTTGGATGTATGCTCCCCGTAGTGCGAAGCCCTTGATTGATTACCGTTCGGGAATCTCAAAGGTTGTGAAAGATGGTGTGGCGGTGTCCTGCCTGAGGGCGTCACTCAGGAAGTCGTGTCCACATCTGATGGAAGAAAGCTTCGCAAGACAGTTGGAGCGCCTACGGAATGCAAGGTTCCCTAAGCGCCACTTAGCCTTCCTTGGAGAAAGGCTTTTCCAGAAAATGAAGAAGGAGATGAGAGACTTACAAAAGCGTAAAGAAAATGACGTCGGTCCTTTTGTTTGCATTCCATACCTTCACCGGGTGTCTCATTGTTTGAAAAAGGTAGGGGCCCGATATGGATGTCATGTTGTTTTTTCAGGTGGAATAAAGCTTGGCCAGCTTTGTTCCGCGGTGCACAAGAGGTTGGAGAGGCAAGGTCGGGAAAACCACAGGTGCGACATTAAGCATCGAGAGAAGTTAGTTGAGTGGGGCAAGCGAGTGGTCTACAACATACCTTTGTCCTGTGGGAAAAGTTATGTCGGCCAGACTGAGCGCTGCTTAAATAATAGATTATTTGACCACAGGGCCTCTCTGAGTGGACCACCATGCTCGAACCTTTCACTCCATTGCAGGGACTGCGGCTGCGCGCCTAGGCTGACGGAAGCAAGTGTGCTTGCAAGATTTCACGAAAAGACGGAGCGAGAAATTGAAGAAGCATATTTTCTCCACAGATGTGGGGATGCATGTGTCGCGAGGCCATCGATAGTGTTGCACCCTATCGAGGTAGATTACTTGATCGCTAGTCACTAACACGCGTCTTTTTATTTCACTTTTATTTTATTTTTCCATCACGTGTCTAGATCCTTGAGCATATATGTGTGTATGTTGTTCAATAAACTTCAGTTGATAGTCAGCGCTGTGTATGTGTGCTCCTTTTCTGTGTCCGTGGTTTTTGCGCTACATTTATGATGTCATATTACCAACTCGCCCAGCAAGACGCTCTTCTGTCGGGACTAACAATAAAGTTTCGCATCCATCCTGCCCCCAATGTAGGGCATCCAAGAAGACGTTTTTCCGGTGGATATATGCTGTTCTTTGGTTCTCTCTTTTGTAAGTACGTATGCCCGTCGTGTATAACAAGAGAAGCTTACACTGGATGCAAATAGTTTAACAAAAATAAAAAAAATAAAGGAGGATTCGGGCAAATTAAGTTGTGGCCTCGTTCGCTCAGGCAATTTTTAATTGAATCCAATGAAAACGAATATATTTGTTCTCTGGCACAAAATATTCTGCTGTTTAAGTTCTGTTTCAAGGCCATTCATTGCCAAAATCTGTACTGCGATGACGGCGTTCTAACGCTTGTTTGCTTGTAAACGGTACCACGACGGCAAGTTGGCCACTTGTTTGGGATTCATCTTGAACTTGGTTACCACGTGACGTTAGACAAGGAAAAAAGAAAGAACGAGCAACACGGCGCTGGCTGTCAATTGATATTTTTAAGATATCAGTTGAGAGTCAGCGCCGCGTTGTTCGTTTCTTCTTTTTGTCTTTGCCCAGTGTTGTGCTGTAACCAAGTTCAATATATAAACGGTAAATCCAAGATGTCCGTTTACACTAAACGTGCAGTCTTCGTCATCTCGACGCTGTATTCTGTCAATAGTGATCCCCTTTCCTTTCATACTCTTTCGCAAAAAGTTTTCTTTGGGGTGCGAGCGACAAGCTAACTGTCATCGAGGTAGAGACTTTTAAGCTCGACTGATCACTTGGCATGCTGTACCTGCTGCCAGATCGTAAATGTGACGTACGTACTGACAGTACAAAGACAGGAATAATACAAGCGGAGCTTGCGCTAAAAAGTGGCAACGCTTTCTGTGCAGCCATGAAAGCCTGAACGACAGTAAACAGCGCGAAAAACGCGGGAACCAAAAGCAGCCACACAGGACAAGCTATGTAACCTATAACATTGCGAAATGCTACCATTCAACTAATAAATACACGCAAAAACGTTCAATGTCAGCCATCGGCCGAGGCTTTTGACATGTAAAAAAAGAAAAAAAAAAAAACTTGGTGCACTCTTGAGCTCCGCCTTTAAGAGCAGAACGCAACAGCGTAATCGGACCCAGTTCACGTTGCCTTCTCATTCGCTAGCCTGGCTTCACTTTTCGGAGGACACTTCAGCCGTGCCGCAAGGAAATGGGCGTCTGTGCATGTGAAATGGGCCATTTCAAACTATGTTTGAATGCCTTGTGCGAGTACAGTTGGGAAGTGCCCACTATTCGATTGTTGCTTCATGCATGGCCTCCGAGGTCGCGCGCCGGCGCACAATCTCGGAGGCCATGCATAAAGCAACAATCGAATCCGAAAGGAAAAAAATTGGCACGCAATTAGTACGTTGTTGAAAGTAGCACAGGTAGATGTCATTTCAACATGCCCACATTTGCCTCACTGACTCTTTGATAATTGGGTGAGTATTTTCGAAGTTACGAATTTAATTAGGACTAATTAATTAATTCACATTAACGAAAAAAATAGTAGCGGCTAGTACAGTATACTGGGAATAATATGCACAAGGCCTGCTTCGCGTAACGCCGTCCCGCTTTTTTAAAATCATGCTGCGTGATAAGTGGGACACCCTGTATATCCAACTCCCGGCTAGACCCATGTCGGGACGGGGAGGCCAAGCCTCACCGCCCTCTCACGGGCCTTCCGGACAGCCAGGAGCTGGACGTCGTAGCTGGGGTCGTTGATAGCAGTGGTCCACCAGTCTTCTTGACAGCAGGCCTGCAACGCAGGGCATCGCCAGAGCATGTGTTTCAATGAGCTTAGTCATGTAGTTGTGTGCTCTGCTAAGGTTGAAGACTGGGCGTGTTGGTAAGGCATGACTAGATTGAATAGCGCGACTGATCACGGGACACAAGAAAAGGAACACACACCACAAAGCGCTTTGTGGTGTGTGTTCCTTTTCTTGTGTCCCGTGATCAGTCGCGCTATTCAATCTAGTCATGTGTGCTCTGAACTTCCGTTCTTTTATTTCTTTCTTGTCTGCCGCGGTGGTGTAGCGGTTAAGGTGCTCGGCAGCTGACCCGAAGGTCACGGGTCGCATTTCGGTGGAGGCGAAATGCTAGAGACCCGTGTGCTGTGCGATGTCAGCGCACGTTAAAGAACACCAGATGGTCAAGATTTCCGGAGCCCTCCATTACGGCGTCTCTCATAATCGTATTGTGGTTTTTGGATGTAAAACCCTAAATATGATTATATTATTATTCATTTGTTTCTTTTCCTTTGTTGCCGTGATACCACTTTCGACTTCGTTCGAGATTTAAAAATGCTACAGGCCATGCGGCACGTGGTGAAATTCGCATGAACTAAATGGTGATGTGCGAGAAAGCTGCATCTGTGCGACTATAAGCCATATGTAGTCGATTAGACGCCGTATACAGTCCCACATAGTGCCACATACACCTGTTACTCCAAATGGCGCAGATGGGTTGGGAGCTATAGAAATGCTATGCGCATAACATAGAGTTTGAAAAAGAATTCGTAAGTCACAGGTGGCTGTGTTGGAGAGGCGAGCGATTATGCCATTCCCATTCTTGCTGTTGGGTTGGGAGCTATAGACATGTTACGCTCATAGCACAAAGCTTGCAAAATAATTCACAAGTCGCAACTGGCTCTGTCTGAGAGCCGAGCGCTTATGCCATGCACATTCTTGCTGTTATCGTTTCGTTTCCGCTGCTTTCAGAACTTAAAGCCCAAATATAAACCCATAGTGCAGACTAGTGCTTTCTGTATGCGCAATGTGTACAGGTGCATGAGGCGCCAACGAAAAACATATACGCCGCCACACATCTGTCGGCATGGAACGCGTCTTTATTTTTATATCTTCGTGATCTAAATAGTTCACTATCTTCCCAAGCGCAGGCTGCTTTCACAGCAGTATTACGAAAGCATGCGTCAGACAGCCTTTGAGGTTCGCTAGCATGAGTATTTCTTCAAAAGCGCAGCGCGAATAAAACAGCGATTGTGATGTAGGTCTGTGTTCGTTCTTATTGTGATGTTTTATTCGCGCTGCGTTTTTGTAAAACTATTACCAACTCGCCCACATGAAAGTCTTACTGTAAACTGAGTATTTCTCGGACGAGTGCACTCGTGCGAAATCAAGAGGAAAGGAATATATATATGGAAACAAACACTTGCCGACTTTGCGTGACTTTGGGTGGAAAGTAACACTATGAACGCGTACATATGTGATACTTTCAAAGAACAGAAAAAACTTCACGGGAGTTGTGTTTCCTTTTGTCCACTTTTTTGGTTTCCTCGCTAAAGCGCCCGTGTACCCCCCCCTACCCCCCCCCTTTTTTTTTTCTGTGAGCGGAAATTTCTGTCCATTTCAGTACTGCCCCCCCCAGAGAGAGAAACGTCGGTATTAAATAAATGAGACAATAAAAACAACTGTGGCATTTTCGAACTCGAGGCCCAAACTTTTCCCCTGAGATTGACTTATTAACTAAATAGCTGAGATGAAATTAATGAGTGGTAAGCAGTCTATATTTGCGAGGAACGTTTATAGCGTTGAAGCTTAAGTAGTGGAATAGATATCTACAAGCAGAGAAGCCATGGGCGTAGGTGACCTCACGACGAACATGCATACGTTGAAGTGACGAAAGAAAAGAGCGGGAAAAGACAAACACAACGGCCGAGTGCTCCTTGTTCTCATCTTCTTATATTAGAACAAAGAGGTGAAAAACTACAATTTGCCGCTGCCCCTGTTTTAAAGGAAATGCCAATAATCCTTATCGTCACTGCTACATGGCGAACTAATAAAACCGACGTACAATTAAGCCAAAGAAAGCACCGGGGACGTTATGTGTGGTTTCGTAACTGTAGTGACCGTCATGTAATGATTCTCACTTGATTTGAAATGGATTAAAGTGGACGAAAAATCACCATTTCTGTCCGTGGGATCTGAACCCGCAACCTTGTAATTACGCGTCTGACGCTCCACCATTCATGCTACGACGGAGGGCGCTCCGTCGTCCACTCTTTGTAGAGTACTTATATGTGCTTAATACCTGGGAGTGTTAGTCAGCGCCACTAGTAGCCGAGACGGCTAGTGTGGAGTACTATTCTTTTTCCCAGAGGGCGCAAGGGGGGCACGTGTTGTTCGCACGAGGTGGTGGCATACGAATACAGCCTAGAAAAAAAAAGTGGACAATGGAGCGCCCTCCTTCGTTGCTCAAATGGTAGATCATCTGACACGTAATTGCAAGGTTGTAGGAGATTTTTCGTCCACTTTAATTCCATTTGATTAAAGTGGGAATAATTCCACAACAGTTTATTAAGAAACCACAAATAGTGTGCCCCATTATTTCCTTGACGGTCATGTGGGTTCCATTAGTTGTGGATAATATAGCTGGTTCAACGGACCCGGGCGGCGTTGCTTGCCAGTGGAGCTCCGGAATAGGGGCTCCACCTCGTACTAGCTGTAAGGGAACGAGGCCAATATGGCCCCAACCCAATCACCTCAACCTCTCTGTAACCACTTAATGGTTGTTGAAATGTTTTGACTACCACCAACACAATATTAAGTCCTAAAATTCGTATCATGGCCTGCCTTGAGGGTAGGTTCCGATGGCTGTAACATGTACACCTTGTAGCACGTGCTCTATGGTCCTCGTTTCCGAGGGCCTCGACGAGGTGTAAGATGCTAACTTCATTTCAATACTTTTAGAACTTCCTTTCTGCATACCACATTAACACATTCATTGTACGAAACAACAGGCATGACTTTCTTTTCAGAGCTATTTTCGTTTTACGTACTTTAATGCGAAAGGTTTATACCCATTGGCAGCCGACATTACAGATTATGATATTTTCGTTAGTGGCGTTATCGCACAATTTCCACTGATTTCAGGATGTTGACTTCGAACTTTGACTTCAACTTCAGACGAGATTTTAACAAGGTCATTATGTACAGGCACGCATTAGATCAGCAAAAGTCGATCCGCCGGATGTCTCCATCAAACGCTTGTTTTCATTCTTATATTTGATTGATCTGAATTGCACTATCCTGCCAAGTGCATACTTGACGCTGTGTGCTGCATTATAAAAGCCACAGCTAGTGCTGGTAAATACTACACCTGGTGACTCTGTGACTGTGTGGAATCATCGAGTGAGGTTAGTAACAAACCAAATAATATTGTTGAAATGAGCCTTAACGCTGGTATGCTTCGTTCATGTTCGTTGTGGTAAATCACAGTCCAAATTTTGCGTAGGTCGCACTGCCTCGAATAAATGTTGCGTTAATGTGCTTCACACTCACTAAATTAATTTATTCGTTGGTTATAGAGCTCCTGACTGCAGTTGCAAGACCCGGATTTGAAGAACATGGACGGCAAACAAATCAATTTCAATTCTAGCTGTTATGGCTGCGCTTCTGTGCGGTAAGTCCAAATAAGGGAGAAAGAGCGCAGCGAAATTGAAATTTACAATGTGTTGTTTGTAGAAATTATGCAATAATCGATACAATTTGAACTACAAGCCACTACAACAGCCTGCTGCGGTGTTCGTTTTAGAGTTGTAAACAAAGAACATAGCTGAACGAACTTTTTTTTGGCAGCGCTAAAGAAAACAAGTATGTCCGATGAGAATTTTTTCTTCGCTCCGTGAAATATTGAGGAGTTATAAGGAAATCGTGAAAAAAATAAACAAGGAGGAAGGCGTAAAAAAACGGGTACGTGCACTTAGTTACCCCCTAACACACGCGCACAGCTCAACCTCGGGCCATGGCAGAGCTTTCCGCGAGAAATACTGACTCAGGAGCTTAATTTCTCAGGTGCCCTTATCTTTAAAGTCTTCTCATACTTCACAGTTACCGAACAGGCGAAAATATTCCTATTCGTGCTGTAGGTCAAACGGGGCTACAAATAGCAGCATGTGGGAGACTCCCGTTGGAGACAAGCCATCCTCCACGCTTGCTACAATGTTTGAAAGAGGTGTATGTGTGTACGTGTCCCTCTTAGGAACAGCCATCGTTTTCTACATATCATCACAACAATCAACCAAATATATTCTATATGGGGATGTAAACACAGCAATTAAAAGGAAACTTACTGCGCATATATTAGAAGTACAATCAGTCCTACAATGTTTCGGCGCGCCCTTAAAAAGTGTATTATCATTAATTCAGAAGCAAAGCAGGTTAGAAGAATACGAATTGCTTTACTCGAATAACGGGCAAGTCTTATTTAGGTGCGAACAGGTCGTGTGGCATCGACACCAGGCTGTCAACCCGGGACAACCAATAAAACTTCAGAAATGGTTCTCAACTGCCACCACGCTGTGAAAAAAAAAAAGAAAAAAAAAACATAACAAATCATGCGTACTTCTTCAGACGACGGTTTTAATACGGTAGCGAGACGCGCTCGCTACCGTATCAGAATGAAGGCAGAACAGGCGAAGGATATGCAGTTCTATAACAGCTGATGTGGCAGGTTTAGTTTTTAATTTAATCGTTCCGGGAGCCTAGGTGAGCTTGTTCAGAATGTTGCTGCAGTTCCTGAAGCAGGACCTGGAACTGGAAGGAGGTCAAAACTCGGCCGCAGCACCCTTTGTATTCGTTACCGCGCTGCGGTAATACATCAGTATGAACCCAAACCAACTCGCCCACCTAGCCGTTATTCTGCAAAAACATTGTTTTAGATCTGAAGCTTCTTATGGCGAAGCTTAATCCGGTGGTGGTGGTGGTTGTGGCAAACAAATCATTTTGTGCCGCGTGGCCTCCCTTACTGCGCATGCGCAAACTCTTTCAAAAAAAACCTTCTTTCCCCCCTCTCTCTCCTCTAGGCAACCACACCTTCACTGCGCATGCGCCTCCCCTCCTCTCTCCCCTCCTACGCTCCCCCCCTCTCTCCTCTAGGCATCCCTGCCCGCGGCGTCCACCCTCCCACTGCGCATGCGCGTCCCCTCCTCTCTCTCTCCTCTCCTACGCTCCCCCCCTCTCTCGCCTTGCGACGCCGACGCAGGCAGCGTCTGCTAGCGAGTTTCTTGGTTCAAAAAACCGACTGCTCGTGCTGCACAACCGTGCACTGGCCACTCGGTATATATGGCAATGGATTTTGACCTGCAAGGTGGTGCCGGTGGGAGATTTCTCCTGTGCGTTGTTGAACAATAAAAATTCGCAGCGTGCGCGTTAACTAAAAGCGGACTGCGGGTCTCTGTGTCCAGTCGGAGTCTTCTGTCTCTCATTGCCCATTAGCAGCGATTGGCATGTTCCAGTAGGAAACACCGCTCCATCACTGCGTGCTTTGCGCCTCCCCAGTTTTCACTCCTGCGCAACGCTGCGATGAGCGCCAGCGTCAACGCCGCCGTCAGTGTAAGCGTTAGCGCCCGCTGCTTCGCATCTACACATGGTTCCCTTTAGCGGGAGATGGTGTAATTTTTTTCTTTCGCGGGCGATGGCGTCGCAGAACCCTGGAGCCGGCTTCACGGAACCACATTTGTGAACCACTTGCTTACACAATTCCCTCCATATTGCTGTTTGTACTGGTTGTACATAAACCACGTTCTTTTGACATATAGCAGGAGGTTGCAGACAACCCCCCACTATAACCATCCGACCGTTACAGCACCAATGAGTTTTCGGAGACTCTAAAACGAAATAAGCTGTACATGGGCGTCTTTCAGCCACACAAAAACTGTTGTATTGTTTCTCGCGTGACTTCCTTGCGTTATCGCCGCGTGCCCAATACTTCCTGTACACAAACGGCGTGCAGCTTTCCACGTGAACATATATGTAGCCGTCTTCAAAGGAATGTAGTGAGCATTAAGCTTTCGAAAAAGGAAAAGCAAGCAAGGCCTTAGACATTCTGAGCAAAGGGTGCTTCTCTAAAGCTGCATTCACAATATTAATATGTTTCTCTTTCTCATACAAAGTGGAAACATGGTTAGGCTTAGACAAAAGGCAGCATCCCCACCCTTTTGGGCAAATGGAAACAATTGGGCGACCCTCAAGCTTCGCCTTCACGAGTTGCACGCGATGGCGACACCCTCACACCCGCCCGCAGGCGCGCGCACACGCGAAAACACACACACACACACACACACACACACACACACACACACACACACACACACACACACACACACACACACACACACACACACACACACACACACACACACACACACACACACACACACTCACACTCACTCTCTCACACACGCACATACGCTCACACACACACACACACACGCTCGCAGGCACACATACATGCACACACACACACACACACGCTCGCACACACATGCACACACGCACGCACACACACACACATGTATACATGTACACACACATACACACACGCTCGCACGCACACATACATGCACACACACATACATGCACACACACACACACGCTCGCACACACATGCGCACACGCACGCACACACACACACTCGCTCACACGCACACACGCTCGCACACACACACACACACACACACACACACACACACACACACACACACACACACACACACACACACACACACACACACACACACACACACACACACACACACAAACACACACAGACACACACACACAAACACACACAAACACACACACACACACACACACAAGACGCCAAACGAGCCCTTTAAGGTTATCGCGTTAAATCGTACACGTCTGCTCTCTACGCTTACTGAACACATTTCTCTGTTGTGTTTTTATCCAGGCGCCTTCGCAATGCGATCTGCTGAAGTGGAGTCAGCTGGTAGAGATACCCTCCTTAAATAGGACAAGATCGCCAGGTGGGCTCTAACTGTTGAAGCCTACCATGACGCTAGCCAATTGCAGGGGAGGTTCACGGTACACGCCAATCTTCCCAGCGAAGGAGCACTTCATGAATGGGTTCTATGAAATGAGCACGATGCTGTAATAAACAGAATTTTCATGAACGTTGTGAAACTCTTTATTCAAGGAGCAGTAATAATTTAGCGACATGGTCAAGTGTCACAATAAAGAAACTTCAATGTGGTAAAATGAGAGATAATTTCAGCCACAACTGTTTGCTTTTTATCTTTTTGCTTAAGATGAGTTAAAGATCTCATAGCGGAGGTTTAGTTCACACAAAGTCAGCGACAACTCGACTGAACTACCAAGCAAAGCATCTTAGGTTAAGGCTCAGCTTGAAGTTGAGTGTAGTTGGCTCTGCACAGTCGTTGATCGACTTCTTTCATGATAAACCCGCTAAAGTTTGAGCGGCAGATCACAAAGGCAGGATACGACTTGAACCACTGGACATCGACGGCTTCAGCGTTACGACATCGCGGGTCATACACTCTAAGAAAAAATTCGGCAGATTCCACGTACCTTGGGAATCGATGTTATGCGAAGAATGCGGAGGGAAGGTGACTGTGTTGTAATGTTTTATTGAGCTAAATGTTACGAAATTACGCTAAAGATATGTACAAATGTTGTACGCACAGATATATGTTCCACAGTCGCATATGTTTGCATAACAAGTTGTTTACAGTTGCGTAACGATGCCAACAGCAACATGGGCAGTAGCAACACCAGAAGCGGTAAACTGATATGTAGCGCTTGTGCTCGCCAGGATGGTAGCCCTGGACACTGCAACATATATCAACTTCAGTGGATGGCGCTTTACTATAATTGATGTTAACCCGGCGTGACGGCTGTATCATCAGAGTACATATGTAATGTTTATAAAATTGGATAGCCAGCACTGCAACGACAATTGACGTTTCACGAACATTAGGGTCTATTCGAAAAGCAGTTCCGAGACCTGGCGTGGCTCTGTGGTGGAATGCTTGATTGCCGAGGATTTCGATTCTTAATCATAAGAAATAAATGTGGAAACATGATACCAATATCTGCTGTTTATTTTGCACGACATGACACTATGCACATCACAGTCACACATTTTGGTTGGTTATACTCATACAAGCATGTAAACGAGGATTACCTCAACTGCTTCAACTTTGCTGGAAATGGTGTGTTGTATTGAGTTTTAATTAAATAATGCTAAAATTGAACTATCCTTTTTTTTTTTTTTTGCAGTCGCTGGGCACAACGGCAAGTATTAATGGAGTTGCTTAAAATGAATACTTCACTATTTCCAGCAGTAGTCGCGCAAAAGTAGAGCATGGGTCAATTTAGTAGCTTAAAATAGCCGTAGAGTCGCTTGACGCTTCGGTGGGTGCCAAATGACCCGCGTAGGAGCGTCACCGGCAAGGGTCGTCTGACTCCCTCAGAAGTGGTAGTGTGATCCTTCGCATAAGAGTCCTCCCACTCTTCTTAAGATGGTCCGAGGACTCTCCTAGAGCGCGACGACTCTGACCCACCAAGAGAGTCACCGTGACTCTCCAAAGAGAGTCGTATACGTGGCAAGTCAGAACTCTCCGAAAAGAGTCAGCTACACTCTTTTTTTTCTTAGTGTAGAGCAGTCTGAGCGTCTCAGTACGGTAGTTGATGGAAGAATTTTCGCTGAATATTGCCTACGGTCAATCGTGTTTTGCAACAAGTATTCAAGTAAGTCGTGGTGTGTTGTGGTGTGCTGAGAGGAACCTGACGTTGCCCAGCAGGAAAGAGTAGCCCAGACCCCTGTGGACTCTGTTGGCGACCGGTCTTGTCGTTCGGAGTACCTAAATCGCGGCCAACTGGTGACGTTATCCAAAATCTTTGGTGGCGTTTAATATCTGCTGGCAATATTATGAGCCTGGCCAGTAACGGAATGCGTTAGTTGTGTGTGATGAACTGCGGCAGGAAAGGAGAGAAAAAGAGCAGAAACGGGTATTTTTTTAATGATAGCTTGATTGTAGCACAAGTGCTCTCTTTGCTGTCTTCCGTTTGCATCCCACACATTACCTAGGTCTTTGTGTAGTTTTTTTTCCCCTTTTGTTAACTGTAATATGTGTTTTGTAACATCCTCCTCTGTTCCTTTTTTTCTTGTCCTTCTCTTATTTATTCTTATTTTTCATTGTCGGCGTCATTGCTACTATTTACATATCTACATTCCATGTGAGTTTACGGTTCAGGCGACGTTGAGGGCAAATGTAAAATAATCTGAGCCTGCCTAGTGCTTACAGGAACAAAAAATCTGGTTACTATTTAATAAAACAGCGAAATTGAGTTTACACTATAATAATGCTAACTATAAAAATTCGGCAGATTCCACGTACCTTGGGAATCGATGTTATGCGAAGAATGCGGAGGGAAAGGTGACTGTGTTGTAATGTTTTATTGAGCTAAATGTTACGAAATTACGCTAAAGATATGTACAAATGTTGTACGCACAGACATATGTTCCACAGTCGCATATGTTTTGCATAACAAGTTGTTTACAGTTGCGTAACGATGCCAACAGCAACATGGGCAGTAGCAACACCAGAAGCGGTAAACTGATATGTAGCGCTTGTGCTCGCCAGGATGGTAGCCCTGGACACTGCAACATATATCAACTTCAGTGGATGGCGCTTTACTATAATTGATGTTAACCCGGCGTGACGGCTGTATCATCAGAGTACATATGTAATGTTTATAAAATTGGATAGCCAGCACTGCAACGACAATTGACGTTTCACGAACATTAGGGTCTATTCGAAAAGCAGTTCCGAGACCTGGCGTGGCTCTGTGGTGGAATGCTTGATTGCCACGCAGAATGCTTGGGTTCGATTCCTGTTGGGACCCTGACATTTATTATTTGCATTCGTCCGGTCAACGCTGCTGATGACGTCAGCTTTTTTAACGCTCTGGCGTTAAAAGTACCAATGTCTGTCTCGCCGTTCCTGGGTAGTCTAAACTGTCAATCACCTGTGGCACATACCCGCATGCCTGTGGCACATATCCGCCCCGTGGTATGTGCCACAGGGTTTGCCCGAAAGAGTTTGACGACGTACGCGACGGGATTGTGATTATTCATGTCACGACCAACGAGTCATATTCGTGAAACCATCTTGTTCTCACATACTAATTTTGGTCTACCCCAAGTTAAAGGGGTAATCACGAGATCACCCAGACGTAGGCGGCTAGATAGATAGATAGATAGATAGATAGATACGCAGATAGAAAGGCTAAAAGTGCCTGCAGTACGCAAAGAAATGCTTCGCATTTAAAAAGGGAGTCAAAAGCGGATCAAAAGACCGTGATTTTCTTCGGGTCGTCACTTGACCCCTTTTGGAAGGTAGAAGCAGAGAAAGAGAGTTAGCATTTTTAAGGGAGTCAGAACACTCTCGCGAACCGCCTTTCGATTGGCTCCCGGGATGAAGGCGCGGCCATACATATCGCGCGTTTGCCGATCGGCTTCATTGTGGCGGGCCCGCGAGCCCCGACGCCAAACTGTCGCCGCCGGCGCGGCGCCTCCGCCACCTCCGCTGCCTGCTCTCTCCCTCTCCTCCGTCTTTTGGAATGCGCTGCGTTGGTTGTGCTGGTCGCTGGTCGCGTGTCTTGTAGTTTTCAGTTCGAGCGAACGTGCGTATCTTCGGTGGCTGCACGCCAGGCTCCGTGCTCGAAGTGACGCTTGGAGTGAGGAATATTTTTGGAGCAGCGGACACGGACAACGTGCGCCTGTTAACGGTGAGTGTACTGCTTTCGTATGTACGAATTACACAGCTTTAGCTGGGCGTCTGCAGCAGCTATGCGGAAGTAGGCTGGCAGCGATTTCCAACGGTAGCCTGCGTCCGCGGGGCTGTTGCAGATGCCCAATTAAAACTGTTACTTAACGAGCTGAGACCGCTATGCGCGTTGTTGTGCAAGTGACTGCAATCCCGTATCAAGGGCGATTATTTTCTGATCGCACATTCTGCCTGCACTGATGAAGATGCTCGATATCATTTTGAGGTGCGCTTTAGTCTACGTCATAATAACATTTCCATCGATACTCGATTGTGCAGCGGCTTCCGCGCGTGTAAACATAAAAAAAAAAAGTCCTCTGCGTACAGGACACATAGACGCACTGTATATAATGGCTTTTGTTGTTGGCGTAAAGACGGTAGTTTTGAGGTGCAGATATAGTATGATGCTTTCAGCACGTTCGCGGTAGTCGCTTAAATGTTTAGGACTTGCCTCGCCGATAACGGGAAAAGCTCTAGACTTTCAACGGCGCGCGTTGTTGCGGCCGCCGCCGTGCGCACTTTTCCCTCGTTTCTGTTTGCTCTTTTCGTGCTTTGCCTACATCTGCGATGACGTTCGGAGTTATAACAAAATGGAGTGAGTATACGTTACTGTGGGAGCTATGTGCGTTAATTCTAGCATACGCCATGTTTGAGCTACTTTATGAAAGTTGTTTTACACGATAACGGCAAAAAACACGGTTGCTAACCATGCCTCTTTGCATTTGTTGTTTCGTTGTGAGCCTTCATTGTGTCTGTGTAAATCACTTATTGTGTAGGTATTGCAAACTCTTACCATGATTCCGTTTTCTCATTACGATATCACGTTCTTTTTTTCAGGTACCATTTTTTCATGGCTGCTCACGCTGAACAGGAGCGACAACATAGCAAGTCACAAGTCTGATTCCTCCAGCCTTCACGACTTTTCGATTCTTAATCATAAGAAATAAATGTGGAAACATGATACCAATATCTGCTGTTTATTTTGCACGACATGACACTATGCACATCACAGTCACACATTTTGGTTGGTTATACTCATACAAGCATGTAAACGAGGATTACCTCAACTGCTTCAACTTTGCTGGAAATGGTGTGTTGTTTTGAGTTTTAATTAAATAATGCTAAAATTGAACTATCCTTTTTTTTTTTTGCAGTCGCTGGGCACAACGGCAAGTATTAATGGAGTTGCTTAAAATGAATACTTCACTATTTCCAGCAGTAGTCGCGCAAAAGTAGAGCATGGGTCAATTTAGTAGCTTAAAATAGCCGTAGAGTCGCTTGACGCTTCGGTGGGTGTCAAATGACCCGCGTAGGAGCGTCACCGGCAAGGGTCGTCTGACTCCCTCAGAAGTGGTAGTGTGATCCTTCGCATAAGAGTCCTCCCACTCTTCTTAAGATGGTCCGGGGACTCTCCTAGAGCGCGACGACTCTGACCCACCAAGAGAGTCACCGTGACTCTCCAAAGAGAGTCGTATACGTGGCAAGTCAGAACTCTCCGAAAAGAGTCAGCTACACTCTTTTTTTTCTTAGTGTAGAGCAGTCTGAGCGTCTCAGTACGGTAGTTGATGGAAGAATTTTCGCTGAATATTGCCTACGGTCAATCGTGTTTTGCAACAAGTATTCAAGTAAGTCGTGGTGTGTTGTGGTGTGCTGAGAGGAACGTGACGTTGCCCAGCAGGAAAGAGTAGCCCAGACCCCTGTGGACTCTGTTGGCGACCGGTCTTGTCGTTCGGAGTACCTAAATCGCGGCCAACTGGTGACGTTATCCAAAATCTTTGGTGGCGTTTAATATCTGCTGGCAATATTATGAGCCTGGCCAGTAACGGAATGCGTTAGTTGTGTGTGATGAACTGCGGCAGGAAAGGAGAGAAAAAGAGCAGAAACGGGTATTTTTTTCCCATAACGTTCTTGTTGGGTAGCCTTACAAATGAATTGAGGTCCCCGCTGAGGTGATCGGACGAAGCGTACAGAGCCAGCATGTAAGAAGATTTGTGAATAACATTTCAAATGTGCGCTTAAATCTGCGTACACGGATGTTTCTCCATTTAGGCCCTATTGGCATGCGTCCGCCAAGGTAAGAAATCCTACACGAGCACTCGAGCTCAGCAGCCTTTCGTGTCACACCTTTCGTGTCAAGCGAATTCCGGAGGGTGTCAAATCGAGAAAAAAAAATACGTACGTGCATTAAATGAATGTACAAAAAATGCAGGTGTGTATTGCGTCAAAAGTGTGTGAGCACGGGCTGAATAGCTTGATGCGGAATACGTGACGACCTTAAGGTTGTGCTCGGAGCCACTGGGATTGCGTTATGTCATCGGGCACAGCCTCGTAATCCCCTGCGCCACACCATCGGTATGTCTCGTAAGATCCGAAGTATCGTCAGATTGTCGCTAAGTTCACGTGGACGTATCACCGTGCAGACTCAAACACAGTCGCGGGGTTGCATTCCATGTGGAGCTGTAGACCACTGAAGTTAGGGCTGTGGGTCCTCTGTTGGTTCTCAATATGCATGCACGAAGCTGCCGTAGCTACGCGTGACTCACAAATAACTTGGCGATTTCGGGTGCAGTACCTTTCGATAGAAACTTTGTTTCGGCATGCCGTGTCAGGTTATAGTCGGCGACAACTATTGAATTATTGACCGATGTTGACATTAAAAAGGAACGCGGTGAGTACACACCGATCTGCTGGAACGGTCAGCGGGGAGGTTAAGTGGGCGAGATTAAGCCTGCCTGGCCCCGTTTGTGGCGTCATGCAACACCGCCGATTTCTTCGAGCGATCCTGTAAAGAGTGACGAGAGAGATCGTACATGTAATACTTCGCCTGCATCCCCAGAAGCGGACGGGTGCATTCGAGGTTCCCAGAGGTAGGCTCGTCTTGCAACGCGTGTGGTACCACTGATCGCACCATTGTACCAAAACAGCAAGTCAGATAGCCCTTGCGGGCCTGTTCTCTACAAAGAAATTGTTTCACAATGGGAATGAAGACGGTTCCCGGCTAGATGTTCTAGGTACAACGTTTTCCTGAAATTCCAAGAATGTGTTAAAGCACGTTATACTTCCCAATCCCGTTTACTGTTCCTGCGAAATTGCTAGGCCTTATTGTATGCAGGAATGCGTCGTGCTCCTGGTCTTGCGGCGGCGAGTCAACGCGGACGTGGAGCGACGGTCTGCATCAAGGTGATTTATACTAGGTGTGCGCGCAACAGTGATGTTTTATTAGATGCGAAGCAGCTCTTTGACTCACGTGTGTAACGCCGTACGTTACGTGCGCCCGTACGAATGCCCCGCAACGCGTTCCCCTCGCCGTAGGTGTTGGAGCGTTGCCAAGTATGTCACGCCACAGCTGCGCGTTGACGTCACGCTCCCCTCGCACGCTTCCCTCGCAGGTGCGCGCTGACGTCACTCTCTCCCTCACCCGCAGCATGCTCGCGGCAGCGCCCGTAGCTGCCGGCTGCTCCGCCCGCTCGCAACACCTCTGAATGTGTCACTTCTCTCTCGCTTCACCCTCTCCACCGCCTGCAACGCTCGACCGCACGTCGAGTGGAAACACTCTTTCGGCTCGTTTGACGCCCGTTTCAACCGGGTCAACGCCGTGCGCACCGCTGCTGCTTCGCATGCCATCAGGGTTCTCTTCGGGGAGATGGTCCAAGTTTTCTTCAAGTCTAGGAACTCTATGTGCAGCCATCACAAGAAATGATAGCTGCTTACAGCTTTAAGGAGCCTGAAATATGGAAAACGAGACGATTTCGCGTTAGCACGAGTGACAGCAAGAGGGCCTTTTTGCGCCGTGATATAATTTATTTCTGCCTTTTAAGGTAAGCGGCTGGCGTAACCTGCGACCCTTTCAATTCGGGTCTATCGTTTTGTTACGAGCACAGAGTCGGAGTCTATATGATATTCCTTTCTCAGAATTTTGATGCGGGTGCCTTCAGACGCCGTTAATGTCATCTGCATAATTGTCTGCTTTACGGACAGGTAGAGGCACCGCGATCAAGGAAAAGTTTTTTAATATCACCTGTCCTCGGCACAAAAGCTAAGGAATACGCCATGGCGGCTGACTTCAGCAGGTGGCGGCGTACTCCGGTATTGCTTATGACGGGACCTAGGAACTGCAGCTTCTCGTACGCGAATAGGGACTTCCTGATCTTCATGGGGAATCTTGTCGACTCATTTCACGAGGTAGTCTTTCTCTTAAACAGTCTTTGATCGTTTCTTCATGACATGTCAGAAAGAGGCAAATCCCTTATGCATTTATATAACACCACTCGAAGGCGAACGCCCATCTTCTTCTTCTTCTTCTCAGCCGATGTACTGATATTACGTTTTTTCAAAATCGACCGGATTAAGCGACCGCTTGTAGGCGTGCAATGGACAACCGCACATGTACCCTGACGGTGCGCTCTTCCCTCTACTTTCTTCCCTTTAACCCTTCTTCCCTTCCCCCCAGTGCAGGGTAGCGAACCGGACGTGCGTACGGTTGACCTCCCTCTCTTTCATTCCTTCCTTCCTTCCTCCTCCTCCTCCTCCACACCCCTCTGAAAGCTTTCTGACCCTAACGTGGTTCTGCACTGGTTCCAAGATTGTAGGCACCTCACCTGTTTTTGCACTGCCTCCGTGATCGGACCACCTTTGGTCATGTTATGAAGCGATGTGATGACTTCATCATGCGGCGTTACGTCGCAGGACGACACTGTGACGTCAGATGACGTAATAATGACTTTGCGAAGTTTGGTGGTCTGTGACGTAACCTGGTGACGTCATTCGTGTTGATATTTTGCATCACTCGTTTCCCACGCCACCGACGCGGGACACCGATGGTCAAATTTCGCGTTTCGATGAGAGATCTAAGGCTTCCGCGTTAATAATAATAATATTAATAATAATAAAAAAGATGTTTAGGTCAGTTGTTAACACACTTGCCTTCGATGCAGGGGGGCCCGGCTCGCAATTGTGCTCCACTAAAAAATATTTACGGAACAGATGGACTTATTGACAGTCCAGTTTTCTAGCCGAGTCCGGCGTTGAAATGATTAGTCGTTTGGAACACCACCCTACTGCCTTGTCGACGCTTACACTACACTTACAATACATTGCCTTGTTGCTTTCCGCTGCTTTGTTGTGCTTCAACGTCCTCAAGTATTTCAATGCTTCTTGATCACTTTTCCTACCAACAAAAATTACTTATAAAAAAGATTTCAATTTTTTTTCAGACGTTACCTTTTTTCATACCTCTTCGTCAAGCAAGTGGAACAAGTGACTTTCATTGGCTTGTTTTAAGGCTTTGATCTTAAACAGATTGTCTTTGAGGCTACTTGCGGCACAATTGTTTTGGATCTTTTCTGGCCAATAGAGTCCCGTAGAGTAAGTACTGTCATGCAACAAAACGGGTGTACTGACCTCCTGCAGTTCTAATTAGCCTGACGCCGTTCTCAATTAATATTCAACTAAATCTTTCGCGTGTCCAATGTAAGCTAATCTGGGTTCACAGAAAAAGTAAAGCTGGGACCTAATGAGCAACGAAAGTGAGGTCTTCTTCCGTTATACAAATCTTGCCTCGCTCATCTACAGATCCGTTGAATATCCCTGGAATTCTGTTAGGAATATCGTGGCGCTGTTACAGATATATATGTGCCCCTTAGAACAGTATTTAGCTTGAAATCTAGACTATGGGTAAACAAAGTGTTCATATCACTCATATAAAAAAAAAGAACAAAAGCTTGTATCTTGTACGAAGCGAGTATCGTGTACTTCATCATTGTCGAATTACAAAAACCGTCGCAAATTTTAGTGTCTTGAAGTGAGGCCCGTATCCAGGGGGGGGGGGGGGGGGGTCTCTAATGGCCGGACCCCTCCTTCCCCCCCCCTCCGAACTTTTGTTCGAAGGGGTACTCTACCTAAAATAAGTTCTGAAAATACGAGCATATGTCAAACAGCTGAATCCTTCAGCAACTGCTCCCCCTCCCCCCCTTTTTTTGGGATAATTTTCTTTTGCCTACGGGCCTGCTTACAATCGTAAATGCAGCAAAAAATGAACGCTTCTTCCACAGCACTGTTCCCACTTTTAGACGCAAACCTTGAAAATTTTCGGCGAGCTCTCTCTGCGCACCATGCCAGTAATATTGGTAGATTGCATAACAGTGTTCATAATGCTCTTGTCCCTGCATCGGAGTACGAACGCGGTGGAGTATGAAACAAAAAAAATAATTAAGAAAGCGCAGGCATTCGTGCCGACGAATATGTCTCGGCGTATAGGCTTTTCGCTGGCGCCCCGCACACCTGTACATATTGCACATATGAACCGCACCAGCCTAAATTGCGAGTGGCGGGTGAAGGTCGATTTGCTGAAAGCTGTGTAAAAGCAACGGCAAGCGCTAAAATGAGCAGAACGTAACGTTTTAGCCATCTGCGACATCCTGTTGATATATACATATATATATATATATATATATATATATATATATATATATATATATATATATATATATATATATATATATATATATATATATATATATATATATATATATATATATATATATATATATATATATATATATATATATATATATATATATATATATGTGTGTGTGTGTGTGTGTGTGTAATCTTCACCGCTATCGACATACGGACCGTGAGCCCTCACTCGCATGGCAACAGCACGAACCTCTGTCACGGTCAGGCCTTGTTGCCTTTTGCTCTTTTCAACATTTGTGTAATGTTACAGAATAAATAAATAGATATTGCAGACTGATGCGACGCGTATAGGCGCAATGCACGCAGCTGCAGAGGGCACCAATGATGAGCAAATCCACCGACATACATTCTCCTACACGAATCGCGTCTTTTTTTGTTTTATATTAATTTTGAAATTGTTCAGTATACTGGCGATTATACACGTTTTTTTTTTTTTTACAGGAGCATTATAAAAGCACCAGTAAACGACACGTTGCTGCATTCTCCAGGCACTAGCTGTGGCCCCTGTGCTGCTTGGAATCGTCGAGAGAGGTGAGTAACAAACACCGTAATGCCGATCTACAGCCGCTTTTCGAACGTTTCCTGATAATTACGGTAGAGACATTCGGTTACGTTGTCTGTGACAAAGTGCTTTAATTATATGTAGTTATAGCGAAATGAGTTTCCTTCCTTTCTTGTAGACCACCTCACAAGTGTGACGACACCTTAAGGACATGGACAGCAAGTACATCATTCTCGCTCTCGTTGTTATGGCTGCGCTGTTGTGTGGTGAGTATTCACAAGGCAGAATACCATACAAAAGAACCAATTTGTGTTGCTTTTAGTTCTAAAATATGGAAAGCAACTGAATACTGCAACGGTAGTTTGCTTAAGGGAATCATTACCGTTAATAGAAAAGCTTACCTGAAATGACATGCTAGTGGGCAAGGTTTTTCTCCCATAATTTATTCAATTATAGGGAGAAAGTACAATCGAGCGTCATAGGAAAAGTAATCCTAGACGCATGCAGCTAAAACAAACAGTCCTCTATGAAACACTGAGAGCTTACTCGCCATGAGCAGACGCAGCAAGTACAGATTTCGACCACATAACAATTCGATCATCAGTAAAATGGGCATAACGCACTCGGTACATTGCATTGTTTTTCGTTTGATGTGTGGTGTACAACTGCGAACGGAAAAACTAGCAGAGACGATCATTTCCATTGTATTGGTAATATAGAAATGTTGAAAACGAGTCATGGAGCTGATGAGGAAACGGACGTGTACACACCCTGCACACTTAATATACACGAATAAGATACCTTACTTATCCTCGTATATGACTCGTATGACAATGACTCGTATACGATATGAAAGCCCATGGCTAATTATAAACGCTGGCTTGATGAATGTAGAAGGCAGTGCAAGCAAGACTTTGGACATTGCAGGCTATTTGGATAAATCAGTCAGTCAAAAGTGGTTCAGATCGAAGAAATGTAGTGCCTCATGTAGTTTTGTGCTTCGATGTCCCTTAATGAGGGTTGGAGGCTGCCTCAAAAAACCTTTTCTTCCAACGATGTCAACACTAGCAGATTTGGCTTACAGCATTATGCGCTGCTTTAATTTCATTTTCCGTTTACTTGGGGATTCTTGGTTTACCATTTTTGACAAAACACTGGCTTCAGAATGTGCTCATGCATTAAGGCCAGAGTGTCCAACATAACGCTTGTGTGTGACGACTTGTTTCTCTTACTATTAGAAATTTATATTCATTGGGGTGCCAAGCGACAATTTGTGGCACCTCAAATGCGTTGCTGGGCGCTTGATCATGTATTTTTATACAGCAACGATTACATTACAATGGTACCCATCGAGTCCAGCAACAGAGGACAACTTTGCAGAGACCAGGCTTGTGTAGCTGAGCTCTTTAGGTGGGTCCCAGCTTCTCTATGTAGATGAGGACCTTGTTCAAAGTTCGGATGTCTCTCGAAAAGGAGTCGAAAATAAAGAACAAAAGCTTCCCACAATTTCCGCCGCGCTGCACAAAGCACAACGGCGATCTTGAATGCTGCATGTTATAAAGCTCAGCTTCCGTGTGCGCACTGTCCGCGAAAAAGCGATGCACAACGCTGGCTTTTATCTTGTCTATGGTTCTGCCATTCAGCGCTACTAACTGTCTCTGATTCAACACGTTTCCCTTCTACCTCTTTCGCGCAGTGGGCTATGCCATTCCACCTAAAGAAGCGGAGTCCCAGCGCAAGAGAATCGAGTTACGCCGCTCCTAAGTAATAGAAGGGTATGCACGGACCTCGTGCGAGACATCACAGCTATGCTGCGGTTCACGAATGGACACGATTTACTGCGCATGATGCTGTAATAAAACTTCTGAAACTCTATGTGGTTTGCCAATCGTTTTCATCAGAAAGGGTTTCTCAACCTATTCATCAGAAAGGGTTTCTCAACTCAATGTCATTGTAAAGTGTCGTGATGAAAAAAGCGCAATCTGGACGGCGACACAACCGGCAACCCTGGACCAATAATTTCGCTCGAGAAGATGGTGGTCATTTAGTCGCAAAAATAAATTTTGAAGCAAGCCCTGTTTGGGCGGTAAAGTACTGACAGATGCCTGGTGGCGCGCCTGAAACGAAAAAATGAGGTTCCTGGCATAGCCTCAATTATTTGCCGGGGTTTCTATTCGCGCGCTGTCAATCACACGCAGCTGACCAGGGTCCGGTTGGTAGAGGGCACAATGTGTAAACGGCATGCGAGACCGTAAATGAGGTTAAAGGCGGAGAAACTGCTCGTCGTTCTCGTAGCGGTTGTAAACTTAAACCTGCAGTATTGTTATTTCACATCGTAATCACATGGTAGTTTTAAATTTACCATCTAGGGATCTAACTGTTGTTTTGGTGAGTTTTTTAAACAGTGAAGCTGTTCTAGCTTGGCGTAAAATGCCTGTAAAGACATTTTGCCTGATGTCGCCTATTCTATCAACACCAGCAGAAATTGCCTGTGTTGCATGCAACAACCAACAGGGCCATCGGGAATGTTCTAGCCTACTTAATAATAATTAACAACGCCTACTTAACCACACCACCCACCATTCCACCAGATCGGTGTAGATTCACCGGGGCCCTTTCAGACATCACCATCCGGTAATGAATGCGTTGTTGTAGCCGCTGATTACCTCGCACGGTTTAACCAACCGAAGTGATTGTCGAAAGGTACTGCACCGAAAATGGGAAGGTCACGGTACGATGTCGTGGGCCAGTGGTTCTCAACATCCGCAAAGCAGCGGTGTTTGCAACCAAAGTTGCTCAAGCAGTTCATCAAGACAGCTTCTCAAGTCACCGGGTAATAGTCTCCCGTTACCCGCGGAATGGCTAAACAGTATTTCGAAGGACATGCTAGCCAATCTCTTGTTTGCATTTTTCTTGTAGTGCCAACAGCTAGGCGCTGCAAGGAGAAACGCAAACACCGTTTGACGCTGCTTAACGATGGAGTCCACAATTATGCTTGATGCTATGCTTGTGAATGCCAAAGACGTCGTTGGTTGTGACCGAAAAATCGAGAAAAATGGAAATAAAATAAGTAATAAAACTTTCCTGGTCCAAGTGAGGATCTAAAACAGGCCGTCTGCGTGGCATGCAGGTGATCTACAACGTAGCCAGAATATTTGTTGAAGCTGCTCTGGAAAAAAAAAAAAACACTATATGAATGTCATGCAGTGGAAGGAGTCTCCTTAACGCATCATATATTGCATGGCAGAAGCGTAGAATCGCGCCAGGCGTCAAAAGATGTGTACTGAGCAACGAGGAGGTGTTTTAAAGGTCCACCCATTACAAAGCGTTCAGACATATTTAATCATCATCAGCAGCAGAAACATCATCACAGTGAACAGCTGCGTAGGCTCGCGTGTTGCCCTACGGACGCATAGCGACCCTTCGCTGATTCGCAAAAGGAATAATTATGGCGTAGTGGGCACTTAACAACTGTGCTTGCAATAGGCCTTCAGTGATACTTTGAAACGCGCACTGTCGTTGGTTTCCTAACGGCATGGTTGAGGCATGTACCGAGAACCGAAGCAGGCTAGCTGTTCAGAAGGCGACGCGCACGAGTCCCGATTGCGCTATCGCGATCTGCTCTTGAAGGCGAAGCTCAAGCGTCCTCCAATTTTTCGTTTTTTTGGTGAAAGTAAATTTAAAAAGTTACAGAGGACGTTTAGTTCACGCAAAGCCAGCGAGAAGTCGACTGCAGTTGATTTCTCGCTGGCTTTGCGTGAACAGCATCTTAGTTCGAAACGCAGCTATACGCTCAGCGTTGTTGGCTCTGCAGCGTCGTTATTTGCTTTTTATACGGTAAACCCCGCAAAACTCAGTGGGACATCAGAGAGGCATGACGCGATTTCAACCACGGGACGTAGCGTTATAGCGTCACATATTAGGTGACAGTGGGAGAGGCCCAATAAGGTAGTTGAAAGAAAAATTTTACTGGAGAAGGCGCTACTGTGACTGGTGTTTCGGGAGAACAATTGAAGTAAGCCCTGGTGTGCCGTGACGTACAGACAGCAACAGGACGGTTCCCACCAGGAAAGAGTCTAGTTCCAGAAAAACTAGCAGTTGTTCCGTGTACGAATACAATCGATGAGCGAAGCTCCTTAGAAATGGGACGCAAACGACTATGCACGTTTTTTGTATCTGTACATACATGGTTTTCGGTTAATTTTACCGCCGTTTATTAACGCGAACTGTTTTTGCACCGCGCGCCTTTCTTTTTTTTTTTTCTTCTTTTGCGCCGGCGCCGGGTTCAAGTTTTGCGTCCAGTCAACGACGCTCTTCTGGCTGTCCCACCGTTTTCTCTGATTACGCTCTCACCGTTAACTACTACAGCTACCACAAGGGTTTGTTTTATAATTGATCATAGATGTTAGTCGTCGGGATGGAGATGCGCACCAAGAGTCAGCGTGGGTGCATCCACGTTAAACGGTGCTATAGTTGCCAAACAACAGTAGACATTGTGCAAAGCTCTCTTATATCAATGTACAGTAAACATTTAACCACTTCTGTAAGAACACGTTTTACTTTCGTGTTGTCCCTGATTCCTATGACGGAGGAATCAACCATGTTTTCTCTGATGTCTGTTTTTGTAGCTTGTTCCATGTCCATTTCTTTCTCTCTTTTCCTCCGTGCTCATTTCTTTCTTTCTGCCTTTTTTCACTTTCTTTCTATGTCTTTCTTGTTCTCTTTGACCATCGTTCGCTCCCCTTCGATATTTTCACTCTTCGTTCCCTTCGTTTCTATGTATTTCATTCTTTCTCCTTTTCACTCTCTTTTTATACCATGTTTTCTCTCTCTCTCTGTACTCTCTCTGACCTGCACCTTTCACTCCACCTCACCCTCGCATTGTCCTCCCCAGCGTCACTTCTCTTTCCCACCCCCCTTGCTATATTATACTATACAAGGCTCTGCTACACTCTAAGAAAAAGTCGAGTATTTTGGGAGTATTTCAGCTACACAACAGTAATCGTCATCTGGCTTGCTCACGTTTCCTCTCTTTAAAACCCGGCTCTCAGCACATTCCTATCAAGAATGCTATGTCACGCCGATAACGCGGGCGGCGTTCGTGACCGGGAAGTGCCGGCACGGAGGTGATAACGCCAGGAAAGTACAAGGGTTGATGACGATTATAGTTGTGTAGCAAAAAGACACCATTTTTACTCGATTATTTCTTAGAGAGTATGATCTGCTAGCGTACCTGGATAGCCGAGTTGTTACTACGCTTGCCTTCAGATCGTGGGTACGAGGCTTCGAGTCTCGCCTCGCCAAGAAATTTTCTTGGCAAGAATATCTCTCTTCCTCTATCTTTCTTTGTATTTCTTTACCCTTTCTTTCTTTTTGTCTGTACTCGTTCTCTCAGCCATCAGGGTTTATGAATCGCTCACCGGAGAAATCGGCGCACGTGTTCTCGGAGTGAAGCAGAACAGAGAGAGAGAGAAACAACTTTATTGAGTGAAGCAAAAGAAGAAGAGAAGAAAGAGGGCGCGTGCCGGTCGTGCTGTGATTAATTTTCTATCTGAGACACACGTCACACCTCGACGAGAACAGCTCTGCTGTAAAAAATTAGGCGCAATCTGCATGGCGATACGTGGAAGCATGTCACTAGTCATATTCACTTCCGGCCCAACGAGTCACGGGATAATTTGGAGGCGCAGGTATTAATATTACACACATGCCAGCAGCGCGCATGTGCGTAACACAATAGCGATGTTGCGCTGAGTGCCAGACGCGATCCCATCGTGCCGCCCTGTAGAGTTAACTGCGAGTTATCATTTGGCCGCATTACGCAGTGTGAGGAACTGTCGTTGGGGAAACCTTGAATAAGCACACATTGAACTGTGTGCTCACTGAGTGGGACCACTGAGTGGGACTTCTTTGCGATTTATTAAGCTTAGGGAAGAAATACCTCGCTTCGATAGACTCACAACGTAAACAAACAGATTTGTAGTTAAAATAGACTCAAAAGCCAGGACACGACCCGGAAACCACTTTGCGCCCTTAAAGGGACTTCAAGCAAGCGACCATCGCTTTGACCTAACCAGAATTTTCAAAAATGGGGGGTCTTATGTTGTTTTGCTCAGCCAAATAGCCTTTTGGTTTGCGTAAGGTTTAATGTTTTACCTAAAACGCCCTTTAGGAGGTGACGGTGTAAAGGGTTATCAAGACACCTGAGGTCCAAACAGGAGAGTTAGGCGAGTTCAGATTAGCAAATCTGTCTCTTTTAGGACTGTCTACAAACACAGCATAAAGTTACGCGTTTTCTGTGAATGCCTATTGCTCGATTATGGTGAACAGGAACATCCGTGCAGGCAATGCGGGTCAAGATATGTATGGCTATATATACCAGATGGACGGTGCAAGCCTGTGTGGCGTGAGTGCTCCGTCTATGAGGTGTGGTTGGGCGCGTACTTGCGCCGTCTATGCTGATGCCATCTGCAATTGAATGTTCCCTGGCTGATAGTATTTATTTCTTACTATTTTTCAGTGATAAGGGTGCTTAAATTATTCGCAACTCCCCACGATATCGGTGTTTGATTTCGTTAGGCCTTTTTCCTAGGTTTTATGGGTGTTGGTTACAGAGATGGAAAAATACTCTCAAGAGCGTAAACCGGTTTACTGCAGGTCATTAAATTTGAGAGAAATAGCTACCAAATTCATGTCAACTGAAAGGGTAGGTACACATCCAGAATTCACGAATGTGGTACCATGGGCTGGAAGACCAGAGTGGCTGAAAGTGCGGCAAGAGAGAAATCGTAACGGGAAAGCATCCGTCAAAAATCTAATGTCAGCGCTTTCATAACTGAGGCCGGAACTATTGAAGTGAGAACCAAAACATAGCTTAGCAACTATTCGCTATTTGAAGATACGTGTGCTCGCTGGAATGAAAGCCCGGAAAACGCTCATCATATTGTGATTGCAATTGAACGATACCCAGCCCGCAATGTTCGTGTCAAACATTCACCTATCAGAGGTTTTGCGATTCGAATCGGATGCATGTAATTGCCCACATGTGGTCGAAATGTACAAGAGACGCTTATAATACTGGTGAAAAAGTCCGCCACGGTGGCGTAGCGGTTACGGTGCTCGGCTGCTGACCCGAAGGTTATGGGCTGAATCCCGGCTGCGGAGGTTTTATTTCGATTCAGGCGAAATGCAAGAGGCCTGTGTGCCGTGGGATGTCAGTGCATGTCAAAGAACACCGGATTGTCAAAATTTCCGGAGCCGTCCACTACGGCATCTCTCATAATCATATCGTCGTTTTGGGACGCAAAGCCTCAGATATTACTAATAATACTGGTGAAAAACAATTGACGATGACGTTGTTGAAACCGGGCCTGTTACCGGCATAGCCAAACAACATAACTTGGACACATTAAACAGAACTAAGAGACAATCAACTCAAGGAAACCATGGGAAGCATTACCTGTATTAATTATGATATAATTGTGAAAAAATTAAAGTGGACGAAAAGACAACTTGTTGCCGGGAGGGACCGAACCAGCAACCTCGGTATAACCCGTCCGGTGCTCTACCAATTGGGCTACGGCGGCCGTCATCTTCCGGCACACATTATCGATCGGGTATGTCTGTTAATTTAAACCTGGGAGTTTTAGTGAGCGCCGCATGCAGCAATGACGGCGAGTGTGGAACGCTTTTTTTTTTTGTCCGCTGGCGTCATACAGCACGTGATATTTTTAAGAGCTGGCAGCTGACCCTCGCATACTGCCTGAAGGCATCAAGTATGCCAGAACTAGATCGTCATTATGAATGGATGAAAGAAGGGGAATTTCCCATGCTATCATACGAGTCCCACTCTAAATGGAGAGCTTCATCCTCGCGATGAAAACAGCGTATGAGCACAGCTGCCGGAACGGAAATGCCCACCGTTTCTTCATCCAGCGGCCAAGGTACGGGGCCAGAGCTACATTGGCCGTATTCTTGCCGTTTCGCTGTGGCCGGTGGCCACGTCGCAAGCTGAGCCGTTGCCTAGCAACTGATGTAGCTGGCAGCGGCGAAACCGCGCCGCAACAACAGAGGAGGAGCTGGCGTTGCATCGTATATATAGAAGAGGAAGAGCTGGCGTTCCGACGACGAAGCCTGGCTTTCGACGACGAAGCCAGGCTTCGTCGTCGGAACGAAACCAAGATGAGGCAGCGAGCCGAGGAGACGGAGGAAGAACGAGCCCCCCACGCCTAGAGAAGCGTAATCTGACGGAGAACCAAGCTAAACAATACGATTGACCGTACCGTACCCCTCGCTACGCACACTCAGGCATAACTGAATTAAGCCACAGCTAATTTCTCATAGACACGCGTCAAAAGTTTCTAACTGTGCGTGCACCCGAGGGCCTGAAGGGATGGGCTTGGTGCGGCCCTTGAATGTAAAGCATGCCGCTTTCCTAGGTAGCCAAGGCCGCCAAGGAAAGCGGTGAACTTGACGGGTAGATTTCACATAATCACTAAAGACAACTCATGTTTCTTAATGCGGATGCGACGGATAGATGAACGTTTTTATTGCGATAGCAATTATATGGACACTTTCGGCTGGTTTTCGCCGTCGGCGTCATTTGCCGTATATGTATATGTATATATATAACCGGCCCCCCCCCCCCGTCGTTCGTGAGCGTGAAAAGACGCGAGGGGGGGGGGGGGGTCCCTCGAGCGACCGATTTTACGAGCGCGGGCGCGCGCGTTATCTCCCCTTCTCGGCGGCCGACAGCGGGGGGGCCGGTGTACCCTTCTACGTGCTGCGCTCTCAACGCGAAGAGAATTCTCTTAAACAAGCGTTTTCTAGAGTTGCGTGAGATCGGATCCAAAAAGAGTTAGCTGCCAGCCTCACTTCGTATAACATTACAATTTTTTGCTATCGCATTCATTGCTTCACCCTTGCGGTGAAACTGTGACTTTTTTCTTGTTATCTCTCAGTTTTCAGTGGTTTTAGAAGTTGACGTCAAATGTACTGTCAGGTTTCAGACTGGTTGCATGCTCTCATTATGCGCCGGTAAATGGGGAATCAGCGAAATGTGTATCCGCCGGATGTGTGCATCAAACGTGTGTTTTTGTCCGTATATATATGATGTAAATGACCTAATTTCACTATCTAGGCATGCACGTACCTTGTTACTGTGGCATTATAAAAGTCTGAGCAAGTGCTCATTGTATTTTCGTCTGGAACCGCAGTGCGACCTTGGGATCTTCAGCAGAGGTTAGTACAAATCATGGAATATTGTCCGCAAGGAACCCCAGTGACTTGTAGAATGCGTTCTTTTTGTTCTCGTAGCTGGGTGTGTTAGTTTTGTATAGCGTAGAATGTCTTTGAGAACTTGCTTTACCAAGACTCCCACTCGCTTAACCAACTCCTTCGTTTGTTTTAGACCTCTTCGCGAGCGTAGCGACAGCTGAACAACATGGACTGCAAACGGATCATCTTAGCTCTCGCTGCTCTGGCTGCGCTTCTGTGCGGTAAGTCGAAATGAGTTAGTGTGCCCAACGTTCGGAACACGGCAAAATCCAAATTTCGAATTCAATCTTTGTTGCAGTCATACAGTATTTTACGTAATATGAGCAGTTGTACACGCGTTTCTTGTTGCAGTTGAAAGTATTGAATAAATAGCAGAGAAGAGTCTGATGGTAATAGTGAATTCCGAGTTACGTGCAATTTCTGTAGAAATTACACACCTTTATGAATTACGCGAGACAGGCCAGTCAAGGGGAACTCTTATTTAGACGCAAGCAGGTAAGCTTAAGAAATCTCTGTGGAATAGTGAACACTTGTTTTCAAAGATGCAGCCGGTAAGAGAATTTCACGACGCAGCGGTTCAACCATAACGATGTTGTGCGCGACGAATTTTGCCGTAGCGCACTGCTTTTCCGTTCAACCTGTAGTAAAAAAGCATGATTTGTTAGTGCAAGAACCTCATGTGCTTTGTTTTCTCAGAGATATATAGACGGGGATATGTATAGCCAAACAAACTTTCATTTTAGTTGCAGTAGCGAAGAGTGACACCCTGATTTCTTTTAACACGAAAGTGTTATATGCCGGGGTCCACCACGGCTCCACAGACATATTTCCGTCACGGATATGACGTTGTAAAATATGAACATATTGCAAAAAAAAAAGTTCCGTCGGCGGAACTTTTGCGATGAGCGCGCGCCTCAGCAGGGCGCGGTCACTCGTACGCCCGCGCTTATCTCGTGAGCGCGGCATTCGCGGCGATCGCGGCGGCTTTTACGTCTTGGGTATGTTCACTATACACTCTAGGCGCGGTAACGTTTACTAAAGGTGCACAATTTCACAAATTTGTGCACCTATAAAATAGAGGTCATCTACACTAAGCGCGGTAACGTTTACTAAAGGTGCACAATTTCACAAATTTGTGCACCTATAAAATAGAGGTCATCTAGTAACCATTGCAAAATTAACTTCTATTAAAAACGCACAAATTTGCTTTTAACGCAGACGTCACTGGAGTAACCTTTAGTACCCGCTCACAATATCGAGCGTTCTCACGTTAAAATAGAGGTTACGTTGTACAGTAAGCGGTATACTGTTCACACAAAACGGCTTGCAGGAGATTTTATACGGCTGCCGCTCTGTGCCTCTTCTTTCCTTCGCTCTTCTTTCCTCAACGCATTCCAGGACATTACGCTAATCGCTTGCTTTGATCAGCCAGGTGTGCCGCAGCGACGGAAGCATGGCTTTCCACTCTTTCACACTTCTTGCTGCGCGTGCCTCGCGTTTTTTTCGCGCTTCGTTGTGCGGTTTTATTGCACCGTCTATATATGTACGCTATGAAATGCGAACCTTTGCGGAAGACGTCACATGGAGGTAACATGGAAGGTAACTTCTCGTAACACACGCGCTGGCGCATTGCAATAATTCAAGTACATGGCTGCTTATAGAATGTGACAATGACGGTGACGAAGGCCAAACGCGTCGCCTTCGCTCATTAGAAGAGGAAGCAAAAAAAAAAAAAAAAGGAGGAAGGAAGCAAACAGAAAGGGAGAAGGCAGGGAGGTTAACCAGATATACTTCCGGTTGGCTACCCTACACTGGGGGGATTAGGGAAGGGGAATAGAAAGATGAGAGAGAGGAGGGGAGAGAAGGAAAAGAGAGAGAAGCAGTGAAATTCAAAAAAAAAACATTCGCATATTCGAGGCGGCTCGGAGTTAGCATGAACTACAGTAATGATGCCTCAATCGCGATTATTAAAATGTGGTCGACCCATCAGTATCAATGAAGACCAGGGATTTTAACGCGATAGCGTTAAAGAGCTCGTTTCGCAGAAATTCCGGCGTCGGCGTCGGCGTCGGTGTCGGCGTCGGCGTCGTTGGTTGTGAGCGAAAAATCATCATCTTGTCCGTGACCGAAAAATCATCTTGTCCGTGACCGAAAAATCGAGAAAGATGCAAATAAAATAAATAATAAAAATTTTCGGGTCCGAGTGAGGATCGAACCCGGGTCGTCTGCATGGCAAGCAGGTGTTCTACCACACAGCCATGCCTCTTTTTTTTTTCTCTTACATGGTATTTATTACAAATGAGGTTCATGTATACACATAGCGTCCAAAATACTTAAGGCTGCCTCCACAAATGTACAATAGGCATTACTAAACAAATTTCACGCAACACGTTGTTCTAAAAGGGTATTTGAGCAGTGCATTTTATGAACTGTGGATACCAGTCCGGCTGAAACTGTAGTTCTTCATAGAAGTCTTTTAGCTGTACAGTCATTTGCACGAAATGTGACCGCGAAGACACCAGTGGTCCCGCATGCCTGTCTAACATGCGAGTTTTCCATAAACTGTGCATGCCCATTAACGAGAGCATGTCAACTGGCATAGCATTGGGTTTAGCATTGGGTTTGGGTGGTACAAGATAACGTATTGTGTGTGAATTTAAATCAAGTTGCTTTTTAAAAGCCCTCTGCAGGACGTCCCAAAAGAGGATGGCGTCCTTACAACTAATGAAACAATGTTCTATTGTTTCTGGAAATTCACAAAGGCGGCAATTAATTGAGGATACAAAGATACCTTTGGTGCTTAACTAGGCTTTTACAGGCAGTGTTTCTGTGTGCACTTTGTAGAAAAATGTCTTCGTTATTGGTGAAATAGGCATTTTCTTCACACGTACTAGCACGTCATGACCAGACAATCCAGTATATAGTGAGCGGTACAGGGGGGGCCGGAAATAACATATCTAATAGATCGTTATATAGATCTTTTCTTGCGCTAGAGAACAAATAATCATTGGAGAATCTTGCTGTGAGAAAGCGCACTGATTCGTATACTTCACGCATGAAACCTTGCAAATAGGGAGGCGATACAAAATTAGTAGATACCACTAAATTTGGTAAAACATCGGCTAAATTCACTTGCAAGAAAGTTCGAAGCAGCGGATGGGCACAGTCCCGAAAATAGAAAAAACGTGACACCACTTGTCTAATAAAGAGGTGAACCAACCCGAGACCACCTGCGCAAACTGGTCTAAAAACATTGTCACGCCTCATTGGTTCATAGGTTGATGACCAAATAAAGGTAGCAAATATTCGGTGAAACCTATGAATGTAAACCCTGGAACAATAAATTATTTGCAGTACGTAGAATATTTTTGTTGCCAGAAACAGATTGCACGCCTTAGCTCTGCCAAAGATAGAGAGGTTATGCGGAATAAACGTCTGGGCATAACGCTTTAGGGTGGGTACACGTTCTTTCCAGTAATGTGCGCTTGATCTGTATGCATCCAAAGGAACGCCTAGGTATTTTGGTGGCACACAAGACCATTCAATACCCTCGAAATGGGTTGGTTTACAAGTCCATGGGCCAAACCACAGTCCCAAACTTTTTGCAAAGTTCATTCGTGCCCCTGAAATTGTTCCAAATTCCCCGATTATTTACACCACCGTTTTTATACTGGAAAGATCTGTACAAAAGAACGCTAGGTCATCCGCATACGCCAATACTTTTACCTCATTCCCATAAACACTGAAACCGTGGACGTTGCAAGATCGAATTACGCTTAAGCACAGTGGCTCCAAGTAAAGAGCAAAAAGCATTGGCGACAACGGACAGCCTTGTTTCACAGATGAGTTAAGGAACACAGGTTTTGACAGCTGACCATTCACAATCAAACGGGTCAAACAATCATTGTAGCATAGTTTTACACCTTTAAATATAGTGGACCCAACGTTGGCATGTTCGAGAAGAGAGAACAGAAAAGAATGACGAACCCGGTCAAACGCCTTCGCTAAGTCTACTTGTAGCATTGCCAGTTGTTCAAGTGAGTGTGAACAATGTTCCAATACTGTGCGAGCGATGTGTATGTTCGTCTGTATTGAGCGACCTTTTAGACCGCAAGTCTGATGGGCACCAATAAGAATCGACATTGCAAATTGAAGTCTGTTTGAAAGCACTTTGGCAAAAATTTTATAGTCAACATTGCACAATGTAATTGGTCTGTAGCCGTCAACATGACGGAGTTTTTCTCTGTCTGAGTATTTTGGAATTAGAACAGTGTGGCTTTTAGTAAAAGCTCGAGGAAGCGTCTCTAGATCAAAACTCTGCGTAAAAATGTCGAGCAGTATAGGACACAACTCGCCCGACAATCCATCAGGTCCTGGCGTTTTTGACAATGGTAATTGTGCAATGGCAAGATCTATTTCTTGTATAGTGATTGGCCCACTAATAGATTCACATTCCTCGTCAGTTAGAGGAGTCACAAATGACAAGAACTGCGCTACCAGATCTTCGTTTTCGTTTTCAGAAGAGGCGCTGAACAATTCTTTATAATAAGTTTCAAATTCTGACATGATTTCACTGGAATTAGTGACCAATAACCCTTTCGAATAAAGATCTGGTATAAATTTGGCTTTTGCGTTGCGGCGTTCATCGAGTAAGGCTTGACGTGTGGGTTCCTCTGAATGCAAAGTACGGGTATTGCGTGATCGAACACGGGCACCTCTGTAACGCAAAGCGTCGTACCTCTGGAGTGCGTTCTTGGCATTAGCAATTTCGTCTGTATAAGAACCAGGCGCCTCACACTCAAATTCATAGAGGTTATGAAGATTTTGCTTTAGCATCTTTTGTTCTAATTTTCTGTAAAAGCCCCTCACAGATCCCATTTCAATAGCTATTGCCCGAACTTCTTGTTTGAAAAATTCCCATGAGGCAAACAAAGGCATGTCAGCCGACAAACAGCTCCTCAGTGCTACGCGGACGCGAGCAGTGAACTCCTGGTCGCTCACAATTGAGGAGTTAAGTTTCCAGAGTGCCCACTCTGGTCTGAAGTGAGATCGAGTGTTGCTACCTATCTGCCCCACAACAATGCAGTGATCTGAGAAGGAAATAGGTTCTGTTTTGCACGACACGTCACGGGAAATAAGAGGTGCTGAAACGTAAATGCGATCAAGTCGTGTATGTGTACTGCCTTGTGCGTGTGTATACGAGGGCAGGCTATTTAGTGTTCCTATATCAACTAGTCCCGCCTTTTCAACTATAAGTGAGAGCACTTCAGCACTCCTGTCACTGCGGCTAAGCCCGGTACGATCGGATGGATTACACACACAGTTGAAATCGCCCATTAGAACAATGTTGCGGTCAGGATCTAAGGAGGTAGCCAAACTTTCAAAGAAATCAGTGCGCCGTGGTGCATCACTAAAGGCATATACGTTGATTAGGCGCCATGGCAAGCCGTACAATATAAAATCACATTGTATCAACCGCCCCTCTGCTTGGATATACTGTGAAAATAACTTCCTCTGCTTGGAAATGCAGTGAAAATAACTTCCATGCTTCGCAAACGCAAGCGTCCCTTATATCTGCTTGAATATACTGTGAAAATAACTTCCTCTGCTTGGAAATGCAGTGAAAATAACTTCCATGCTTCGCAAACGCAAGCGTCCCTTATATAAGCGTCGCAATATAACATGTAATATCCCAGGAATATTGCGTGGTACAAACGTAAATTGCCATCGGGCGTCAGAATATGTGACTATCCTAACGATTCCATAGTTTAAAGCCAGCCACCCATTACAAACGGCACACACCTTACTGCGCGTATTCCCTTAACACCACGTAGTGGGTGCATAGCAAGTTCGAAAACATTTCCCACATTTGCCGCGCATAATTTCTCCTGGTTTAAACCATACTACCCATTACATAGTATGCACTAAGTGATTGAAGTACGCAGTAGGGATGGGATATCGCTATCGCGTTCAACTCTTAAAGGCGAAGCTTAAGGGTCCCCCCAATTTTTTTTATAACAGTATCATATGTGTGTCAGGCTATCCTCACTTGGTCTAACTTCTTGCAGCTTATAAGCATTAGGTCGGCGTGAATATAACTATGGTGGGAGTCGTTGCGCATTCAATCGGACGAACACAGGAAGGAAAGGACAGCGTAAAGAGCGCAAACTATCAACTAGTTGATAGTTTGCGCTCTTTTCGATAGTTTGCGCTCTTTTCGTTTACGCTGTCCTTTCCTTCCTGTGTTCGTCCGATTGAATGCGCAACGACTCCCACCATAGACATGCACCAACTCGCCCAGCAAGAAGTTCTTCTTAAATAAGTGAATATAACACTTGAGAATTATTTTTCTCCTGCTCGTGCACTTCAATTTACTGTATAATTCGTGCGTATCAAACTGTGTTATGTGATAATAAATACCAGTCGTCTATTTCTTAGAGGGCTATTTGCCATATTGTTCACCTACAAATGTCGGATCATCGATGGAAACGTGCATACTGACAAAGCGTGAAGTTGACAAATTAGGGAAGCTGATGAAGGGAGGAAACAAGTGCGCGGAGAAACAACATCGCTCCTCGCGGCGAAGAGTAGTGAAAATAGTTGTACAAACCGCTCGCCATACACAGCGTTAAGTCAGTTTAGCGTACATCTCGCAAAACCCAAAGAAGTGTTTCAAATTATCGCTTAATAAGCAGCTGGCTAATACTTATGGGTATATCATATACGAATGCGAAATAATATCATTATTGCTGAATATATCAGTATTATCAGAAAATCACGCAGTAAATGTAAATGTACGCATGCGCCCAAATGCAATAATACCCACAGCGCATATCAAGAGCAGAAACGTTGTTTATTCGAGAGATGCAAATTTAAATGTTTAAACTTCTACGTAATTGGATCAAGAGAAGATATTTGTCTGACACACATGGCACAACTCATTGTTAAGAATATCTGTCAACCACCTGATCTTCCTCATTATCGGTTTAGGGGCAGACCACATTTGAACGAATCGATGCTTGTGGTCGAAGGTGTGACGTTTGATGCATGCAAGCTCTAAGCCAACTCCAAAGGACATTGTTTTGTGTTTTTTGTGGGATAAGGGAAACGTACATTTCTTGCCACGGACACCGCAACTGTCGTGCTCTAAGCAGATATGGTCCAGAATTATTCCAAAGCTCCAGCGTGTGCATTCAGAAAAGGGCAGGCCACATGACATCCTCCGTGAAAGTTCTCATCACTCTGTGTACATATTTGTACGCTGCATAATTAATACCGCAGAAACAAGTACGAAAGATTAGGCGTGCACAGAAAGAATCGCTAAAGGAAGGGCCACGCTTCCGTTGCTAGGCGACACTTGGCTGGGCCGATCATAAGCGTAGCGACTGGTCCGGAATGTGTCGCAGAAAGAAGATCGAAAGATAAAAGAGGCACAGACCCTTAGTTCGGCGACACTTGCGTTGGTGGAGCTCGGGTAGAGCGGTTATACTGAGTGGAGCCCCCCTGCAAATAATAGGTGATCAGAATTGTGCTTCTCCTTAAGGAGTCATGTGTGCGGCATACCATACCTGCTGGCACTTTGCGCATAAGCAGGACGATGAAACCCAGAAAGCAGCCAAAAAGAGGGTGAATGTCACTCCTTTACTTTTTTCGCTCGGGCTGTGCGTGGAATGTCTGCATTTCTGTAATGCTACTAACTCACTCAAACAACAAACACATACGCGCAGCATATATAACAATACACGTGCAACTCCTCGGGCTTTCTCCTTTGCTGAAACCCAAATGCACTGTCTTTATTTTGTTCAGGTGATATGCTTTTTAATGGTTCAATAGGCAACTGCGGAATAGTGTGGAGAAGGGAAGCCTCTGTCCAGAATATCACACTTTATTGCATTAAAAAAAAGATTTTTTTTTTGTTTGGGCGCAAAACACAAGATTCATCGTGATAGCAGCTTTTGCAATATAAGGGCACTGTTCGATTTTCCTAAGCATGCGCTGTAGAACACGGCTTGTGAAGGTGTACAGGACTGTGTACCTAAGCGAAAGGTTACGTAAAAGAAAAATTCATAAAGAGGACCAAAACAAGCATTGCACAAAAACTGCTCTGCATAAGGAATTGTCTGAAGAAAAGTAAACGTGCACCACTCAAAAAGAATTATATTTTATTTCTCTCACACCTTCAAAGCAGACGCAGTCAAAGTTAACGTGATCGTCATCAATACACGTAAGTTTATTTACCTTTATGAATATTGATTCAGGGATTGCTTAAGCTGATAGAAGGCCGCCGGTAATCAAAGTGTTTCCTTGCTTTCACCTGTGGTTAGCACAAATTTACATAAGCAGGTGGTCGGGATCTGCAGTAAAACCCTCTCTTGATGCACGTACAATCATGTTTCTTCAATCAATATGTCATTTGTTCATTCCGCAATCTCCTTGCTGGACAGTGGATCATGAAAGGAGAGGGCCGTTATTTTATACTGTTGCAACGGTTACTGCTACATTGCGCACAACTGCTAATAACATGCAATGTGAGACACATACTACAACCCCCCCCTCCTCCGGCCAGTGGCGCTAGTAGGGGGTGGCACCCCCCCCCCCCCCCCCGCCGATTTTTTTTTTTTGCCATGGCATACAGGAACACAAAATGATACTCGACCACATCTGCCTGCCTGGCTCCCACTGCAGATCAGGGTGGTGCCCCCCCTCTTCCCGCAAAAAAAAGAGGGGGGGGGGGTAGTCACTTGACCAATACATGAGCGCTTCTAAACTCTAGTATCCTGTGCAATACGTTTATCGGAAAACAAAAATCCTGAATTGAAAACGCATGTTAATCTCACATGTAATTTACTTCTCCATAGCACAAGGAGTCCGCAATACAATAACGTAAACGACAGTTTCGTAGCGCAAACACGACACCCCGTGATTAGAAACAAAAATGTTACAGTCAACATTTTTCATAATAATATCTGGGGCCTGGACATCCGAAAACCACGATATGATTATGAGAGACGCCATAGTGGAGGGCACCGGAAATTTCGACCATCTGATGTATTTGACGTGCACTGACATCGCACAGTAATCGGGCCTCTACCATTTCGCCTCCATTGAAATGTGACCGGGGCGGCCAGGATCGAACCCGCGACCTTCGGGTTAGCAGCCGTGCACCATAACCACTGCTCCACCGCGGCGGACCAACAGTTTTCAGTGACCATACTTAGCATATCGCGTCGTGCTTGAAAATATGTTCGTACCTAATTGTTTTCCTCAAGGGGTATATTCCGCTTGACAGTTCATATTCTCGGCAGTACCGAACGTAAGTCATATCGGCGTCTGGAAGTTCCCAAGCTTCCTGATAGGAGATCCTGACAGCATGCCTTGGGCAGGATGTATGCTGTAAAACGTTTCAACGCAAAACACGGAATATGGCAAAAAGAAAAAAAAAACGGATTTAATTGTTGCTCTCTACGTACCTTCAAACATTCCGGCTTTGACAGTTACATAACATCTGTACCTCTTCAGCTTTTCTAACCACATAAGTTGATTTCACCCTGGAACAGAACGAGAAGATAAAAATATTATGTTGGTTGTAAGAGGAAAAATTCAAATCGCCAAAGAACTATGAACGTCGAGAGACATACCAACCACACCAACCATGTCCCCCTTTGGACTTCAACATTGCACGATTGCTGTCCTTCATGCAATCTGAAAAATCACTAAGCCACAGCGTATCGCTTATTGCGTAACCTATCATTCAAAGCTGCCCCGTTTCCAGAGCTACGCAGTTAGAGGTAATCTAACGACGGAGAACAAGTACTGCCGATAACAAACTATTGAGTAAAAGCATGACATAATTTATTTTTCTGACACGAACCCATCTTTTGAAGTAGCATAAGCATGAGCATGAATTCAGGTAATCTGAATTTTGAATGCCGTACACTGTGATCCGTATGAGTGCAACTACGGAACTGCGGAGCTACCATATATTTGTGGTAGAGTTTGAAGTTAAGATCACAGAAGTGTAAATTTTGGCCGAAGCCCGTCTGCTCGGCATGATAC
>JALIZH010008027.1:0-25000 GCA_030522465.1 Rhipicephalus appendiculatus | reverse complement strand
TCGGGACAGTCATTTTTCTCTAGCGCGAACAATGTGCCTTCCCCCATTCGACTGCGGGTCCCCCCTAAAACGTGCTTAGCGAAGGCACTGTATTAATTTAAAATTTCCTCTCTTTATCTCATAAAAGTGCTTGTGTGTGTGAATTAAATTTTTAATTTGGTCGGCGCAGCGCCTCGGGTTTTCTACCTTCACCAACACAACGAAGCATGCTGCTACTCCCTTTGACGGATTTAAACCCACTGTTAACGCCATTCCATTGTCTTTCGTGTACTTAAACACTCACTGGCATTCATTTCGGTAGCGCGCAAATAAATTAAAGACCTAGACACAAGGGAGGACACATAGATAGGGCGGGCGCTAGTTGGCATTACCGAAATGCATGCCAGGGATCACAACCAACAAGCCCGCATTTTACCACCTTGACCTCTCACCCGTGCACATTAAACTATCGCAGCTTAGATTGAAGTATGGCGAGAAGTTGAATTAGCCGATACTTTGCTTATAGAAGCCACGAGATATCATCTGTATAGGCACCGGGCGGCCGTCGTACGGCGCCAGCGGCGCGCCTCCCGAAAAGCGCCCCAAGCGGCGGCAGGGGCGGCAATGGCATGTGAAGCAGACGACGCGGAGAAGGCTCTGCTACTTTCGGCATCGTATTCAAGTAGTAGCGGCGGCGTTTCTTTTTGGAACAATCGCAAGCTGTTCGCTGTTTCGTTTGTCGCCCAAGGCAAAGAGAAGCGGCAGCAACCGTGTTTCTTGAACAAAGCACGAAGCGTTCGACTGTCGGACATGTGTTCAGATAACGGGGCTCGTCGTCGGGCTTCAGGGAGACTCCCGCGCAGTCGTTTGCGGTCGTGGCAGCGTTCAATGCTCGCCAAGTCATCACGAAAGGATGACACGCGTTCCTTTCATTTCTTCACACCCAGGAGCACCGTCGAAACGTCAATCGAGTAGGCTTCTTTTGCATGGTGCTGTGCATTTAGGCGTTTGCTTTCGTTTGGAGGCGGATCAGAGGGGGGCACGATGCCTCCTCCCTTTCGGGACTGCAAATGAGAGAGACCCGATTGTCGAAAGTGTTGTGAAAATAAACACCTTTGTGTTTTAACTGCCAAACTCGCTGCTCCTCACTATAGGGCTCCTGGCGGGAAGGCGAGTACTGACAGCGCGCCTGCACCAATGGCAATGCCAGTTACATTGCACTGCGGCTTTGAGGGCTTGACCAGCTGGCATACGCGTTTTCGTGTGTTTGCTCTAGAGAAGGGACACCGCTTGCACAAAGCAGGCCACGTGCTTCACATCACGGAATATAAAGGCGACAACGAGTGCAAATTGCGTTGCTACTGCAACCCCGCAGACGAAGTTCAATGCGATAAGCTACGATGTGGAGCTATATCTAAGTAGCACCATTCCTATTTCTATTTTAAACGCAAAGCATTTCTTATCTCTATCTATATATACTATCTGTCTATCTAGCCGCCTACGTCGGGGTGCTCTCGTGGTCGCCTCCTTAAGTTGAAATTAACCAAAATTGGCATAGGTGGGTACGAAAATAAGACGAACACGGCTGTCTTGTTGTGACATTGTGGTATGAGTAGCGCGAAAATCTTGGCGTGTATACGTCGTGAAACCCTTTCCAACAGTCACGTGCGGCACATACCGGGCGACGCGTATACCACGGGCCGCGGGATGCTGGTGTGAGCCACAGGTGATTCACAGTGTAATCTACCCAGAAAAGGCGAGAACAGACATTGATAATTTAAGCGGGTGCACGTCAAGAAAATCCGGCATCAGCGGCGTGAACCCGACGTATGCAAGGAATAGAAATCCGGATCCCAGCAGGAGTACAAACCAGGTACTCTGAGTGGATATCAAGTATTTTGCCCCAGAGCCAAGCCAGCTGGGACTTGAAATTACTTTTGAAAAGATCATATGCGCAAGAAAAATGCCGGTGCAAACACGTCAATTGTGGTCGCTGAGCTGACTATCTAATTTTATGACAAGGTAATAAACATTACTGATATACTCCTATGAAACAGACGTTGCGTCGGCTTAACACCAATTTTGGTTTCAGTAAGACTCGTTGTTGGGTGAGTTGGTTATCATCAAAGGGATATAGTAGCGCAAACTTAGAAAATAAAGACACGAGAAAAGAAGTATAGGAGGGAGCAGAAAGGTCGGGCGCTCCTTTCAACTTCTTTTCTCGAGCCTTCATTTTCTATGTTCGCTCTGCTATGTACCCCTTTGGTTTCAGTGTTGGCTCCGCTTTTATAACTGCCAGATAAACATTACGTATGTGGTCCTATATAGGACTCTTCAAGCTATATTAAAGCGTTGCTCGACCCCGGAACAATACTCTGACAAACGCTACGCGTATGATATTCACAGCACGGACGCGAAATGTGAATCGCACCGTAGCGTGCGCTTCGTTTCAATAAAACTGACGTCTGTTATCTAACATGAGTGCTGACATTACTTGGGATTTAAAAAACAGCGCAAAATAGAGACAAAGGACCAAAGAAGAGACGACACGGCGCTGAACTCACAACTAAAATTTATTGGAAGGCACACACACATATATCAAGCAGCCGACCTAGTCACGTGGCACACCAAAGGCGTCTGCGCGGCAGAGCAAACAGGGTAAAAAAAAACCCAATTTTGCGCTGTTTTTAAATCCCAAGCATGAACCACCAACTAGCCCAACTTTCGCTTCTAGTGCTGACATTACGTCAGTCCATAAGTTACCCTTTAAACGTCAGTGTAGTCGGCATGCCTGGTAAGCCCTTTATGTGCACACTACTCGAATTAATAAAACACGTCAATCCACCTCGTTACGCTTGACTGAAAGCTAAAAGAACGCCCCCACCTCCCCGAAGGGGAATCGTGAGGAAATGCGAATGCATTTCGCGCGCGCTTCACTCCATTTATATATGGTGGTTGTGGTTCGAAGAAGGAAAAGGCGCCTAATTTCTGCAGCCCGGTCGGGAGCACGGCGCATCGCCTTTTTTTTTTGCTTTTTCTGTATTTTTATTTATTTATTTTTCTTATTTCTTTTTTCCTTTTTTTCTTTTTCATTTTTTTATTTATTTATTTATTATTATTATTTTTTTTTCATATATAGCTCCGCCGAGCTCCCGCGATGCGAGCGCCCTCACACACCAGAGCGCGCTCCTCCTCTCCACTCACTCTCCGCTACTACACTCCTCGCCGCGGACCCCGCCGCCGGACAGCGCCGGATGCCTGACATAGCCCGACTAAGAAATGCATTCGCATTTTAAAAAAATTCAGCATAGACTCGCTGATTCGCATAAAATCGATTCCCACAATACGTGGGACCTCCCGAATGTTTCCTAATACTTTGTTCTTCTGTCTATAGGTTAACATAGTCCCTTAACGTTCAAAAAAGAGAGCGTACGTTTCCCGTTCCCTTTTCGTCCTTACTGCATGGATGCTTCGCCGATTGCACTTGTTCCTCAGTTGTAGTTGCAAGCCCCCCTTTCCCGTTCTGTTTTCCATCTATTTTCGATCCTTCGCCGACCCTAATATTTTAACAGATATTGCAATCTTCAGTATTTGTGCATTTCACGTAGATTTCGGCAGCGCACGACACAAGCTACGAGAGCACATAGAAGCGAAACCAACATCCAGCCCGCGCCCCCGCAGCAAGCGCCTGCGCCCATTCCGGCATCCCCATGCCATTAGTTCCCCGTCGCCACCGAAAGAGGCGCCACCAGTCCAAACTCGCCCCGCGCCCGGTCAGAAAAAGCCCAGACTGCCTACAGGGAACGAGTGACTGCGCACTCAGAGCTCGTCTGGCAACGCAGATATGGGGCACTTTGTTGATGCCGGCTACAATATTTCACACGGTGATTGCAGCCTTCATCGAGCCATTTCAAGGCACCAAGACGGTGACAGCAAGGAAGGCTAAACTTCCTTCTTTCATCGCTTTTCACCTAAACGGATACGATAAAAAATGATCTTAGTCGGATGTTTGATAATATACACCCATACATCCGTCTTGTAAGGTCAAACGCTGGAGTGACTACTGCCGATAACAATCCATTGAATAAAAGCATGACCTGTGTTATTCTTCTGACACGACCCATCTCTTACAGTAGCGTAAGCATGAACATGAATTCAGTTAAACACGTGACATAAACACACATATACAGAAGCAAATAACGTACTGACGAAAGAATATTGCTTACCTGTAGATCTCATTCACTGCTCTCTTCGGTCAGCGTAACGATGGATGCAACACACTCGATAATTGTCAGTCTCAGACAGGCGAAGAATCAGCAATGCAGCTCGTTGCAACGGCCGCGCAGCGCACTGAACATGTCCCCGTTGCATTCCCTCGTGGCTGATTTGCGGCGGATAGCACACTTTTAAGGATGTCTTTGCTTACTGTATCACCAGTTACACACCACTCACATACAAAGCACGATTAGCCACGAACGCCATCAAAGGGCGGAGCGTAAAACCTGGTTAAATCGATGAAACAAAGAGCAGCGCGAGCGCGACTTTAACCCCCGGACCAACCGCCTCTCATTCGAATAATCTTCCCGGCATACACCTCAAGCTGTGCAAAACCGCGGAGAGATGACGCCGTCCCTCCTTCGATGAAGTTGAAGCGGCGCCAGTAGAAGCGGCGCCTGGAGGACGGCACACTTGTGAATCACCGCGACCTCACACATCTCTCTATGCGCCCCGACTGTAGCGGCCGTCGCACGTTGTTTTGTGAACTTAGCAGCATCTTTTTCTCCTGTGTGGGCAAATTGATAACGGTTAAGCGTGTACGGTGCAGTGTTGTGACCTAACGTTTGCTGCACTTTACGGCCAGTTAATTATGACGCGAAAAAAAAAAAAAAGGCAAGACGACAAGGAAATTCGGATAAAGTGTATTGCGAGTCCTGGAACATATTTTTCTCGCGCCACGGAATGGTTCTTCCATCGAATCGTTAGTTTAATTTGGTCGGTTGTCGTGTGCTCGCAGTACTTTATCGTGTCGGCATTTACCATCTAATGTATCTTCTCCGCTATTAGCGAAGCTTCCCAGGGGCATATCAGTTAGTCCCGCGGCTTAAAAGCAAAATATATATTAGAGCAACTTAAGAAGTTGTTTAGCACGAACATTTAACCAACATAAGAAGGTATTTTGTTTTTGTGCTTCTGGCCATGTCTGTTCGGATTTTATGCCACTTCTTAAATGAAGTGTTTTGGAAGTGAGCTCACTTTATTGAACTGCAGTTTTAATTCATACCCCACCATCGCTTGCCACGGTATCCCGCAATGTAAAGCAGCTGATACTGTGATTCGCTTTTCTGCTGTCAAGACACATTCTGTTTATAGATTATCAGCTGTTCAATTGCTAAACCCAGCCTTGAACAAGATAGATCGCTATGTGACACATCGATCAAGAAACTTCCACTCCATGGTGTAGGTCCCCCTGACGGATGAGTCACTGCTCCTTTATAAGTTACAATCTAAAGGTTACTAAGCCTGTCACGGTGTTTTAGCTTTTAAAATGGCATGCTACTGTCAGTGTAACCTTTATGTGAGCGGGAAATGAAGAAAACACAAAGATAAAATTGTTGTAACAACCATGTAACTTATAACTTATAAGTTACTGGCCGTTTTATGCTGTCGTAAACGTTACCGTGATAAGAGTGTAGTCTTGGGCGTTCACTGCAACTGTGCGTTGAAGTTACAGAGAGCACAAAGGCCACTTCACTCGCTGCAGCGGCCGCGCTTGCGATGGGAGCACGCTGCTCACACACAAGTAACAATCGTGAAAGTTGTTCGTGCTCGTCCTGTGTATACTTGTGCGTTCGTTCCACACGTCCTTCTTTGTGTTTGAGCAGAGCCCTTTGAGTGTCGAGCTGCTACAGTTGTTAGTCCGGGCTCGTGCTGCGCATGCTCATATCGTGCGTCCTTTCTGCTTGAGGTGCACGCTGCAAGTTTCGAGTTGCTCGCCGTTTTTCGAGTGGCATTAGAATTTGTTGCTGTAGCATTGATTCCTTCGCCCTTGTGGCGAAACAATGCACAATAAACGCTCAACTACCTCTATGAAGACGCGCCTCACTTTCGTGTTATACCGATTCCTATGACAGAAGGATCAGCCATCTTTTTTTTTCAAGTGCTTCCCGGTGAGCGCTTAATTCGGGTTCGTTGAATATTCAAAAGGCCAGTAAATACTAAAACTTGCACAAAATTAAGGCCTCTCGTTCATTTCAAGATTTTCATTTGATATGAGTGATATAGGAGGACAACTTTACATGAGACAAGCACCAGTTAAATGTGAGTAGAATAAATGAAAATTAATTGAATCAGTTCACTGAAAGTACAGACGGTTTTCTTGCGATCAGCTGGGAACGCTGCGACACCTGGCGAATTAGATCCGATTGAGCAGTGCAACGAAGCGTAGAGTGGCGCCTAACTCGTGGATTAGGGTTGCATTCGTTTTTGTCAGTGTTACCCCGTGACGTCAGACGAGTGCGCACAACGCACACATACCTCAGCTCCCTCACTTCACAGATTCAATGCATTCTTTTGCTGTTTCTCTTTTCTTTATTTTTTTTCAGGAACCTTTGCGCTTCCGTCCGCTGAAAAGGAGTCAGCCGCCAGATCTAGCCGCCTTATGTAGGGGCAGATGGGCAGGTGGGGTGTGGCTGGCTAAGCCCACCATTTGGCATAACCCTTTAGAGGAGACGCCTACTTTACGTGCGAATTGTTACAGTTAAGCAACATTTCAGGATTGTGTGCCTTGTAGAACGTTCGATGCTGTAATAAACCGCTTGAAACTGTATGGAGTGTGAGTGACTGTCTTATTTAATAAGCCATATTAATCTTGCGTCATGGTGCCACAGCAGTGAAATCTGAATCGGGACATAAATGTAAACTTGTGTAAGTACAGTTTTTTTTTTCAGCGAAGCTGTATATGGCGAGGAGTTTTAAAAGTGCGGCGATCTGTAAGTGCGCCGAAATTATAATGAAGAAGCAAGGCTAACACACTATTTAAAAGGGACGACGCGCATGTACTGTTTGTGCGAAAAAAAATGTTTCACAAGCGGTAGCCTTTCGCATGCTACAAACGGGATCATACCCATCACGGAGCCGACTCAGCCATTACAACTCGGACATCACTTCATAATGCCAAGATTGCACAGAAGTTTATTGTTCACTCTCGCACATCCCGCGTTATCTACCTCAGGGATCTCTCACTAGTGAGTCCGACTGGGAAGAGGCACTCAGGAGCGGTTTTGAAGGTAGCAGTTCTGAGGGTTTTCATTCCAAGGGACACGATCAATTATGTTCTCTACGAGCACCACGGTTCCTCCCCATTCTGTGTAGGCGCAGTAACTCATAATCATGGTTTGTACAAGCTCCACATCAATAAAAATTTACACCATCTTCCCAAAGGGAACCCTGATGGGATGCGAAGCAGCAGCGTTGCGCACGGGTGGCGTCTCGGGTTGAACGGCGCTAACGCGGGTGCTGCGGTGAGCGCTGGAAGATTCGTTTGAAGCGATGGCTGGCGTAGGTCTTGTTGCGCGTCAGGCGGCAGCTGCGGGCGCTGCGGCGAGCGCGCGGCAGGCGAGGGAGAGAGTGACGTCAGCGCGCACTGCGAGGGCAGCGTGACGTCAACGCGCAGCTGCGGCGTGACCTACTTGGCACCGCTCCAACACCTGCGGCGAGGGGAGCGCGTTGCGGCGCGTTCGTACGGACGCACGGAGGGACAGCGTTACACAGGCTAGTCAAAGAGCTGCTTCGCTTCGCATCTAAAAGCGTAGCCATGTCCATAAGAGGTAACATTTTGACCTCGCGGCGACGCGGAAGGAAGATAAAGCTTACTTGCTAAGTGCTCGCACAAGTGCCCGGTCTCGTTTCTGTTAGTAGCCGAAGCGTATTGACTTCCAATTATACAGCGCCTTCTAAACAGTTTCCTTTGATTTGAATTCAATAGTCAATTTCGCGCCAAAATCACGACCTCACTGAAATACGAAGAAACACATAGACAGGACGGGCACTCTATGTGTTTCTTCCTATTTCAGTGTGGTCGGGGTTTTGGCGCGAAACTGACTATTGAATTCAGACATGCACCAACTAGCCGACCAGCGAATACTACTAGAGTATATTTCTTCGATTTGTCAAGACGAGACTATCCTTTGCCACCGCAACAAAACCAGCAAAGGCTCAAATAAGACCAAAATATATGCATAGAACCACGTCTCCATGCGCGTCTCACACACAAGGCCAGTGGGCTCGGTGCATGCCACGCGTGCTAAAAAAATGCCCCCCACCTCGCCGAAGGGAATCGTGAGGAAATGCGAATGCACCGACTTGTGCCATCGCCTTGAGAGGCGCCCAGCCAGCGAACGGTCGAGAGAGGCGCGAGCGGACGGGAGAGTGGGGCGCAGGGAGGAGAGAGAGCGAACGGCGAGAGAAGGAGCGGTGAAGCACTGCACCTACCCTCTCCTACACTCTCTCGCACCACATGCTCCGGTTGCTAGGGGCGAGGATAAGCGCGCGCGCCCGCAGCTGTTGCTATGGGAGAGGGAGTGAGAGCGGAGAGGCGCGCGGACAACGCCGGATGCGCCTGACATAGCCCGACTAAGAAATGGATTCGCATTAAAAAAAAAAAAAACTGCCCCATGTGCCTTAAAAGAAACGGAATACTTTTCTTAAAAATCTGCCAAGCTCAGATGCACTACCATTTTCAATTTTTTTTTTAAATTCAGTCGAGGCAAAAAGATCAGGTTGCACATGGTCTGAAAAAATGGGGCTTGGGTGCAGGTCAGTTGGTCTAGGTATCCTGGTCCTTTTGGCTCAGTCAAAACGCGCAAAAATGTGTGAGGCATTGAATATTGTTAAAGGGTCCTTATCATTCCAAACAAGCAAAAAAAACCAAATTTAGATTTTTTAATATTTTACCATACCTGTGTTTTTAAAAAAACTCCTTGACGATATTAGGCATCCGTGAGCTCCGCTGGTCCTCAATCTTACCGAGTGGGCTGCTCTCCAATATTTTTTCCTTAGCGGTGCTGAACTGTGAGCCTAGGTCCTAACGTGAAGGAAGACATTTTCTTTCCTTTTTTATTCTCTGTTATCGGGATGTCAAGAGGAAACGATCAAACACTACGTAGACGGAGGGTGGAGGCAGTGAACGCAGCCGGGCAAGGGGTGAGGGAGGCGACCACGCAACCAAGTCAACATGATTCCCCATGAAAGCCGTAAAGTGCCTGTTCCTATGCGAGGAGCTGCAGTTAATAGGTGGCGTCATAAGCAATTCTTCAGTCTGCCACCACCTGCTGAACTAATCCACCATGGCAGATTCCTTAGACTTTCTGCTATACTGAAGGTGATCTCTAAGGGATTTTTGTGGATCGCCGTGCCTCTGCCGGTTCCTCCGAAAAAATCACGTAAGAAGGAATGCCATGCATATAGAAGCATTCAATAAGCGTCAATGACACCTGGACACGCCGATAGAGAAATTGATACGAAGGCATCCCATATAGGTATCGGACCCTCCTCTAGTAAAAAAAAATTACACCATCTCCCGCTAAAGGGAACCATGTGTGGATGCGAAGCAGCGGGGAGATGGTTAGCTTGAGCGGGAGAAACGTCGCCGCTCTTGTTTCACGGCAGCGGCCCGGGCGCTCATCCCGGCGCTGCACAGGAGAAAAAATGAGGCGCGCGCGCTCCCCGTCATTTTCATACCGCGGAACTATCGTGGCGCCCCCCGCGGAGTATGCAGCTGTCGCATCACCTGTCGTGCGCGCCGCTCCATAGAGGATTCCTAGAGGAGAGAAAGGGGGGTGAGCGTAGGAGAGGAGAGAGATAGGGGAAGGGGACGCGCTTGCGCTGTGGTGGTGTCGGACGCGGTACGCGGGAGGAGGGACGGAATGAAACTTTTGCAGCATGGCAGCTGACAATACTCGGCTACGTCGTGTCCAAGGACGGAATTCTCCCCGATCCAGCCAAGCTTCGGGCCGTGACCGAGTTCCCCAAGCCGACGTCCGTCAAGGAACTGCGCAGTTTCGTAGGCCTGTGTTCCTACTTTCGGCGCTTCATTCGAAACTTCGCGACTATCATATCGCCGCTGACGAAGCTCCTCGGAAGTAACGGGCCTCTCCATTCCTGGTCGTCAAAGTGCCACGACGCTTTCGCAACGCTCCGTCGTTTGTTGACGTCGCCTCCCATACTACGCCACTACGACCACCCTACGGCCCCTATAGAGGTGCATACGGACGCCAGTGGTGTTGGCCTCGGCGCTGTCCTTGCGCAGCGCAAACCAGGCTTCCCGGAATATGTCGTGGCGTATGCAAGCCGTACGCTTACAAAAGCCGAGACCAATTACACCGTCACGGAGAAAGAATGCCTGGCAATCATCTGGGCCCTTACGAAGTTCCGACCTTATTTGTATGGTCACCCATTTGATGTCGTCACCGACCATCACGCACTGTGCTGGTTGTCGTCATTGAAGGATCCCTCAGGTCGTCTCACCCGTTGGGCGCTTCGTCTGCAAGACTACGACATCCGCGTGCTGTACCGCAACGGGCGCCAGCATGCTGACGCCGACGCCCTGTCGCGCTCTCCCTTGCCTGACGACAATGCCCACAGCTCAGCGTCTCACCTTGCCGTTTCTTCCATCGACCTGCATACCATCGCTACCGAACAGCGCAAGGATCAATGGATTGCCTCACTGATAGACTTGCTGACTAATCTATCGGCAACACCATCCACTCGCGCGTTGCGTCGTCAAGCCCACCATTTCGCCGTTCGCGACGACCTCCTCCACCGACGCAATTACAACGGTGACGGCCGCCAGTGGCTACTAGTCATACCCCCGCAGTCTGCGCGCTGACATATGCGAGTCGTTCCACTCTGATCCGCAATGTGTGCACTCCGGGGTATCGAAGACTTACCCCCGCATTCGCCAACGGTACTTTTGGCGAGGAATGTACCGCTACGTGCAGAAATTCGTTCGCTCCTGCATAGATTGTCAGCGCCGCAAAACTTCAACGCACCTGTCGCCGGCAGGTCTGCAACCTCTACCTTGCCCTGACCGGCCGTTTGGGCCCGTTGGTATCAATTTGTATGGGCCACTTCCGCTAACGTCGGCTGGTAACCGCTGGGCCATCGTCGCTGTAGACCACCTCACGCGATACGCCGAAACCTCTGCCCTCCCCGCGGCTACAGCGCGTGATGTGGCCTCCTTCCTGCTCCAACGATTCATCCTGCGTCACGGTCCACCACAGGAACTGCTCAGTGATCGAGGCCGTGTTTTCCTGTCCGAAGTCGTTGAAGCCATTCTCAAAGAGTGCAACGTTGTTCACCGCAAAACTGCTGCTTACCACCCGCAGACGAATGGCCTCACCGAACGCTTCAACCGTACGCTCGGCGACATGCTCTCCATGTACGTCGCCGCCGATCACACAAATTGGGATGCCATTCTGCCGTTCGTCACCTACGCCTATAATACCGCCCCTCAGAGCACTACTGGTTTTTCACCGTTCTTATTATATGGAAGGCACCCGTCGCACACCATCGACACGATACTTCCATACAAGCCGGATCCATCTGAGTGTGCGCCTATTTCTGACACAGCCAGGCTTGCTGAAGAGTGTCGAGAGCTTGCAGAGACCTTTACTACTCATGATCAAGCGCGGCAGAAGAGCATTCGCGCCGACACCAGCACTTCTGCGCCCACGTTCCTCCCTGGAGCGCTCATATGCCTCTCGATCCCTACCACTGCAACTGGCCTCTCTTCAAAACTACTGCTCAAATACGAAGGCCCCTACCGTATCGTCGAACGCACTTCCCCTGTAAACTACCTGATCGAACCCATCGAACCATCTTCGGACATGCGCCATCGAGGGCGCGACATTGTCAACGTGGAGCGCCTGAAGGTCTACCATGACCCGCTCATAGTAACCAGCTGTTAGGTCGCCAGGCGGCTCCCTTTTCGTACCCGGGGTAATTGTAGCGAAGCTTTGGAACTAGTGGGTCGTCCTCTCCAGCGCCTTCTAGTGGGTCGCCCTCTTCGATGAAAAAGAGCAGCTCGTGCCGAGAGTCGATCCCCGCCTTGACTGTCGCTGCCTTGCATCGTCGCCGAGTGCCCGCCAATAAACGTCTTAACACTTTACTCAAAACTTTACTCAAAAGGGGCACGGTCGCGCGCGCTGGCACGCGCGCTATATTTAATGTCACTAGACGACTCGCATCGTTCCACACGCTGTGCTCTCACCACTTACATCGCGCTCTTGCGGCAGTCAGCCCGAAAACTGCTTCACTCCCTGGGGCGGCCGTATTCCCATACGCCAGCGTTTTGTAGCGTTACGCCAGATCGCACTCTAAGAGCGCTAGCTTATAGCCTTACTTCGTATAACATTCAGATTTCTTGCTGTCGCATTCACTGAATCGCCTTACCGATATCTGTTTTCGTCAAGCGAGCGCCGCAAGGACGAATAGAACGCGTTCCTCGAGCCACTCTTCAGAGGGCACGCGAGCTTTTTTGTGCAGTTTCGTGATCACGCCGTATTTTTCGTCTGGTGATGTATATACAGCTTTGGCCTTAAAAACTGGGCATTGAAAAGGCCACTAACTTGCAGCGTTTATTTCGGTGCACACCACGTTTCGCATAAAACCATTTCATAGGGTCAAAGCAACCCTGGTACGTTTTCATACATATTCAGTAATCGTATTCCTCTTTCGCAATATATAAAGGTAAAGAACCACCCAATCGAGCGTCACGTTGCTTCGATAGCAAATCGATCCGTGAGAATGCGCGTACAACAGAAATAGAGCTAGAGAAGTACTCAAGTTCTAAGTATCGTAAACCATAGGAATTTACGGTCATCATCAGATATGTTAGAAACGCTTCCAAACCGCACACTCCGCTACAATGCCAAAGCCAAGTCTCCGCTGGATGATCGCACGAGAAAGGTGAGCGTATAGAAAACAAACGAAGACGTCGTAGATGAGTGTATGTGCTTTTGCAAAAAAATAAAAAAAAGTAAATGATGTGAGAGCGAAAATGTACGCAACTCCATTTTTCAGTGGCTCAGGAAAGAAACAAAAAGAAACACGTGGCGCTTTTATATGCGCAGCCGCGAGAGAACTCTGCTGCGTGATGTCAGTGGCCATGGTCATCTGGGGCCGTGCCCGTCCGGCAGCCTGCGTCCCTTTCTTGTTACCACACTTGGCACCTGCTGCGCGGATTCATGACATCATCTTCCTTGCAGTGGAAGACTGCCGCAAACGCCTGCAGCAGAGAAAACAGAAAATTACTCACGATTACGGTACTAGTTGATGTGAAATGCGAGTGCAGCTGCACGTGTTTTTCTTTGGCGATATAGTATTGCGGTAAAAGATTTCAGAGCCGTTTATGTACGAACAGATCATTCTTTTTCAGAGCGAAGCAGTATACCTCTGTGCGCCAACGGTTTCCTGTATACGTGGGCAGAAAAACAAGACGCTGAGCCCTTAAACCACCAATAGACGCTCGCGCGCTCCTCTGCTAGCAGATGAGCGCGCCCCTTGCGTTTTCGCCTCGGACGTTGAGGGAGGGCATTCGTATAGACGATTTTCCGCAGCGGGGCACGGGCGCTGCCATGCTTGATCACGTGACCGTAACTGGCCTTCTCCCAGCCAGTTGCCCCAGCCAACGCATTGGGCCAGCGAAGCGGCCGTGGCCGTAAGCGCCAGCAGCTTGGGTTAGAAGCCAACATGGCAGCACCCATGCAGACGCGATCGCCCGCTTCGATCCGAACTCGCGCTAGCTACTCACCCACTGCCTTCATAGCAATAAATAAATGGTTAAATCAGCTATCGCTTCGTGTCATCTCACGCTGGGGACAAAGCATCCGGTATGTTCCGTCTTTATTATCGCGATTAGCTGTGTCTATTTAGCCATGCCTGCTAAGCCTTGTCTCCGAGAATTTGAGAATGAATCTTGAAAACACTGCAAAATGCCGACGAATACATTGCTCTGAAAGCTCCCGGACGTAAATATAAAGCAAATAAATGCGTAGGTTACGAACTTACGGGCCACACAGCGCAGGACGACGACGTGATAAATTCGAGGCGGAAGGGAACTGCATGCACAGGTGTCGCCATGTTGACCTTTCCGGCGCTGCCGTCTGCTCGTTTTTACTCGCTTGCGCGCAGACGCTATGGGGACGCCGAGCAGACAACGCTCTATGGACGACGCGATGCGGATGGAGAGCAGCGCTGCCAAAGGCTGTGGCATGAAGATGGCCACGGTAGGAGACGGCCACGGCGCAGTAGTTGCGCCATCTAGTTTTGATTAAACAAACCAGCTGCGGAAAATCGTCTATAGGTGGAGAGACGCGCCGACGAACGCGTTCGCTGTAAACTCGCGCGCAAAGTAGATTTCTCGCGCTCAATTGCGAGCGTTTACTTCACTTCTTCGCAGCATGGGTCGAACTGTACACTCGTTTCAATGTGATTGCGTTAAAGAGTTCGTGCCGCAGAAAATCCGGTGTCGGTGTCGTTCGTTGTGAGCGAAAAAATCATTGTTGTCCGTGTACGAAAATTCGAGATGGATGCATATAAATAAATAAATAAATAAATAAATAAATAAATAAATAAATAAATAAATAAATAAATAAAATAACAATCTGCGGGTTGAGTGGGAATCAAACCCAGGACTTCTGCATGGTAAGCAGGTGTTCCACCACAGAGCAACGCCGTGCTTGAAACTGTCCCGAAAAACAAAAAACAAAAAGATACTATAAGAATGTCTTTTAGGGCGAGCATTCCTTCGGTATCAAGAAAGAAACGGCGTCAAGAAAGAGTGAAGTTGCGCTGGTGTGCGTGTTGCCTTAAGGACTCCTGGTGGGTACTCCGAAAATTCACGAGAGGAAGAATTATGGCGTAGTTGGCACTTGGAGGCTGTACTTGTAGTAGGCATTCCATGATTGTTTGAAGACGCCTAAGTATTACGCGCGCAGATGTTCCTTTACTTAGCGACACGGTTGCGGTATCCACCGAGCAGCGAAGCTAGGCTAGTGATTGAGAAGGCAATGCGAAGGGGGCCTGATTACTCTATCGCGTTCTACTCTTCATGGCGAAGCTCAAGCGTCCTCCAAGATTTATCGCAGGCAATTGCTAGAACACGATATTTAACGCTGCTGGATAGGCTATTTGATGGACTTCTAGCCTTAGTCTTGGTTAGCGACTCGCCGCAGGGAACTGCGCACGTACCCTGGAGTTCATGAGAGCCACGTTGAGCCGCGCAGCCGGAGATAGTGCCCTCTCCGGGTCGGTCGAAGCCGACAGGTCCACCGATCGCGGTGCGTGCTCACAGTGAGCCACCGCGTAGTTCACGAAGAACAGTTCCAAAGAGTTTTTGCCAGGGCAGCTCTGCGATGTTGGGGCCGTCACGCAGCTCAGGGTACTAGGAATGAGAGGAACAGAGCTGTAGCACCATTGTGTAAACATCTCGAGTGAAACTTCTGCAAGCGTATCATTGGTATGAGAACGAGCGGCAACGAAACGAAAAAGCTTTGACAGCTCCGCTGTTAAAACATAGGTAGCGAAGTTTGTTGAGCGCCGGGCGCCTATGATCGCTGACCGGGAGATCGTGGGTTCGATTCCCGACGGTGGGACACTTTCTTTTAGTTTTTTCTTTCTCATCCGTTACTTTGCATTTTTACGAACGTCATATCCGTGACGAAAACACGCCTGTGAAGTCTTGGTGGACCCCCGCATAAAAAAGTTTTGTGTTAAAAAAAAAAAAAAGCTAGACCATACTTGCATTTTTGGGGGGGCTGGCGTTGTTTATGTCATGAGAATACGAGAGAGAACACCAAATTGTTGTTTAATTAAGGATTACTTGTAATTCACCAGTATTAACGTTACGTATTGAATTGGACAATATACGCTTCCGTTCGAGCATTGAGTGTTATGAACACTTTTGCGCTTGCCAGCTGCTTATGGCCGCTATGACCTTTTAAAGGTAATTTCAGTGTTCCCTCTCATATTCCTCACCTGCTGTTCATATTATAACGCAGCACAAAGAAAATAGGACGCAGAGATAAAGATACAATGCTCGCGCTGACAGCCAACATAGGCTTAATCAGGAAACTTCCATACATAGACTTCCATACGTGGCACGGAAGCTCCCAAAAACCAGCAAATAAAAAAGTGGAGCACAGACAACGGGCCCACTGTCTGAATCTGCGTCTGCACAATTAGCGCCAAGCAATCCCGTGCGGTTGCAGCAATCCCGAGAATGCAAGCATATCACTGTCACAAGCTTCGCTCTGCGCATGCGTGCTCAGCCTCCAATAAATGTTGCGATGGGTGAAACGTCCAAGTCTCGTATTTTAATCACACGATTATCCATCTACCTGTTCGCTGGCTACTTCGCGGTAGTAGGTGTACGCAGTCCGCGTTGATCAAGAACAGGTTCGGCTCTGTAGAGGTCACAATTCATTTCTCGTAGTGAATACACAGGAGGGTGTGGGGTCTGCCTTTTAATCAGCTTAGGTATTCTTGAAACAAAGCATACATGCATCGCCAGCCCTGTACAATGTGCAAGGCAGTAAACGAGAAAGGCCGACGGTCAGCTACACCCGCTATTCAATTCCCCAAAACTAGGGAGATATGTCTTATTTCACGGCAATATTTTCTTGCCCCATCCACTCCTCCTTTCCTTCCACTCCTCTACGCATTCTACTCAATCTATGGTTCGCAGAAAAGGAAGGAACACAAGCACAAAATCCGGTCGCAATGTTTATTCAAGCGACGGGATACGCCACGCACATAGGCGATAGCCGCATACATCAGTCCTTCCTCTGCCTTTCGGTGTGCTGCTCAGTACGCACACACACGTGCAAAATATTTCTGGCTACGCCACTGTTGGTCATGGTTGCGATATAGCGAATTCTATTTGGCTGTTTCGTGGTGTTTCATGAGACGGTTTTGTACGGTAGCGTGTCAACACATCGACAAAAGCAACAAAACTGGCCTGACGTTGTCCCAAACACTTGGTGCTTACACTTTTTCTTAGTGGAGGCGTACTACACTGTTCAGTTTCCCGTTTCTAAACAGTTCACTACATTAGGACGTCGAGGCTTTTTTTTTAACTGTATAATATCCCGGAGCGCGTCAACGTAGCTATTGTCTTTATCGTGGTAATTTCAGCAGAGTATCGTGTAAAGGACATATTACCTCTTACAGAGATGATGGTAAGTTAGGCCATGGCTTCTTTGATGTTGAACACTAATGTAGCAACAGAGCACCTATGCTGTTTGCATGACAAGTGTCGTATTGAGTATGTATTTTAAAAGCTGCAATGAGCGTATGACATTTACCAGTAGCCTAAGTGTTGCTTTAGGGTCCTAAATATCTACGATTACGATGATTCTTCGTATAGAAACAGTTACAAGGTATTTTTGCTTAGCCCATGCGTGGACTAAAAAAGCAGTACTATGCGTGAAATGGTCTGTATGCATGCACTCAGTAAGGGAGCCTATTTGTGAAACAACGACCCGGAATACGAACTGGTCAATTTAGTTGTACGGTTGGAATAACAGAGTTGATCTAGTTGGTAGGTATTTATGTTAATATACCGGGCGTGCAAACACGTACACACGAGAGAACTTGAGACACCCCGTTTGTGGCGCCTTGACTTCTTTCATGTATCCGTGTTTTCACGCCCTATTTTTTACACGAATAGTTAGAGCCACCACTCATAGGCACTTCATTCCCTCGTACTGACGCCTGTAGTGATCGTGAACAAATCTATCATGTGGAAACCGAAGTGTCTACTGCTCAGCAGCTACTGCTTTATTGCGGTATATGGCAGCGTTGTCTTGCACGATGGTGCCATGATCATCCCCAAACGACTGACCTGTCATCAAACCATACAGATAATATCGCTTTCAAAGCGAAGTCTGATCACCTTTGCCAAATAGGTCCTGTAGAGCTCGAACAGGGGCTCCACAACTGCAGTGTCGAAGAAGAGATCGCGCGAACGGGCCGGTGCCTTGCGGTCTCCCGTCAGGTTGGCGTACTGCTCCGCCAGACAGCGTGTAGCTTCCTCTCTGCGTCGAATCATGGAGGCAGAGTGCACCGCGGAACCCTGCTGGCCAGTCGTACCGACATCTGAGGTCTGCTGGCTACTGGCCACAACGCTCAGTAGGGCGCGAACAACGTCGGAGCCCAGGACGGGTACAACGAGAGGGTCGAGGCCAATCAGCATCGCTGAGAGGAAGGACACCAGGCTGGGGGAGATCAGCAGCGTGTTTCGCGTCTCGAAGTAGTCGGCCCGCGGCTTGATGCGCAGCGGAGGCCACCGCGTCTCCAGGTTCTCTTCAGCTCGCTCCGGGTTGCTCCAGTAGAGCGCGTTGGTCGCGTTCTGCCGGATGACGTACTCCTCGAGAAGGCTGGGCGCAGCCGCCGACCTCGACGGAGCGGTGCTGGTGGTCGCGTTCTTCGAGCTTTCACTCTGCGATGCCGAAGCGACAGACTTCTCAGTAAGACCCACAAGAATGTTCCCACGATCGTGTTCCAATGTAGTGAAAGAATGCCATCCTGTCATTCTTCTTGCGAAAAACGTAACAGAGGAACTATTACTTAGAAATACTGCGAATGAGTAGTTCTTGGCCAGCTTAATTGCAAAAAAGATTTTCGCATCTGTGAATCTTGAAGATACCATCTAAGCCGCAAATCGCGTGACGGCGCCCCAGCGGGCTCGAAGATTCGGGTTGGTGCTTGCCTAAGGGTCACCGAATCCTGCTTCCAGATTGCGAGGAACTTTTCATCGTGTAAACAGCTTCGTTTGACTTCGCGTTTACGCCAGTTTACGTTTTGTAGCATATACACCAGTTTTGCATATTTCAGAGCACGAACGCTTTTGTTGTGAATGCAGTATAGTTCATGCTCTGACTGAAAAGGACGCGGCGAAGAAAGATTTTTGTGTGGGGCATTCCCTCAGTGGCTCGTTTTATAGTAAGATAATGAGAGAATAAAACCAATGCATATCTAAACATTACACAAAGATCGTACTATCCATGCTCGGCTGCCATTCTGATGCTATGGCTAAAATCCTTCCGATGTCCCTATGTGACAAAGGCATTCGTTTGGCTTTTATAATACGTTGTGAAGCAAATTACCCAGCAAAAGTCACCCGGTACCTTATGCATTTGCTGAGACGACTTTAAGGTGAAAGCCATCTTCTTTTTTTTCTTTCCTCATTTCTCAATCAAATGTATTGATCCGCCCTCGTGGTTTTCTGCACTGCCTGCGGGATCGGAGGAATTCCGAAGCTTCCTGCAGGCTCACGCGGTTTCGCAATGCCACCGGAATCTGTCCATATTTGACTAAGCAACAAACTTATTAATGCGCCCCCATAGTGACGTCATGATCAAAGCAATAAAATTTTGGCAACCTGTGACATCATAGCGTGACGTCATCTTTTTGCATCACTTGTGTTGACGACGACTTGTGCCCCGTCCTCTTTCTGTGGTCCCGGTCAGCGCTATGGCTTCAATGAACGTAAGAAACCAACTAGCCCAAAAGTCTGTTCTCTTGGACGACGGTAAGGTCTGGCATTTGATGAGGGATCTAAGGCTTTTGCTTAAATAAAGAAATGCTGAATTTCTTTGGCGCGACAACGGCTTTAGAACCACGGTGTCATGCCCATACTTTAAGGCTCCATAGCATAGGTGCTGAGTGAAACATGAAAAGGCCCACTTGCCGTCGCGGAGCCTGGCGCCATCGCGAGGGAAAGCCCTGCGGAGATGCCGGCTATCGAAGGCACCGTAGTAGCGCGACAGATGCTCCATGCTGTCGTCAGGCTCTCCTAGGAAGACTACTCGCAATGTGTCGAGCCTCTGGCAGCGCCGTCCACAGCTCGGCGGATGTCATCCCTTCAGTGTGGTTGCGCAGCAGGGCGGACACCTGCTCTCGTGCTCCGTCCACCAATGCTCGCATGTCGCCTTCATATCTGCATTCGGACACGTACACAGCGCCATCAGCTTGTTGGACAACGAGAACAACGCGTTGATCGGCCTGTTACACTTGAGGAGCAAGCTTTATTTAGCAGCATAATCCCTCAATATATTCATGGGCGTACATGCTTACTCAGCGTGTCAAGTTTACATACCGAAGGATCACCGTCTTATCCATTTTTTTTTCACAAAGAATGGTAGTCTGTTGCAGGACAGAAGTATTCACGGTTATGTAGTTTCTTTTAAGGAAATACTGTGATCCCAAGGCAAAATGATTTATATGTATGCCACTGAGGTGGCAACATGATTTACATTTTGCTAATGACGATGCTTGGACCAGTTGGTACGACATAACAAGCTTTAAAACAGGGCCAAACTACAAAGGACCAGTAAAACTAATTGGTGTTGGCTGTGCCCTTCATTTTAGCGGTCATCTGTCTCATACGCTGTTTTAATTGCTTGCGAGTATTTATCGAGAGGATATTAGGTCATGTGAAGTTGAAAATCCTGCCTAATTATCGTTCAAGTAACACTTCGTTTCTGCCAATGAGAGGTGCACCCGTTTCTCAGGTCGGCACGAAGCACTGACTTGTAGCTATTTCCTTCGCTGGTGTCGCGACTGACTGCATGGCGGGCGAGGGACAGGGTGCCGTAGCGGTAGGTTCTGGCCAGGAGGTGAACACACGACTGCAGCTCTTCAGGCACCTGCGTTGTTCGAGAGAATCTCTGGGGCACCTACTACAAAAACTTTATCACCTATCTAAGCCCAGCAGCTGCTCTCGGTTTTATAATAAGCTAAAATTTGGTACTGAAACAAAACTGCAACAACATGGAGGTTAAGTAGAATGTAGAAAGTGAGAAACTCTGAACGAAGAACCTAATGAAAGAGAAACCATTGTGGGCTTGTTTTTTTTTTTTTTGCCACCCCTTCGCTGATCCAAAGAAAACGCTAGGTGTGGGACTGTTAGATATGCAGAATTTACTCTTTCTTTTCTGTTTAGGGCCTTCACTTTGCTACGCATCTTTGGGCCATTTGCTTTGCTATACATGAGGTCTCCGAGTACGAAGGGTCGCTCTATCAAATTATTCACTCTGTAGAATTAGTATTTGGGTCCTTTTCTCGCTTACATTTGATTAACAATGATCGATTCTTTCTACTTTCTGCTCTCCTTCTACAATTGGCCTCCTTTTAAAGAATATTCCATCCCGCGGCAGTTCGAAAAATTTATTTCCGAACGTAACATGGAAGAATAATGCACTTATTTTTTCAGCAATCCCCTATAGTTGGTAGGAGCCACAAGTGTGATGGGTGAAAACAAAACAGGAGGCTAAGCCCCGAACCAGATTTTTCAACACGAGGCCTTCGTTTTGTCCTAATTGTCCCATTTCTGTAGTGTTGTTAGGAAACGTATACCTTACAGCAGGACATTTGAAACCGCGCAAGACAAGAACATTTATAGACGTCTTCATTAAGACATTCAAAATCGTTCTTTTAAATCATGCAAAGAACTATGCTCAGAAATTTTCCCGTTGTTTATGTCATAAATTGCATGCACGCTATAAGAAAAGAATAGCTTTGGCTTTAACTTGTTTCTTAGCTCGCATATTTCCCGTTGGTCGGAAATATTTCGTCCCGTAAACACAAAACGCCAGGTTACAGGGCCCCTACACCGCCAGCAGACGCTTGCGTGCTCCTTTGCTCGGACATGTTCATGTCGTGCGTGCCGTTTGTATATGGGCGCGTATGTATGCAGATGAGAAATTGTAAAATTTGGGGGGTGAAGTTTGAATACCCCAACACCCCCTTCCCCCCCATCCGTGGCTACGCCAGTGCCATGTGATGTAAGCCTATTTCGCAATAATAACATCTAACAGGTGCTAGTTAAACACGTTATATATGTTTTCCGTTATCTAGGTACACTTGCATAGTATATCTAATCCTGAAAACTGGCCGTGAGGTGTGTCCTAAAGTTCTGTAACATTCCGCACCCAACAACATACCCCTGAACGCTTGCTGCGCAAAAGCGCCACACTTACCTGAGGCACGTGCTCCCCGTGGCTCAGAGTGAGCAGTTCCTGCGCAATTCCTCCATTGGGCAAAGCGGGCGACAAGAACACGGCCAGCGAGAAGGCCACATAGTTGAGCAGTGCGGTGGGCTCGTGGTTGCCGAGCAACGACACTAGTTTTTCCAGTTGCTCTGGGTTGTCGACCTGCGGTGAAGAACGAGCCATCAATGAAATCGCTGACTCAACGGCGAACACATTGTTCAATGCAGGTCATTACAATTTAGTAGCGAGGAGTAACAGTACGCCGATCTATACCTGCGAAACAAGCAGTAGGCTGCTGGACTAAACAAAAAATTATTGAAAACCCAATTCAGGGATCAATTCTTTCTGCATTCTCGGTATTATTTCGCGCCGCTGTGTCATTACAGCTGCAATATATGGCAGTGCGGGACCCTATATTGCCATATTTTGTCGCATATGACCCGCACGGAAAACACAAAGTTCGGAGCAATAGTCGGGGCCCAGAATATACGAGATATTTCGGTGTGCAAGGTGACTTCAGGGCAATGCTTCATGATTATGCAGGACAGGTACTTAACTAGGCTGTTAACTGGTGTAATAATAATCTGGAAGTAGGGTATCGGTACGGGCTCGTTGGTATTCCACGTTGAACATTTTACGTTTCTTGTAGGTTTGTGAATTATCATGCACTGTGATGTTGGTTTTCGTTATTGGACTATGTGGCCCATGCTATCTCGTGTACATATTTATATATGCATGTTTTTTTCGAAATGGAATAACCAGTTGGAAGTCAGTGCTCGTCTCTGTCGGTTCCTTGTCCTTTCTTCTTTTTCTGTGCTGTACTCAAGTAGCAATAATGACTTAACCATAAAACCTCTAAACTGAGTTTACAATATTCAGATCCTCTCAAAAGTCCATATTATACCGTGCTGATCCAACGATGGGTTCCAGGTAATATCTCTACTTGCAATTCTTTTTTCATTTCTTGGGAGTTCATTTCGATGTAACTCGTAATTGTTTTACATACGACAGGCACCCGGAAATAGATTGCTTTCGGTATTCGTGACCAAATTAAAGCTAGGCCATTTTTTTCACTAATGCAATATTGTCTCTCTACTTCTGCTTTATGCTGTGAAACTATGACATAGCTGCCTGTGGTAACAAAGATCAATCCAGACATTTAATCAGTGCAGCGCATCCGGCACGAGGAAATTCATATTACTTTAAACCCTCGTAGTTCTAATACTCTCGCAATGCTTAGGGCAATATAACATTTTGTGCATTAGCAAGTTATTCCAATTTAATTGTACCTGTTTTTTTTTCTTCAAAGCTGAATCGTAAGCTCTCGTTGATCCTTATGAACTGTGACTAATTAAAAAAAACATTAGCCATATTCGTTTTGCGTCAGAAGGAAATTTATTGTTATTACAAGTTCGCGCTAATTGTGCAATAAATGCCGTGTCACTAACAGCTAGTTTATTACGAAACTCTTTGCCACCCATTCTAAACTTGTCATCCAGGCCTGCATTCCTACATATTAAAAAAAAATAAACTTTTCCTTCTGTACACATAAATCAACATATGTCTATTATGTCCTTAATATCTTGTATTACGGACTATTGTAACATTTTTTTTGTTGTCTTTATAACCATTTTTGTAGTTTGCGTAGCTAGTTGTTGCAAACCACTACTTCTTTGTGATGTTACTCATGCTTGCCATTTACATATCTGTTCTTCATGGCGGGGCCCCAACACTATTCTGTGTAATGCTACTTTGCTAACAATAAACTGCTGTAAAGATGCCAAGGACAGTGACAGCTGAAACGGACAATAGGTGAAGGCAGAGGAAGCGACAATTGTGATTTGATATAATGCGAAAAGAAGGCATTTGGAAATTTTGAGCACACTTGGCGCGACGTCGTTTTATCGCGCAAAATTATATTTGCACGGTTGAAATGGCCGGGTGAACACTCCAAGATGTTTCTCTTTTTATTTTTCCGCAGGTTTTACTCGCAGGAGGGTGTTATGCACAGGATAATACGCGATATTATAAGGTAGGCACCCGGCATTCACGCTTGGGATGTTACGGCGACTCTGGATTCTACAATGAGATCAACTGGGGGGAGTGGAGTCCATTAAGTCGCAAGTGAAAAGCTGAAATAATACAATTCTGAAGTTTATGCTCACAATTATTGTGGAAACCGATAGGAAACGCAGCTGAGCGTTCTTACCTGCGCAAGAACACGTGGTTCTGCTGTGGCATTTTCCCCGAACACGATGTCACCCAGCAAGATCTGTGCGTACTCGTTCCCACGACCAGGCCTCGTTGCCGTAGTCCTTCGCCAGGCTGCTAATGCTGATGAGTGCGCCACCAACAGTACGGCTAGTGCCCGGCGTTTCCCCTGAGACCGACGATACCGGCGAATGACCCGCTGAAGTCGCACCGTTCCTCATTTGAATGACAGTGGACAGTTCCTCGTCGACGGCCAGCACCTGAAAGAACACCACGGCGTAACGAGTGGTGAATATATACGTGACATTCCCTTTTCGGTGAAAGCTATTTCTGTGCAAAGACAATTAGTTTTACCCCATATATAAATTAGAATTATTAAAATCGAATAGCAACGAAACTGATAAGGGGCATTTTATTTTTTCTAATAGGTGGAGCTCTTTACAGAAATCTCACTAGCGATATCTTCAGCCGCCATACATATAGCAAATTCGGTACAATTATCTCACTTGAGATTGTGTCCGGTATAAAAATGTTAAGGAAACAAAAAAGAAATAGAGAGTATGCCTAAAATTTCTTTATAAATGTGATGGCGTACGCATAATTGGGCCCATGGCGATGTGGAATGGAGCTATGAGCTCACGGGGAGACAAAACAAAACCTGGAATTTAGTTTCCGAATTGTGAAAGCAGCGCAAGAACGCACAGCATGTCAACATAAGCAGACAAACAAAAACAAGCAGCTGAATAGAAGCGAGCACG
>JALIZH010008026.1:2320000-2327233 GCA_030522465.1 Rhipicephalus appendiculatus | reverse complement strand
TCTAGGGTTACCGCGTTTGTTCGTATGTAGGGCGCGGCGCGGTGGAATTCCAGGAAGCGCGTTTCCCCTTCTGAAAAAAAAAATGGGACACGGCTCCTCTCTCGCTTCCTGTTAGAAGGCGACCTTTAAAAAGAGAGAGAGAATGAGTTTGTGCCTCACTGCCACGGTCGCCATCATTCTTGTGAAAACCGGGAACGCACTTTCGTTTCTTTGCAGATCTGCGCGAACAATTTACTACACGCTCACGGGCCAAGAGCAAACATAGTCAAAAGAGAACGCATGATTTACCCGTCTTCCTGCCCCCCTGGACGAACTCACTTGTCGTGGGTGCCCCCCCCCCCCCCCCCCAGTGAAAAAATCCTGGCGCCGCTCCTGTACAGGCTAGTGCGTAGGGGTGTGCGAATGGTGCAATTTTGGAACCGAATGGGATACGAATCGAATAGTGATGACACCGAATCGAATACGAGCAGGAATCGAAGACTAATTCGAATAGTTCTCGAATTGTAAGACAACCATTTTCAAAGCAGTTCTTAGAACTCCGCAACATTTTATTTGAAAAAAAAAAAGTATTCGCCAAGCTTCATCGAAAAACATTACGGTTACTTTAAACCGATTAAAAGTACTTCACTTACCATAACTGAAGCAAGCTCATATATGGCAGTGACTACAGCAGTTAATTGTCGCTTGCACTTAAGTAAAATGGAGGCACAAACGACGCGATTTTTGAACCGAACACCACGAATACGGCTAAAGCTACAATGAAACAGATAAACATATGACATCACAACACGACCGAAAGCATCTAAACATCAGTGTTGAAATCTCTTATCAACAGGAACTATTTACGAAAACTCAACACTTGATTCCGTTGTTATTTACGAAGCTGAAATGCATTCGTATTCCTTAACTACGGTTATCACAAGATGAAGACAGGAACAGGGTTAATGCGATGCAGATGCATCGTGGTAAACTCCGAGTATGAGTGGAGTTTTCCGAAAGAAACGCCTTCAACCATTAATCAAAATAGCGTCGGCGGTCTCGTGAAAGATTAGGGCTGCGTGCACATTGTAATTTAGTAATTAAAAGAAGAAGAATGACCATACGCGTGCGCAGGGTTCCACTTCAGGGGGGGGGCGAAGGTTCATCGCGGCGCCCCCCCTCCCTATTAAGCCAATGTATGGGATTGACTATGCGCCCCCCCTCTTGCCCCGCGCTCCCTATTATGTCAATATATGAGGCTGGCTTTGCGCCCCCCCCTCCCTCCCCCCCCCCCCCCCCCCGTGCGCACGCCTATGAGAATGACCTTTAGTTCTTCCAAAGTTTCGTGGTTTTAGGGTTCTCCCGTCAGTGCTGATTATTCGAAAACTATTCGAAAAGGTATTAGAAAAATATTCGGCATTTCGGATATGTACCAATCGAATAGAAAGTTTTTCGATTCAGTATTCGAAATTTTCGAATATTCGCACACCCCTACTAGTGCGCGACGATATTTCTTCCTGATAACGACATCCTACTCGAAATCAAGAAGGAATGTAAGTACATGTGCAGGGCATGTAATGCGAAGACAGCAGAAAGGAAGGTTCGGGAAAGAAGAAGAAATGAAAAGGATCGCGATTTTCTGCATCCCGACGTGGGGCACGGCTTAGCGCCGTTAGGGAACGAGGAATTGAGAGAGGATAGGGAAGAAGGAAAGAGTCGCGTAACCATTTGGTAGTGTAAATGGTTATGCGGTAAATATTGGTGAGCCTGAGTCCGCGTGAGTCCGGTTTGAGGTAAATATTGGCGAGTCTGAGTTCGAGTGAGCCCTAAGCGCAAAATATATTTCGTGAGTGAGTCTGAGCGAGCTCCACCTTTATTTGCCGACCAACCTACGGTTTCAAGCACCCCCCGACACCCTACCACTACCCGCTAGCTTCACCTTTAGGTAGTCGCCACACCAAGTGAATCAGGCACACATGATGCATGTATGCATGCCGAAAGCGATGCATTCGTTGCGGCATCAGCATCGCGTCTTTTCCGGACCGGATTCGCGTTCCACTGTCCGCTCTCTCTCTCTCTCTCATCCGTCTTTTTGTCCAGCGTTCCCTTTCCCTCACAAACCCTCTATCCGGCCACTCTCTCTCTATCCCTCCAGCTCTCGATTGTCTCCGCACAACGGGGGCTGAAACGGAGCTCCACATTCCGTTTTTCAAACAGTTGCGTGCAGTGAAATGCGATAGTGGGATAAACCCTATCAGCGTATAGCCTCCGAGATTGCAACCAGCGTAGGTGCGTCGTACGCATCTCGGAGACCGCAGTGTCAGCCGTAGAGTTTTCTATCAGAATTAGCGTACAAGGAATGACCACTCTCGGTGTTGACAGGAAGTTGCTTGGTGTAGTGCGGCGGTTCGCAAACCAGACGCGAATGATTCGGTAGTACGGGAATTAACTTGAGCCGTGTCTTTTTACACCGACTTCAGACGTCTTTGTGGCTTCACAAACAACTGGAAGTTCTTTCCAACTAAATGTCGCGTCATATATACTCAAGAAATTCTCGACATTTACACGTGTGTGCAAGAACTACATGCACTTGCATTTAGACTGTTTTCTACGTTTTTCAAGATTTGCGACCACAGCGCCAGCTTGACCTTTTCTGTGTTACATTACTAAGTCCGTCTTCACACCAGCCACTGCGAGAACATTTAGCTCTGTTGAGGCCGCTCTCTACCAATTCCGCCACGTTGTTCTCTAATTCGCCATCTTGACAGGCTCTGATTGGCCCAGAGGGTGTTGAGAGCCTCCCTGATTGGCTGAAATTGCCGCCATTGCAAGTTTTGACAACATGGCCGAATCCGACAGTGTCCAGGGAACCGGTGCCACGGATGCATGTCACAGTGTATGCGATTGATCAGCCTATACTGTGCGTTGCTAATCTTTCCTTTATCATTCTCTAGTGTTACAACGTACACTTGCTGTTACACCACCTGATACGCATAGGTAGACACAGGAGATGGCATGTCCATTATGTGTTAGTGTCCGTTCCTCACTATATCAAAGTAATAATTGTCGGATAAAACTTCAAAAAAGCCCGTAGCCGCCCATACGACCGAAGCTCGACAGCCAATCGCCTCCGCGACGGAAGAAATGGGTCCCACTCATGTACTTGGCCATATTCTACGAAGGCGGGGCCACAGGCTTATCCGGTTCATGACGTCAGTCGGAAGTGCGCGCCCATTGGCGCAGGCTTGTTCCATCCGCCTTTGAGCAGGAAATGCCGCGGACTTCTAACGCTGTATCCGACTGTAGTTCGCATTCGTGCTTTGAGAGTTTCTACGTTACATTACGGGGTGCTGAGTGGACGTAAAAGTGCAGACGATTTCGTTGACACTTCGCTGTTTGCCGCTTCGAACAACAAGCTGTGTTAATGATGACTTATGTGTGAATTACGTGTGTGGCCAAGTCCGTCAATCTCGCTTAATACGGCAAGAGCTCGCGAAGGCACAATTTATCTCGGGGACGAGAGTACACCGCATCTTAGTGACGTCATTCTTCACCACAGCAGACGACAGACGACAAGCTTCCACTTTTGGCTTCGCTCTCGGCGTCTTGGTACATATGAGGCCAGCCTACCGTTTTATAGACATACGACGTACAGGAAGGGTCGAAAGTTCCCAGGCCACGCTGCCATAGGAATACATGGGATCGTGGCCTGGGAACTTTTGACCAGCCCTGTACCTTCTGGTACACTGCATGGATTTGACTGTGATACAGAGAGCTTCTCGCACGCGTGCATTCGTTCGAACGAGCGTGCGCGTCCGCGCGGGCCTCGTAGCTGGCTTTTGTCGGCCTTCTTCTCTGTCCTTGGACTAGAACGCTCGTCGCGCCCTCTCGGAGAGATGTACGCGGCCTCCGTGAACCCCGCGCGTTGGCAGTCTTGGAGGCTACGGTATGTCGCATTCACGGGCTGCCGGTGACAGGAAGGAGAGCATTACGAGCGACGGAAGGGGAGGTTCGAGTGACGCAAAGGGGGGAAGGCACTTGTTGTGAACCAGTTGCCGTGGCTGCGCTTGTGGTGTATGGGTAGAGTTTGGTTAACCTCGACCCACTGCCGCCCTCTCGCGGTTTGTCTCGGCGTTCTATTTTTCATTTTTATTTTTTTTCAGACGGAGCAAAAGCTCGCTGACCTAGCCGACTGTTGTGGCGACCGGGACAGCATAGGTGGCGTTCTTTATAGCTCGCCCTTTTGTTTAGGATGCATTCAAAAGTACCACCTGCCAGCCGTTTTAACTCTTTATGTCTCTCTGTGTGATGTACACGTGAGATTTTGCGCGTACGCAGTTGCTGGGAGTTACGAAACTAATAATAATATTTGGGGTTTAACGTCCCAAAACTACGATATGATTATGAGGGACGCCGTAGTGGAGGGCTCCGGAAATTTAGACTATCTGGTGTTCTTTAACGTGCACTGACATCGCACAGTACACTGGCCTCTACCATTTCGCCTCCATCGAAATGCGACCGCCGCGGCCGGGATCGAACCCGCGACCTTCGGGTGGTTACGAAACTGCCGTTTACAATTCCGGCTATGTACCCTAGGAATGCAGTTGATTGCGGATGGGAATAAAGAGTGGAACACTATGAGATGGAAAACCAGGTTATCGCTGCGCGTCGTGCCACTGCACCACCAGTATCACAGTATCAAACGATCTGTCTCTATTACGCTTTTTGGACTGGCGAAACATGCATCTTTGGCGCGCACGTACAAGTGTTACATCCGAACTTGCTCTCGAATACAAGTTTTCTTGACGTCTTTGGATCGACATCACTGAAACTTAGCCAAGCAAATTCTTCGACAAGATGGCTACAGTTGTCTCAAGGGATCTGTGGAATAATTCTATCTTTACAACAGTGCGTAGAGGAACTAGTGCCGCCTAGATGCATCAGCGGCATTTGGTTGATGAAGCAGACGAACAAACAAACATAACATGATTGAACAGACGACAACGCCACAGCAGACGACAAAGCAGACGACGCTGACGAAATTCCGCCTGGTGAGGAGGAACTGAACTACTGGAACGAGGACGCGCCACGCGTCGCGTGTCATCTCGCCCCGCTTGTACACAATTACGTCATTAGGGTTCGCGAGACCGTTGTTTGCGTAAGACGGTAGAGGGGTCAACGGGGTAAGCGGCTACCGCGGGGGCAGAGAAACAAACAGACCCGGATGATGATACACCAGTGTCCGAGGGGACGAGCCGAGGAGTCGTTAGCGTGCGCAACAGCTCGCCCGCAGCATCACATACACGGGATGCACAGTAGATGGAGGTCGTTGTTAATCTATCTATCTATCTATCTATCTATCTATCTATCTATCTATCTATCTATCTATCTATCTATCTATCTATCTATCTATCTATCTATCTATCTATCTATCTATCTATCTATCTATCTATCTGTCTGTCTGTCTGTGCTATCTATCTATCTATCTATCTATCTATCTATCTATCTATCTATCTATCTATCTATCTATGTCTGTCTGTCTGTCTGTCTGTCTGTCTGGCTATCTATCTATCTATCTATCTATCTATCTATCTATCTATCTATCTATCTATCTGTCTGTCTGTCTGTCTGTCTGTCTGTCTGTCTGTCTGTCTGTCTGTCTGTCTGTCTGTCTGTCTGTCTGTCTATCTATCTATCTATCTATCTATCTATCTATCTATCTATCTATCTATCTATCTATCTATCTATCTATCTATCTATCTATCTATCTATCTATCTGTCTGTCTGTCTGTCTGTCTGTCTGTCTGTCTGTCCGTCTATCTATCTATCTATCTATCTATCTATCTATCTATCTATCTATCTATCTATCTATCTATCTGTCTGTCTGTCTGTCTATCTGTCTATGTCTTGTCTGTCTTGTCTTGTCTTGTCTTGTCTTGTCTTGTCTTTCCGCATACACCGTCTCACGGTTTATATTCAGTAAGCAGCAGCACGCTACAAAAAACCAGTGGGTCAGCAAACGCGCACGAGCTCAGGCACATTACAGTCGCGTTCGCAGCCCCTTGTTCTCGCTTTATCCGTTCACACACGGCGACCCCGCCGCAATCTGTTTCTTTCTCACGTATACATTAGAGTTACAAACGCGAGCGCAGGGCACGCAGCCAGCGAGAGATACAAGGCTGCCAGCGGGGGGCGCGTGAAATACCGCCGAAAGCACGCGGTATGCATAAACAACCGAGTCGTCGCGCATGCGCGGACGCCGCGCGAAGAAGAGTGGTCTTGGCATCCGCGTCCACACTGCCTGCAAACGATGCTCGTTGCTCGCGGGAATCGGGACGCCTGTTCGCACATTCCAAGGTCTGGCTTCTTCGGCTCCTTCTTTCTGTTTCGTTTGTCCCCTGTTTCTTTTCTTTACGCTTGGAAGTGGCCTACACTAAAAAAAAAAAAAATGGTTTGGCACCCCTTGAAGAGTCTTTCCTGTTTTACAGAGGAGCTGTTTAATGCCGCGTGGCGTGACCATAATACTATCATCGTCATGAAACGGCCGGCGTCTTCGTACTCTTCATATTCCGCTTCGCTCCCCAGATCACGAGCGCCTATTCGTTCGGTTTGATTGGGGCTATAGTGAACTATAATTGGGGCGGAGACTTCAAGGTGGCATCAGCACTCGCATTTTCTTTTCGTGCGTTTTTTTTTTTTTTTTTTGGTATCGTGATAGAGAAGTTTGCTAGTGTGGAAAAAAATCATTTTTCTCATTAGCGTTCCTTTAAAACGTGCCTTTCGTTTTATCCCGCAATAATAATAAAAAGAAATCAGCCTCTTTAGGCAACGCTACGCAGAGAAGTGACGAAAGACTCTCACGTCGATTGCACCGCTTCCTTGATTTGCGAGACGTAACGCTTTCGCGACCGGAGAGAGTGAGGAAGCAAGCAACCGAACAAACAAGTGAACTCACATGGTTCCATATGCAGAGTCGCCTGAAACGAGTGGAAGGCGAGAGCCATCTTCTTTTATACTTCTCACTCGATGTATTGATCCCGCCACCCTCCCTGAAAGGTTTCTGCGACTGACGTGCTTTCGTATTGCCCCCGGGATCGGAGGCATGATGATGATGATGATGATGATGATGATGCAAACTTTATTCGGGGTGCATTGAATGATTTCCGCAACTGACTTGGTTCAGCACTGCCTCTGTGATCGGCGCACCTTTCAACAAGCGACGACGACATGAGATCACATCATCATGAGATGTCA
>JALIZH010008026.1:2010000-2315000 GCA_030522465.1 Rhipicephalus appendiculatus | reverse complement strand
ACGTCTTTTACCAGCAAGAACGCTGAATTGTAGTAATGAGAAGGCGTAATTTACCGTGTAGTCACGGAAGAAGGGAGAGTACTTTCGTTTTCACTGCAAGATGTACAAAAATGTGTTAGACCGCATCTGGATTATTAGCCGACGTAGCTAGTAGCTAGGAGAGGGGTTGGGATTAGGGGGGGTTTCATTAACCCCCCCTAATTTATTTATCCGTTGTGCATGTACGCGCACACATACAAACACAAGCACGTACATAAATGTTGGTTGAACACCACCACCCGTCCCCCCCCTCAAAACGAAAAAAAATTTTGGCTACTTCCCTACCAATAATTGTGAAACCGTGACAGTAACATGTGCGTGCATCCACAGGCGTGCGCACGAGGGGCAGCCCCCCCCCCCTTAGTCACCCAAGAGGGGGGTGCAAAATCAGCCCCACACATTGACGTAATAGGGAGGGGGGCGCTGCGACTCGGGGGGGGGGGGGGTGCAGGCAGCCCCATACATTGGCGTAATAGGAGGGGGGGGCGGCTGCCCCCCTGAAGGGGAACCCGGCGCACGCCTATGCGTGCATCAGAAAAAAGGCTTCGAAAAGTGACTCACCTACCAGGAGCGTTTATCCAACTGGTGTCCCCTAATCTTGCGGCATCGAGATGTAGATCCGTTGCAACGCTGTAATGTTGCAGTTACGTCTATTGCTTCGCACATGTTTCAACGCAGAAACAAGGACAATAAAGACAAGCTGTTACGGATAATTAGGTGACGAGACACATTCCGATGTCGTCCCCTCTATTGGATTGATCCGAGACAGTTCCACAGCCGGGCCCCCGTTGGATCATTCGTGGCAGTTATGTAAGTAGCTAAAAACACTGCAGTCTTTCTGAACGATCGCGCGCTGTAACCGGCGGCGCAAGCTGGAGGCTGTTCCCTTTCTTTATTTCGCTCTTTCTTTCTTTTTATTTCTTTTTAGATGACGACATTTCGATGACACTTGGACGATGAATCGGTCCATTGTCGGGGCATGTCTACACTGGCTGCAGTGAATACGATACGAACTGATCTTATTAATTTTCATATTTTTTTTTCAAATCCTATTTTTGTTCGTACGGTCTACAGCTCGTGCACGACGGCGGGCTTCTTCAGCTATTCTGAAATGCCGGGCACTATATTCTTCTCCCAGAATTTTGTGGTATGCAGTAATATATAACAATAATTGTTCAGGATTTACGTCCCAAAACCACTCGATTATGGGGAACGCTGTATAGTGGAGGGTTCCGGAAATTTTCCTGACCACCTAGTGTTTTTTTTTCCCTTTTTTTTTTTAACGTGAACCTTAAGTTCACGCGCCTCTAGCATTTCGCCTCCTCCTAAAATGCGGCCACCTCTGCCGGGATTCGCACCCGTGACCTTTGGGTCAGCAGTCCACCGCGTTGGGTTTGTATGCAGTGATGTATGGTGACATGGTCACTACGCCCATGTAGACGAAAGGCTGTCGATGCAAAAAGCTGATAGTCTTGATTTTGTTTCTTAGAACTACCCAGATCGCTCCGCAGTTGTCATGAGGCCAGGAATTTGCCAGTGGAAATGTAATCGATGGTTCTTTTCCGCACCCTTTTTGTCACTGAGCTGATCGATTGGTTTGCAAAAAGCTTCAGGTCTTTCAATGAAAAATTTGTATTGCTATGCGCTTCTTTTTTTTGTATCGCAGAATCTTTTTTTCATTTGACGCACTCTTCAACTTTCTGAAGACAAACTTTTTAGTGCGGCTCGTTTCCGTGTTAGACACAACCAAATGAACCCAAGAGACAATTAAGCCTAGGGGAGCATAGGGGTCATTACTTGTCGTGTTTAATTGTAATGTAATAATTAGGACGCCTTTGAGTTTTGTATAGTGCTTCCGCTACATACGCGTCAGCACAGTTACTGACCATTTTCTTCTCTCCTTCCCTTCTCTTTTCTCTCTCTCATCTTTAATCCCCCCTTTCCCATTCACCCAGCGTAGGGGTAGCCAACCGGGCATGTGCTTAACCTCCCTGCCTTCTCTATTGTTATTCTTGCTTCCTTCCTTCCTTAAAAAAAAAGTAAAACGAAAAAAATTCCCATTGCTGTCGGTAGCATCCGAATCCGCAACTTTGGAATCGCGCGTCCGATGCTCTACCGTTAGAGCAACGACGAGGGGATTTCCCTCGTCGACTTTGTAGGGTATACGTTCTTCTTAAACTTCCTTGTAAATATCCTACCAACTTTGTGGGTATTGTGCGAGGTTAATCCCTGCCACGGAAATTGGGCAAATTCCACTCTTACCACACTGATCCATTGAAAATTAACAAGGGAGTGCACGGGCGGCAAACACCGAATAGGGGCCGCACTTTGCAGCTTCTCTTGTTAAAGGGACCCTGAAACGGTTTTGACGATTTTGTACAAACACATTGGGCCAGTAGACCAAGTCCTAAGGCTCATTTACAGACTAATTTAAGCTCTCTGCTTACACCGTGTAATTTATTACAACGCTATAAAGCCGCGAATCGCTGCAGATCACTGCGGCTCAGCCCAACGCGTTTTCAACCGCCCCTTGCGAGTACGACATGCAGTGTCCGCACGACGTCATTGGGGCTGCTGGCGACGTCACTGGGGCTGCGGTGTGCGCGCACGAAAAATTGGCTGGTAGGGTGGCGGCACCTGTCGGAGCAGATATCAACCACTCCGCGATGTCTCTGTTGCCAGACGGCGTGGGTGCTGAAGGGCGCACTGGGGCTATGGTCTCCGAGATTGCACGCAACCTGTCGGCGCGCAGTCTCGGAGGTGATCACTGGGCGAAGCTCAAATCGTCGAGTGTGCTCACGTGAGCTCTGCGATCGCCAGCGATGCCAGCGTGTCTCATGAGTTGAGGAGGCAAGGCAGCGGTGAGAAGGAGGGTATGATATAATTGTCCGTAGCCGCCTTGGTACACGGCGTGCCGCTAAATTTGTGGTGCCAATGGTTCGATGATGTTCTAGCCTAAACGCTGACAAAGCTTCAAATAACCGTTTCAGGGTCTCTTTAAAGAGACCATGACATGACCGCCCAACAATTCGTGGGTTTTAGAGAAAAATAGAAGTAGATGGTCTATTATGCCTACAGATATATGAAAAGTTTACTGTAAAAGAATAATTCAGTGCAATACAAGCCATAGAAGCCGTCGGCTGTAAACCCCGCCCACCTGCCGGCGACCGCCATTTTGCCATGGAGCGTGTGACGTCACGTGCTGGAGTGAGTGGAGCCGTCGTCTTCTGCCAAAGTTTCAGCCACTGCAAATCGTTCAGTTTCGCTGCCAAGCTGGAGAAAGCTAAAATATCTCGATTTCACGCGCAGCTGACCACGGAACAATATCGTTCGCCGGAATGCAGACGCTCCAACAGCAAGCTGCTTGTTACGTCACGGCTCGCGAGGGCGCCAGGTGTTGCCCGACTGTCAGACCGCTCGCGTGTTTATAAAAAAAATATTCAATAATTAATTAAGTGCATGACCAAATGCGCCCAAAATTTTGTAGCTTATTTGTGAACGTACAAGGATTGAACCCTCATAACACAGATTATGATCGAAAATTGGGTGTCATGGCCCCTTTAACCGAGCTGCACCGAGTGCTTTGGCGGTCAGCGATCGCGTACCCGGTTCATGATGATGATAATTTTCTATCCTACGGCGCACGGCAAGCCTCGAACATAACAGCTCTGCTGTAAAAAAAAAAAAACGAAACTAAGAATCCGACCAGACGAACAAGAAGCAGACGATCTTGAGCAGACGATCGAGACAAGACTAAGGCGTCGTCTGCTTGCTTTGCTGCGAGTCATTCCTTCTTCCAGAAGTTCAAAGGAAAGCTACACACACACACACCGACGCCGCGCGAAGCTATACCACTGTAGCTATACAGAGCACAAAGTGCGGAGAGGAAGCCAATAAAAGGAGGTACAACACGGTCCAGCAAAAAAAGGGGGGGTAGCCGTGTGTACGTCTAGTTCGCGGAGGAGGCTAGGAGGCGTGGCTTGGCTCGGCTCCTTTTGTCTCTGTCGGTCGTGACCTGGTTTGCTTTTCGTGATGATCCGCGCGCGTACGACACGGCCAACAGGCAGGCATGTAGGCCTTGCAGCGTTCTCTGTACGCCACTGAAGGCGCTTCACTCGCAGCCGCCATGACCGTTACAGGTCTTGCTGCGCCGTGCGCTCCTTAACGGTAAACGGAGCGATGATGACGCGCGCCGGCACACTACAGCGCTGCCCCCCTGCGGCGGCGAGATGAAGGAATTCTCCGCGCGCTTCCTCCGCGCGCCGAAACGTCGTTCTTTTTCCGCTCTCCGTGTCGTAAAAATTCGTTCCGTCCTGCGCGCGTGAGATCGTTTGTCTTGTTTGCGTTCGTTCGTTCGTTTGTTCGTTCGTTCGTTTGTTTATTTGTTTGTTGTCCGGTGTGTTCTTATGTGTGTGAGAGAGGGAGGTGAAGAAAGGAAGGAGGGGAGATGGGCTTTCAACTCGAACGAAGCGTGACGCTTTTGTAATTGCTAATTGCTGCTTGTATACGCAGGTTTATGAGCGGCTTGTAACTGAAGAAGTTTGGAAGTATACGTGCTCAGATACTTACAGGTGCACGTTTAAAGAACAGCGTGCGAAACCATCGCTCTAAATCGTAAGTCGCACAGAGCCGGCGCGCGCTCCAATTAACGTTTATTGAAGTAATGACCACCGCAGTTTCAAACCATACAGCTAGCAGCCACGACACTGTTATCTACTATTCAGTTATGCCATTTGATTATCTTAAATCTGCGCCGATTTCTTTTCTAAAGCGAACCAATAATACGTTGCCGGTTGGACCCGGAAAGGGGCAAGGGAGCAGACGACTCAAGCCTGCTCGACTCAAGATGCAGACGACAGTGCATGACAGCAGACGAGTCGGACTTGCTGGACTCAGGGTACAGACGACTACGCATCAGACGGCGTACATACAAAGGGCAACTTAAGCTTTTTAGAATCAAGACACACATGACTGTACACATCAGACGACTCAATCCTTGTGGACTCAACGACACGTAGCGAGACAAACTCTACTCGACTCAAGGCACACGTGACCGTAGGAATACAGGTGACTCATAGCAGATTGGTGAACACTCCTCGACTCAAGATACAGATGACAGTACATAGCAGACAAGTCAACCCTCCTCAACACTAAGTACAGATGGCAGTACGTATCAGGCGACATAGAGGACGACTTAAGGCCTCCTAGACTCAAGGTACTGATGACATTACATAGCAGACAAGTCAACCCACCTCGACACAGGGTACAGGCGACAGTACCTATCAGACGGCATACAGAAAGCGGACCTAAGCTTTCTAGACTCAAGGTACAGACGACAGTTCATATCAGACGAGGCAATCCTCCTTGACTCAAGCTATAGATGATGGCACGTGGCAAGCTAAAGCCTACTCGACTCAGTGTACAGGTAACTGTGGGTATGCCGATGACTCATAGCAGACCAATGAACATTCTTCGACGCAAGGTAAAGACGACAGTACGTATCAGGCGGAATACAGAGGATGGCTTAAACTGTCTAGACTCAAGTTACAGAGGACAGTACTTATCAGACGACTCAATCCTTTTTTATTACAGCTGTAGATGACGACAGTACGTATGCAGATGACTCACAGCAATCGAAATGAACACTACTAGACGCACACGTACAGACGGCACACAGCAGACGGTACACACTCACACGCACATAAATTGACACAACAGACGATACGCTATCCACATATATGCGTCAGTGACCGCCAGAGAAAGACAGATACTCACTCGATGTACAGGACGGACACGGTAGTAGAGACAGGTGTTTGACAGAGGCGTATCCGGTCGTCTCGCTTGGCTCGCGTTGGCTGCGGTTGTGGCTTCGGTTGTTACCGCACACGCGCGTGTGTGTACATTGCTTGCTCCAGTGGAGCGGTGAAGAGACTTGGTCGAGCGCGTCGTCTTCTAAGGTTCCCTCCCGTCGTGTTCTGGTTTGCTTGTAGTGTTTGCGGCCGTGGCAACCTTGGGTCTTCAGGAGCTGCGGACACGGTATGCATGACTGCGCAAGCTGTGGTGGTGGGTGATTGATTGGTGGTAACAACCTTTCTTATCGAACACCCATGAACATTCAAATGTTGCGCTGTAGACAGATGCCGGATTAACTTGTCCGCTTCGAGCCACATGGGCTCCAAGCTTCCCGGGAGGTCGAGACACACCAGTGTGGGGGACACTTGGGCATCCTGCGGTCGCATGTGTCTGCAGCCACATCCTTCTTGAGTGCAGATAGAGTATTAAGGCGTTAGAAAAAGAACGGGCTCTCCGATAATGAGTGTATGTGTGAATCCTATACCGTAATGATGGGACACTAAAGTGAAACAATACGCTAGCTTAGACTTGTAAATTATACTCTGAGAACTCTAGCATCATTAATTTCATCACGATAGGTTTAACTCTAGGATCATTATTTCACCCCGATATGTTTAGTAATAGATGGGAAAATGAATCACAAACGTTTTACTTTTAAATTTCCCGCCGAAATATCTCATGGTGACGTCATGGATTTCAAAGTGTTTTCGTTGTATTTTGTACACATCTGCTCGTATATCTACTTCAGCTGCCTCCTCGTACGTGGGCTCAACCGTATCCCACGTAGCTACTTCAACTAGTATTTCCGTAAGTGGGCCCAACCATTTACCTTGGTAAGTGGACTGAACCACTTCCCTTGTGGCTGCTTCAACACCTCACCTCGTAGGTGGGCTCAACTATCTTCATGGTAGCTGCTTCAACGGCTTACCTTTTAAGTGGGCTCAGTTCCTTCCCTTGTAGCTACTTGAACTGTTCTTCCTCGTGAGTGGGCTTAGCCACTTCCCTCGTGTGTATAGGCTCAACTGTTTTCCTTGTGGATACTTCAGCTACTTCCCTAGCTGCTTCCCTAGCATTTTCTCCGCTAGTAATGAACTTATGATAGTGAAACTTGTGACATTACAGTTACCAGAGTGAAGTTTCAATCTAAACCAAGTCATTGTTTCTCTTTAGTGTCCCTTTAAGTAAACTTGCGTTCCTATATCATATGTATCCAATATAACTCTCATCTTGAACCGTATAACTGTCCATTTCGTACCAGTTATAGTTTTTAAAACACGTTTTTTTTAATATTGGGAAAACCGGAAATACATGCTCAACCGGAAGTGTTCGGAAGAGAAACAAGAGAGTCTTTCGTTGCTTGTGCCATTAAAAAATATTTGTTAATTATGACACCAACGCTGGGCGCTGGGTTGATGGCGGTTTTTGATCAGCTGTCGTCTCAACGTGGAACTGGTCGCATTTGCCCCTGGGTGCTACGTGTACGCACTTCTCTATTCCAGTGATGCATGCAGATGCGTACCATCGTATATGGACATGCCAATTATGGTTGCAGTCGCGACGCTCCCGTCATCTCCTGAAAGTCGGTCTTCGCCACAGCGACACGACCAGCTATGACCGCTCGGATACCGTGATAACAGATTCCACAAGGCACTGCTTCACTTCGTACACGACACCGGCCTAACGGCGCGTATCTAACACACATATACATGGGCGTCGGCAGGGCTGTGAAGAAGGGGCACTTGCCCCCCCTCAAGTCACACCAGCATTCGCCCCTTACCCAAGTTACACCAGTGCACCCGACCTTCCCTAAGCACGATTCAACACGGGTTTGCATCCCCCAAGACAAAATCCTGCTGACGCCCATGCACATATACAAAAAAAAAAAAAAAAAAAAAAAAAAAAAAAAAAGACACTGTAAATTCCAAAGTGTGTTCGGCGAAAGCCTGTGGCCATTCGACTGATTATGCGATGTTTTTGTCTTTCTTTTTTTGTTGTTCTTCGTTTTCTTCTTCTTTCGTTTTTTTCCCTAGCAACCACATGACTGATGAGAGAGTGTGAGGGGGGAGAGGCAACAGCTGGCACCCTTCCATGGCACGGACGGAGGGACGCGAGTATGAGACATTAAAGGCCTTCGCCTTAAAATATTATGCCTTTTAATGCCTAATTCAATGCATAATTTAGAACCTCTCTGTTTCCAGGAGCAGAACTTAAACCTAGGAGAAGAGACCACTCTAGCCCGAACTTCAGATACCTGTGACTTTTGACAGCGTCGTATAATATCGACGACGAAAACGAAAGGTTAAAGGACTCGTGAAGGAAACGAAATGATTGTTCTGAGGTTTGGACAATTTACTGCCGCCTAAGTTTTTTCCGGTGGTAGAAGGGCTAAGTTAGGGCGGCAACCTAGGGAAACGAAGCATGTTAGCAAAGATGAGATGGCCGTGTTCGTGGCTGAGTTACTTTGGATCCAATGACAGTGCAGTGTAGCTTTCCTGTGTTACATAGTATACTCAAAAATTTTCACCTGTGTTGTTTAAGAAACGATAATTAATGCACTAAGGGCGCATAATTACGCCTTATGTGTGTTTTCCGGTTGAACCTGTAATGTGCACTTATTAGTAACACTACCACAGTGATGCCAACCCTAGGGATTTATCCCTAGATCTAGGGATTTTCTGGGTCTGTCAGGGATTTGGCGTCTTTTTGTTGATTCTAGGGATTTTTTGTAAGGTTCTGGGAATGTTGCATTATTCAGCCTAATGAGAAGTACTACTGAGTAATGACGCTTCTTCAACTAGAAATGCTGTGAAAAACGATAATTTTCGCTATTTGCAGTTTTTAATTTAAAACAGCGGTGTTATACTGCCGCGTCGAGTGAAGGCGATCGCAGTTCTCTGACGCAAGATGATCATATTCTGTACACTGGAGGAAATGAAATTTTGTCGTTCCAAGTGTTGAACATGTGTGCAGTTGTCATAATGAGCACCCTGAGTGATTGCTGTTTTGTGAAACAAAAATAAATTTTGTCTTGTAGTGCATATGAAAAAGCGCCAAGTTCAGGCTCGCCGTGTGCCCACACCGTGCAAATTTTTCATATCGAATTACTTCTGGACCAGGAGACTTGAGAAAGAGAGCGAAAGCAGGACTGACAATTGCACAAGTTGGTGCTGATTCTTTAATAAGGAAACGGCTTGATCGACGGAAAGAGACGAAGAGACTGTTTTAGTCTTTCCGTCCCGTCGTTTTCATAAGAACGAAAATAATGGCAAAAATATTTGGCCACATAGTAAGCTGACCGAAAGTACACAAAATGTCTATCAGCGCGTAAAAATGTGGCCCCTGTACATCAACTGAAAATCATGAAACGCTGATTGCAAATCTGAAAACTTTGAAATTAACTGCCACCTCACAAGCTTCAAGTACAAGAAAAGAGCTGCTGACTTGCGAATGACTCGAACGATCACATCTGTGCCTTCAATCAGTGGGCAAAGTGAACTTGACAAATATGTCTGTCTCTGTAACAACTTGCGCCTTCTCAAAGCCCTTTATGTGCAATTACTCCACATAAAGTGCAGAAGAAAGGGTTTCAGTGGCTGTTAATATGATTATGTTTACTTGTGATAAGATTCACATGAATAGGCCTCAGAGCAAACTGCCTTTATACTTTGTTAAAAGTGAATTAACCTAAACAGCGACACCAAAAAGTCAATTTAGGGATTTTTCTTGCAATCTAGGGTATTTTCGGGGGTCGATCTAGGGATAAACCGCTGACTTAGGTTGGCATCACTGCACTACCATGACCCAACCACACACACACACACATTATATATATATATATATATATATATATATATAGCTTGTCTTGATGAAGATCGCTGATGAAGATACCTTTTTAGGGGTGAAGCACCTTAGCGCCGAGGTTTATCCGTTGTCCGGTGATGACGATGACGATGAAGAATAAGCGCGTTCAAGATCACACATTCTCTTTCTGCCATGGATGAAAACGATCGTGAACGCGCTCTTGGCCGCGAAAGGCAAAACGGCAACGCCGACAACCAGCGGCTACCCCGGATGTTGAGGGCGCGGGAGGCGGAGGCTCAACGGCAAAGACACGTTGCATATACTGTACACACGCGCTGTCACTCATTTAGACGCGCGAGTGGGCAATGTCACGGGTTCTTTGCGGTAAGAACGATCCCCAGTGCTTCGCCCACTCGTCACGATTCACTTCGTGGAAATGCGTAGATTTTTTTTTCCTATTTGTTTTACGGCAACCGAAGACACTCTTCATAATCTACGTATATATATATATATATATATATATATATATATATATATATATATATATATATATATATATATATATATATATATATATATATATATATATATATATATATCAGCGGAGCTGGGAGGCTTCTCTTTGTGCCGCATGGTGGGTCCAGAAAACTATCATCATCATGAGCCGGCACGCGCTCTCTTCGTCCTTGTCGCCTTCCGCTTTGCTCCCGCAACTCGTGCGCCGATTTTTGTCCGGCGTGGGAGGCAGTAACTATGATGGGCGAGACAACGAGTGCAAAGAGAGAGAGAGAGAAAAAAACGATAAAGAAAGAAAAGAAGGAAGAGACAAATGATTGAAAGACAGAAAGGGATAGAATAGAGAAAAAAGACAGAGATAGAGAGAGAGAGAGATAGAAAGAACTAAAAACAAAAAGAGATAGGACAACAGAGAGCAACACAGAAAGAGAAAAAGAAATGAGATAAAGAAAAACGAACACAAGCGCTTGTTCTTGCTCTTGTTGACCTTCCACTGTGGCTCACACCCACTGTGGGGGATTGGCCAAAAATTGCGTGGTCTTATAAACTGTTATGGAACTTTGGAATAATGGAGGTTAAAGAATAAAAACCTTACAAATTTTATATGAAATTTGTGTTCGTCCTGTACTTATTTGTCTTTGTTTGTTTCCGCGCTATCCTACAAGCCAGTTCTACGAAACTAGCTCTTTAACGCTATCGCGTTAGTAAACACGCGTGGAAATATACACCGCGATTATTGTATGGGGTATACGCGCGATTTCCGTGCACCTTCCTACGCGAGTGCGCCTGGCGATCGTTCCAGATGGCGCTGCCGAACCGAGACATCGTCGTCCACCTGTTTGAGCTGTGCCGGAGATTAAGTACATGGCGTCCGGCCGTCACGCGTATTTCCCGTCGGGGTTTATCCCCGTTCCTTCTTCTTCTTCTTCTTCTTCTTCTTCTTGTGAGTTCTTCCTCCGCGCCTGGCAACTTGTAATACGTCAGCTGTCTCCCGAGCCGTCGCTTGCCGCCAGCTTCAATCTCACACAGTTCCTAGCGCAGTGTGCGGTCTTTATCGGATTGTATTTCTTTCTTTTTTTTTTTTTTCATTTTCATTTTCTCGTCTTACGCAGCGCGCTTATTTTCGCTGGTTGTCGACGCGGCGCTGCCGGTGTCGGCAGCGCTGTAGCAGTTGCGTGCAGCGCGGCCGGAGAACACTTTTCCGTTCGCAGTTTCTCGTTAAATCACACTGCTCTTTGACAGCAGGGGGGGTGCAGAGGGGGCACTTGCCCCCCCCCCCCCCCCCCAGAGCCATGCCAGCACTGCCCCTGAAGCCCCACCAGCGCCCCCCCCTCGCGATTTCCTTGCAAGGATTCGCCCCCCCCTCAAGGCAAAATCCTGCCGACGCCCATGACAGAGAGAGAAAGAATCGAAAGGAAAGGGCAGGGAGGTTAACCAAGCCTTCGGTCCGTCGGTTACCTGACACGTGTGTTTGGGGTGAGGGGGGATTAATAATTAAGATAGGGAAGAAAGAGCAAGTTCATCCCTACACCCCCTCCTGGATTCGAGCGTGCGCTTATACGCTTCGAACGTTTAAATGCACATATATACCCTATAAAGTGGACGGAGGGATGACCGCCACCGTAGCTCAGTACGTAGAGCATCGGACGCGTTATTCGAAGGTCGCAGGTTCGGTCCCTGCCGGTGGCAAGTTATCTTTTCGTCCACTTTCCTTTCTTCACATTTACACTACAATTACTTCTAATAACATCCCCTATAATTTCCTTGGCATCATTGTCTGTTAGTTCTAATTAATACAGGTACAATAGACACTCTACTTCTATTTTTCGGTGAAAACCACAATTTGGTGGGTGACCGTGTCATGGCCCCTTGAGAGAACACGAATGGGTCAAAATTTCAGGAGCCCTCCACTCGTGCCTCATAATCATGTCGTGGTTTTGGCACGTAAACCCCTGATATATTTATGGTCTTACAGCGCTGAAAAGGTAGGTGCACCGTGGTACTGTTGGCCGAGTTACATTTCCGCTTTGGTTCTAACCGACTATTTCATATTGACAGTGACGACAATGAATTTCTTGCGCTTGTCCTTGTCGTTTCTTTGTCAGCTGTGCACCTCTTTGCGCTGAAGCTTTAACCTTATTGAATACCAACTAACCTGCTCCCACACCTTGCTTCTGTCTGTGGCACTATTACATAATGAAATACACTCAAACCTCGATATAACGAACCCGGATATAACGAAATATTTGTTATAACGAAGTAAGCGAAAAATACTCTTGCAACAGTTATAGTGTTAGGAATAGACTTCTATAACGAATCTTCGGATATAACGAACTTATTTTCGTGTAAAGTGAGACTTTGTTATAATGAGGTTTAAGTGTACACTTGTTGGAAAAGGGTTAGGCACGCGCGTGGTGCATCGAGGTTGATTGCAAAGAGACGCATCACCCTCTTGGTGCGCGTTCCTCCCCTAAATTCAGATAGTACAATGTCTAGCAGCTTACAATGTCTAGCAGCTTCTTTTGTTATCAGGCTGGGTTTTGCCGTGGTTGCAATGCTTTGTTAGCTTTCTTGCTTGTGATTTTTGCGATTAAAGACCAGTTGAAGTGTAGCGCCCGTCCTCTGTGGTATCTCCTCTTTTGCCGTCTGCGTTTGTTGCGCTACGCCCACCACGAATCCTCACCAACTGGCCCAATTTGCAGTTCTGTTACGCTTCAGTACGTTTCTGTCGCAGTTTTCTCTCTTTCTCTCTCCTTCCTTTTCGCTGTCAGATTTCAACAACGGTATGCCTGCGCTTCTGCCGAAGACGAGAAAGATAGCGCTGAATGAACGGGGACACAAGAAGAAGACACACAACACAGTGTTGTGTGTCTTCTTCTTGTGTCCCCGTTCACTCAGCGCTATTTTTCTCGTCTTCAGTATGTACCAACAAGCCCAATTTTCAACAGTGTTCCTGCCGAGTGCCTCACGCAACGCTGCACGCAACTAGATCGCGCTCTGGAGCACGTGTCCACGTGGGAGAGAGAGGAGGCGGGGAGAGGAGGAACCTCGTTTCCCCCCTCTCTCCCACCTGTCGTCAATGTCGGGGCGTGTGATATGCGCGCGTATCCCAGTTTGATGAGTGGATGACGGAGACTCGTTTTCGGTTTTTCCCTGCCATCCGTCTCGTTTCGGGCTGTGGTAAAGTAGGCGGGGGGGGGGGGGGAGGGGGGGAGGAGGGGGCTAACGCACTTTCGCTTCTCTTTTCACTTGTATCTCGTACTCTCGCGCAGGCTGTCTGTACAACTTACCTGCCTGTCACCGCGCCCGTATCCTTGAAGCCGCTTATAGGTCGTTGTTTTCGTCTGGGCCGGATAGAGGGTAGACGGACGGCCGGTAATGGTGTTGGTGGTGGGAAGCCCGCCGCTTGGCCTCCTCCCTTTTGTCTTTTCAGTTCGAGTCATTCTCGCTTTTTCGACTCGGCTGTGGCTCTCGGTGTTACAGGGTCGCTATATCGGTAGCGTGGGAGTTGTTCATTTGTTTGTTTGTTTGCATGCCTCATAGTTTTGTTCGTTTGTTGGGTGTCGTTTGGCAAGGGCCTTTGTCTGGCTCTCGCCCGCTCAGATTCTTGTTCGTTCGTTTTCCTCCGCCCTTCGACCTGTCATCTGTGTGGGAGCTTTCCATTTTCGCGTATCTGAGTGCAGAGAGAAATCGAAATCGAATACGACGTACCCATGATTGACAGACAGACAGACAGACAGACAGACAGACAGACAGACAGACAGACAGACAGACAGATAGATAGATAGATAGATAGATAGATAGATAGATAGATAGATAGATAGGAGAGATAGATAGATAAATAGATTGATAGATAGATAGATTGATTGATTGATTGATTGATTGATTGATTGATAGATAGATAGATAGATAGATAGATAGATAGATAGATAGATAGATAGATAGATAGATAGATAGATAGATAGATAGATAGATAGATAGATAGATAGATAGATAGATAGATTTTCAAGAAGTCATGTACAATAGAAACTTTGGATTACGGTTCTCGATCCACGTCTCGCGAAGAAAATCACGGTTTCGCAATATTCACCGCGTTGTTGTCGAAACTTCCCGTCTTATCACCACACTGCATTCTTTTACACTGTCTTTCCTCCTCTTCACCTTGTGATCGCGTGCGGGGTTTTTTAGACAAACTGGGAAAACTTCGGTGCACTGAGAAGGAAACCTACACAGGTCTCGATCATGTGCAGAAAAGCTGGGCATACAGGCTGTTCGGTTTTTCCTTCTTCCTGTCGAACCTACTTTTCTTTTTTTTTTCACCTTGGCCTCAGTGCTGCGTACGTTTACTTCTTTCGACCGACATTTTCTTCTTCACAATTTTTTGTTTGTTTGTTTTTTTCTCTGAGATCCGGCAGGGCGCCTTTGCGTGCCTGAAAAGTTTCAACCCGCTGAAGCGTGCCCAGCGGGAAGCAGGGACACAGGGTTGCCGTTGGTGGCTACTTTGCGCCAAATTGGCTACTTTTGGACCCCGTTGGCGACGGAAATTTCCAGTTGGCGCCATGGCTCTCTTTTTAAACTTTGATCTTACTTATTCAAAATGGTCTTATTTATTCATCAACAGTAAAGACTCTGTTGATAATACCGCTTCTGTTCTATTTGGCTAGAAATTCGGCCATAATATCAAATGACGTGTCTACTTTGGCCGCTTTTGGCGTGAGTTCTGGCGCCTTTTCATGTCCACCGAACGGCAACGCTGCAGGGACATTCCTGGAAGATAGAGAATAAGACAGAAGGCGACAGTTTACCGACTTGGATTCGGCTGGGTCTCATTCTCTTTGCTGCGTCGTACACACAAATGCACTAACACACAGAGACATACATGCACACATGCACATGCACACGTATATGCATGCGCACACACACACCTGTACACACGGACACACACGCAGATGAACACAAATGTACAAAGCAAATACACACATAGAAAGAGACATGCATGCACACAACATACACCTACGTGCGCAGACGCGCACACACACGCGTCCACGCTCAAAAACATTGGCTCTCGACACGCACATGGAAATTTAAAGACCTTCTGCGCATTCTGGTGTCTCAACCACCGTCCGTTGCCTGGATACTATATAACTTCTGTTCGGTCTCTTACGACGGAACTGTCAGCACACGACAGGTGCGTCCCTGATAATCATATCCTGGTTTTGGGACGTAAAATCCACGTGGTAAAAACATAGTGTACGACGGATGATCTTGCAAGCATTGAGTTTCCTGCAGTAACCTAGAGGGGAAATCTGGACGCTGCGATCGTTCAGCCACCATGGTAATGATGGTTGGCACACGGATTTGTCTAATCTTCGTGCTTGCGGCTTCGAACGCCATTGTGGCGCCATTGCGGTGTCGGTCCATCTTTATACGGAACGCATACGCATGGGTACAATCTACACAGAACGGTAGCGTCACCTCGGTTTTTTTCGAGGCAGGGCGTAGGGGAGGGGTGGTTCAACCATACTTTATGTACGTTCGCACGTGCGTTTGTATGTGTGCGTACCCTGGATACGGCCAGTGTTCCTGAATATTTTCCTTCCACTTTCATTTTGTTCTCCTTCACTTCCTCTCTCCTCAACGTCAACTTCTGGATTGATCGAAAGCAGCTCTCCTTGCTTTGTTTTTGTATTTTTCATTTCTTTTTTAACACGAAAGTGTTTTATGCCGGGGCCCACCAAGATTTCAGTGACGTATTTCCGTCACGGAAGTGACGTCGAAAAGATACACTTGATCAGAAGACAAATAAAAAAAGTTCGTCAACGGGAGTCGAACCTATGACCTCTTGGTCCGCGACAAGCGATGCCGGGCACTCTATCCACTGCGCCACGGTCACATACTTTTTACTTTCCCCCCCCCGAAGCACACCACTTGCGCGCCAGCGCAAGCCTGCACTCCGCGTCGACAACAGGAAAGCTCCCTTTCTTTTTCTTTCTCGCACCCTTGTTCGGTACATTGACCGCCGCGCACGCCCCTTGCCTTATGCGTTCTACAACAGCTACATGCGTTCCCGCGCCGGCGCCGCATACTACGAGCGAAGGGCACACGGATGATGACACGTGTAGAGCGGGGCGAGCGAACGCAGTACACGACGTGGTCCTCTCGGCGCCGCTTCTTGGCCTAGTTTCGCCTCCCGTACGGCGGCGTACCGGGTGTTTCGCATCTTTTGTTTTCGGACGAACGAGTGCTTGTTGAGGATCGCGCCGAGTGCGCGATTACGGTCCGTATTGTCGTCTCGGATATATATATATATATATACACACACACACACTTTGTTGACGCCGTGGGTGTGTGCGGAGTTCTCCATTGTGAACTTGAAAACGGGAGTACACCAGCGAACACACGGAGCACGTGCACGAGAATGAGCTGTTAAATACGGACGAACTCCGGACTTTCTACTGTGCTTTTGAGGCGAGAGAGAGAGAGAGAAAAGCAATGGAAACGCAGGGAGGTTAACCAGGTTGCACTCGATTGGCTACCCTACACGTGGGAAGGGGGGAAGAGGGAGGAAAAGAATATAGAAGGGAAGAAGGAAAGAGAGGGAAAGTAATACGCTTGCACGATCCTTAAGGCCTGACTACACGTACCCATAAGCGTGCGCAGGGTTCCTCTTCAGGGGGGGCGAAGGTTCGCTGCAGCGCCCCCCCTTCCCTATTAAGTCAATGTATAGGGCCGACTTTGCGCCCCCCCCCCCTCTTAGGTAACTTGGGGGGGCGGCCGCCCCCCTCTGCCCCCCCCTCGTGCGCACGCCTATGCACGTACCCGTTGCAACGAATGCTCGGTGGCAGCTTTGCAGCTGCTGTGCCAGTTGTCACGTGATCATAGAGGGCGGTGGCGAGCTTCGGGCTGGGCGGAGCCTACGCACCCCGACGTCGCTACAAGCGCCCACCAGTGTATCGACGGCGCCTACCAGTGGCGTAGCCAGGGGGTGGCACACCGGATCCGTGCTCCCCCCCCTCCTCCCCCCCCCCACCCCCGAATTTTTTTTTTGCCATGGCATACAGGGAGAAAAATGACCATTTCAAGGAGGTGCCCCCCTCCACCCCCTCCCCCCCCCCCCCCCAAAAAAAAAAAATCAAAGAGGTGCTCCCCCCAAAAAAAATTTCTGGCTACGTCCCTGGCGCCTACCGCTGTTTACAAACATGGAATAGGTCTGTAGTACTTTACGTTTCACGTAATTTTCAATCGAAGCGGAAGTTCTCGTAGCTTAGTCCGGAAGCGTCTCCGTCACTTTTGGGCTCCGCCCAAACTTAATCGTTGTTGCTTCCACGCAACTCCATTTCTCGCACCTCTCCCCCTTCCCATCGCCTTTCCCCGCCTTCAAACCCCGCTGTGAACTCCGATGACCTGTAAAGGTCAACCAGGGTGGGGCCTCTGCACACAGACGGTCGCCTCGCCCTGTTGGGCGTCGGAGATGAAGGCGTGTGCAGTCGGTTCCGCCGCCAGGGGTCCGTCTAGATGACAGCCTTTTCTTCTCAACCGTACGAAACGCCACGGTGTGGCGGCGAGAGAAAACAAAAGCGGCATGCCATGTGTAGCGCGTGTGTGTGTAATGCGTAATTATATACCGAGCCGATCTCTGACGTCATCCCTCGACCGTCGGTGACCCGAGTTCACGGTTCGGCATTCTAGAGAAACATGTCGCTTGTGCACCAAAGAAACAGGCGCGACAACGCGCGTTTGGAGGACGTGAGGTGACACACGCAGTGCGTGAAAGTTTTTTTGCCGAGCGAATATGAAGGAATCAAGGCGAAAGTGATCGAGTTGCCACTTTCGCTTTTAGACGAAGCCTAATGAAGCTAACAGATAACAGGGGCGAATCCAGCAACTCATTTTAGGGGGGGGCGGTCGCTTGAAGTAACGCCGGAGAGGGGGGCGGGGTCATGATTTTTTGTTTTTACTAGCACAAAAACCCCATCATAGCATAAATTGATAAGGGAACGCGCCACTTAATTTCCTTCATTCCTTAATTCGCTATTCTTTCTTTATTTATTCATCTGTTTCTTTGTTGAAGTATCTCTCATTGTTGTTCTTTCTGGTCTGCCTCTTCCTTTCTTTCTTTCTTTCTTTCTTTCTTTCTTTCTTTCTTTCTTTCTTTCTTTCTTTCTTTCTTTCTTTCTTTCTTTCTTTCTTTCTTTCTTTCTTTCTTTCTTTCTTTCTTTCTTTCTTTCACTGTCTTCTTCCTGCCTTTTGACAAGCTGCTACTGCAGCAGAAGCCTCTGCAATACAATCGTATCAATACAATGTACAATACAGTATCAATCTACAATACAGTATCAGTGCAATCGACTGAGGAGAAAGAAGTCATCTTAGGCAAATGCATAACGAACTATGTGACTGTTTTTTTTTTTTCTTTCCTCACTGATGAAATCACAGGGTCGACAGCCACGAGATAGATAGATAGATGATTGCGGCTTCGAGTAGCGGTACTAAATCTCTCTTTGCCCCCATCTCTTTCCTCGAGAATCGGCAGGGAAGGGTAGGGGGGGATGGGCCACTCGGCGTCAAGGGTCAACATTGCAACGGAACCGCAGCCTGCAGCAACTGGATGCCCGTGCGGTTCGTGGCCTGTTCGACCTCGCTGGGGACATGTATACGCGAGCGTGCGTGGATAATGCCATGGGAACCATTTGATGCAGATTAGCTCCCTCCCCCTACACCGAGAGTCTCGGTTTTCCTTTCACCCGCGAGCACGAACGTACTTCTCCCCCCCCTTTTTCCACCCTCCCCTTTTGCTCTCTCATTTCGAACACTCCCGGTCTCGGTCGTGTAGTTTTGGGGTGGTCTGCATGGCCGCAGCTGCTGGTAGCTTCTACTACGCGCGGTGCACGAGCTCGTGTTGTGGTTTACGTTAGCGCGCAGTCGCGCCGGAGGAAGAAGAGGTCACGTGGTATTCGTCCGTCGTCTGCTACCGGTGCTAAAGAAATGGCAGACGATACTGTTGTCGAAATACTTCCGCGGTGGTATGCTGGACACTTTCTAATTCCGCCATCTTGTCGAATTTCGTAATGGCGGAGTTTTAAGCCAATCAGAGAGGTCGTAGCAGCCATCCGAGCCAATCAAAGTGGAGTAATGGCGGGATGTGACGACATAGTAGAACTTGACAACGTCCAGAATACCATCCCTGATCGTTTCGTGATGTATGGGTGGATAAAGCGCGTTTCCGTGTTCTAAACAGTGCAGTAGCGGAAGTTCGCCGTCACATGCGAGGGGAGTCATGTGACCCGAGTAGATACGTCACGCGTGATGTCATACCACCGCTGCCAAAATTTGAATGAAAGGAAAAATGTTCTGCCTGGCGTTTCGCATGTATTCACCAATAGCACGTTTGTCGATGCCATTGAGAATTTAATTGAGTGTTGAAGTCAAACATACGTTGGGGGGGATCAACACGTAACATTAGTCATGCACCGGCAAAGGTGCATTCAATCGAATGGTGTCTACCCTGGAGACATCGTTGAAAAGTCAATATGTGCTTTTGTTCATAGTTGCGCATTTTTTCGCTGTATCAAATAATTGAAATGATTTTTCCTACTCACCTTCATATTGAGCGGCATTTTTTTACCATAATTAAAACTATTTTCAAGAATGGGAAAATTCAATAAATTTCACTTCTTTTGGGCTTCTTCACGAAAGTCGCACGCTTTTTTTGGGGGGGGCAGGGACGTAGCCAGAAATTTTTTTCGGGGGGGGGGGGGGGCACCTCCTTGATTTCGGAGGGGGCACCTCCTTGAAATGGCCATTTTTCGCTATGTATGCCATGACGAAAAAAAATTTCGGGGGTGGGGGGGGGCACGTGCCCGGTGTGCCACCCCCTGGCTACGCCACTGGTTGGGGGGGGGGGGTGCGGAGAGGTGGGGCTTCTTTTGTGACGATTATTTTCTTGTTAGCGCCGGTAACATCTGGCAACTCTGATTGCCGGGCTGAAGCATCGTGCGTTGCACCTTCCACAGACAGTAGCGCCAGATTTAGTGTGCTGTTATGAAACTCTATGCGCTGGGCCGCTTCGCGGTCCTCGCTATTTTGCTAGCATCGCCACTGCCAGAACCAGATTCGACAGTGACGCGCCGCTCGGCCACTGACGTCATGCGTGACGTCTTCTTCTATTCTTCTAAGGTCATGTGACTCCCGCATGGGACGGTGACCGCAAGTTCCGCTTCTGCGCTATTTCCGGTACGGAAACGTGCAACGCAGTATGTGAGTGTCGTCTGCTAATGACAGAAGTCAAAAAAAGGGATGCAGATGGCGTCGTGATACAGCACGCTACACCCAATAAAAGGGGATGAAAAGGTCATGTGCACGATATGTGTTCTTGCTATACGGCTTTATGGGACCAGCTTGTAAGTGGGATTCGACGTTGTCTGTTGGAAAAAATAAGGAAAAGCAGATGATAATATGTGTGCTGTACACAAAAAGTACAAGTGGAGAGTATCAAATCATAAAATGGGGGAACACAAATAACTAAATCAGATAGAAAAGAAAGCTAATCGAGCTATGTTATGTTACACACAATAAACGCGAGCATAAGATTATATACGGTAAATATATTCGCTGCACTCGTATATCGTTCGTGCATCCATCTGCTTAAAACCAGGGGTGCCTTCTGCGTGTGCCTTCTGGCAGTGCACCACCATTAACAGCTCCGTACCATGCGCTTGAAGAAGAAACTATATTATTCTAGTACACTGTATATAGACGACACCGTTAGAAACAGGAAATGACGTAATCCAGATTGCAAGGACACGTGAGGCCCGTGTTCCCCCCCTCCTATCACGCCTCTGAAAACCGACCTGATTTCCGGTCGTGCCTTGCAAACGTTTAGTCTTACATGCAGCAGTTCGAGCTCGTCGTCTGCTCCTTGCGGCAGAGAAGCAGACGATGCTTTTTTCGTGACCGGAAGCTATTTGGGAAGGGCTGGACAAGGTCACGTGGGTCTCGAACTTTCGATAGTGCCTGGGGCGGCAGATGCGTTCACGCTTGGTGCGCCTTTCTTGCGTTTGTTTGAATGTTCGTTCTCGCGAAAAAACAAACAAAAAAAGAACGGAATCATCGAGGTGATGTGGTGTATGTTTAATGAAAAACGCCGGGAACGCATGATCGCTATTGGTTAACATGAGGATGATCGTAAAACAGTTTACTCAGGACTGCTCATTATTCACGAAATATATTTGTTTATTTGGGACTCCGCTTTAACCATTGTAAGCTCCCTCCTCCCCGTGCGCAAGCCTATGCAAGTACTGTTTCACTGAGAGGGAGGTTGTAACCTAATGCTCATACTTATTTCCAACCAGTGGCGTAGCCAGGGGGGGGGGTTCAAACCCCCCCCCCCCCCGAAATTTTTCAGTTTTGCTTGCGTATATATGCACGCACACATACAAATGCACGCACGAACATACATAAAGTATGGTTGAACCCCCCCCCCCCGAAAAAAAATTTCTGGCTACGCTACTGTTTCCAACTACGGGGGGTTACAATTTAGCATATAAGACAGTGCAATGCCATATCAGTTACAACGCGAGCATAAGCGTATGTAGGGTAAATATGCATATGTATGTACGGTGCACGTTAAAAAACCCCAGGTGGTCGAAATTTCCGGAGCCCTCCACTACGGCGTCCCTCATAATCATATGGTGGTTTTGGAACGTTAAACCCCAGATATTATTATTATCGTGTACGGTCTGGCACGCACGCGATGCTACATTTATTACACAACTAATGAAACTGACAGAGAGTTAAAGGGGCCCTCTAACGCTTCAAAACATCGGTGCTGACCGCATCAACACGTAGTGGCGCTCGCCAGAACTATTGCGGGCGGAGATGACGATAGATGGCGCAGGCCTGTGATTGGATAAATGTAATGTTAAATGTAATTGCGGCGTTGCATCAAAATAAAGAATATTATTGCATTTCTTTTTTCTTTAGTGTACTTTTTCACTGAACGCGGAATAGACTAAAGCTCTCCGAACTTTTTAACTTAAAAACAGCAGCGCCACGAAAGAATGTGCACAACGCCACGGTACTGGAGGAAACGCGCCGGGAACGCTCCAGGCGCCGTTGTTTGAAGAAACTGAATGTAAGAGCGTTGACAGAGACGCCGTCGCAACAAGATAGATCACTAAAACTACAAAAAATTATAGAGGCGTTCGCGAGATGCCTTGTTTCGCACGTGCGGTTCACTCTTCAAGCACCACATTTTTGTTACCTTCGCAACGGCGTCTCAATACGTTGGAATTAACGGGCAATATGGCATTCAAGCTTCCGGTACGTAAGAGCTTTCAGTTCATTTCATTGGCGAGTCACCCGACGTCACAGGGCGAGGGAAACGTGGTCAGGTGACCCCGCCAAAAATCGAGTTGAGGGCCGGCGTCCATTTTATTGTATTTTGAATTTTCTAGGCTGAATAACTTCGGAATGCGTGCCCCTATCACTGCCGTTTTTGCTGCAATAATTTCTTCAGCCTTCAGTCTACACAACCCGCTAGTAAAATATGTAAAACAATGAGGTCTTGAAAAGTGTTGGAGGGCCCCTTTAAGGAAAGCGTAGACGACATTATTTTGTTGTTTCTTAACTCTGTTGTAATGATTTTCACTTAAGTTGAAAGAAATTAAAGTAGACGAAAAAAAAATCACTCTTTCAGTCGGTGGGTGGGATCCGAACCCACAACCTTCGAATTCGCATTCCAGCGACGGGTGATTTTTCGTCCACTTTAATTTCTTTCAATTTAAGTGAGAATTATTACGATACAGTTAAGAAACATAAAAGAAATGTCCCCTATGCTAAATGAACTCAGTTTCATTAGTTGAGTATAAAACAGAAAAACGAGCCCCTACTAGAGTAATTACCGTCACTTATCGCCTTGCTTGCGTTTCTCATGAGTACCAGACGTGGGTGAACAGGAGGGAAGGTATCTAACATAGAGTTTCCTAAAATTAACTATGGCGCTGCGATCGGTCAGCCACCATGGGAATGATGGGTAGTACTGTAGTAGTACACAAATTTGCCTAGTCTTCGTGCTTGCGGCTTCGAACGCACTTGCGGCTTTGTTTATTGCTGTGTTTTGGTTCTGTTTCGGATAAAAGAATGGACCGTTGTGAACTTTGTGAGCCGATTTGAATTGGTGAGCCCAAAAAGGTCAAGGTGGCGAAGCGTAACTGCTAAACCTTTGCTGAACTTCGTATTGCGGCAAAGCGGATTCAGGCCACACGGAGCCAAACGGAGCCGAAAGAACGAAGACTAGACACATTTGTGTACTACCCATAATTCCCATGCTGGCTGAAGTGTCGTGCGTTGCAGCTCCCATAGACACTAACGCCAGAGTTCCCTCTAGTGTATTTATAGCAAACTCTATGGTATCTAGTACATTAACAGTTAATTGAAAGAATGGACGAACTATACCGTTCCCAGGGAGCGTGAGGGCCCCCGGCTGAGGACAGTGCTGCCCCCCTAGCGGCGAGAGGGGGACATTCGCGCCCGACAGTGCCACGCGGGACTCATTTATCATGTCACCTTCGCCGATTGAGTTCTCCGTCCGAAGAACAAAGCAAGCTGTAAGCATCGGACCTGTATAAGGACATGGTCAGAGGACGTTTCGGCGAGCTTTGACCTGCTCTCCGCTCCCGCATGGTGGCGCGCTGTGTGTCCTTTGTGGTCCCTGCGAGCAATAATGTATACCCTACACGGAGCGCGCGCCGGTGTAGAGGAACTGGTTATTACAATTGTCCGTAGCTCTACGTACGTACGTATACGTAAGGGCCACGCGCGGGTCAGGCGTTCCCACATTTCGTGGCGCGAGAAAGATGCGTCGTGCGCACGCGCAGCAAAACAAGCAAACACGATGCACTACTACTAGGCTGCTGATGCTGCTGCTAAGAGGCGCGTTGTAATTACGTGGTCACGTGATACGGCCGTGGTATGAGCGCTGTGCGCATGCTCTGCGCACGCGCGATCGGTGAGATTCCGAGCGGCAGTCGCCATGAACCCCGCCACGGCCGGGCAGCCACGGAAACGATGAGTTTGAAGGACGCATTTTTTTGTTGCCTGGCCTCCCGTGTGCAACGAAGGTTATATTGTCACGTGGTCGGGACGGTGACGAAGGAGGCAGTTAGACCATTAAAGGCGAAAACTCTTTATTGGGCGAACTCCAGCTCGGGAAATGACAGATCGTTACTACAACCGGTACACGCTGTACAGTGACAGCGGGAATCACGCAGTAAACTCGATTATGCCAATGGGACGCATACAATTGTGCACACCACTTGTTTTTGCCATGTGTATCAACTAGAGGCTGAAAAAAAGATCAAGATATATCGAGATTTCGATTAACTGAACTTACTGCCTAATAAGTTTGTCTTCATTTAATCTTCATTTTGCAGTGTGCTTTTGCATATGGTCACTTTGCTGAAGGCACTGCCACGTTCGAAGAGTCGTCCGACGTGCCACTTTATGCGAGCCACGTGAAAAGTATAATTTTTCTTTGCTCAAAATGAACATAACCAAAAAATGAATTTGCATTATATTTCTAGCCTGATATTTCATTCTATTTATGCCAAAACAGAGCATCATTGACTTCAGGATGAATAGATATTTAATTTCAACTTAATTATGATTAATTAGTATAACACATATAAATTATAATATTATGACATTATTTTTAGTTGCAATAGAATATTGAAGGCCTTGAAATAACGTTGTATCGATTTGACACATTTACAGACAGTTCTTCATAGGTGGCGTTTGAAAGGGTTAAGCCGTTTTTGCCGTGTCTATAACTAACACCCTTACATCTTAGGAAAGGGGTGTTTTCACGTATCAAAAAACTCATACCATACGGTGTTGCTACTGGGCTAAAACCAATGGGGTGTTTCCAGTGGCCTAAACACCCTTATCGTTGAAAAAATGCGAAAAATAAAATCTACCAGTTAGGAAACATGCAATTACAGATGACATCAGCACAGAAGGTGCACGCACGCGCCAAACCATGCACACAACAGAGCGTATTGTAAAATACCCCACGGACGGAGCGCTCGCGCTACACAGCCTTGCACTGACCATCTGGTATATATAGCCGTAGTATATTAAAGTGACACTAAAGTGAAACAGTGCATCAACTTAGATTGATAAATTGTACTCTGAGAACGCTAATTTCGTTAATTTAACCACCATCGGTTTATTAATAGAGGAGAAAGTCGACGTCGAAGTTTCATTTTTAAATTTCGCGCCAAAATCTCCGCACGTGACGTCACGAATTTCTAAGTGTATTTGCCGTATTTTGGCGACATTGGTTCAATTAAGTTTCCCGAAAACTGTTATGTTAATTGTCTATGGCTCCCTCCCCCAGAGGGCAATGTACTTCATTTTAACCAACTAGCGACCTACGTATGTACAAGCAGACGCCGCCAAAATCTATGACGTCACGGCGTTTGGTGCGGCAATTCGAAGGCGGCGTCGCTACCCGCATTTTCTTGTCGTGGCTTTTCTCGCTTGCCAAACGTATTCCGGTTATGCCAGTGCGGTTTTGAAATTGTAATATTCTAATGCGAGAAAAAGTCGTTTTTCTCTTTAGTGTCCCTTTAAGCCGCCATTCAGTGCCGGTTGGGATATTCCTGATCCGTATTAGCAAACATTAAACATTAAGAGAATAGGCGTAAATTTATGGTATGCTTGTAGACAGCCGCAAAGGAGACATATCTTTTAATCTAAATTTGCCTAAGACCTAATGACATTTTAATCAGCGATTCCCAGTTATCATCTGGCACGCTGTGGTATGGGCCGTGGGTGTTTCGATAACCCATAACACCCTTAACTCCTAAAGGGCGTTTTAGTCAGAACATCACCTCTTAATGGCTATTTGGGGAAGGAAAACACCTTTACACCCTAACTTTTGAAACTTTTGGTTAGGCGAAAGGGTGTTTTGCTTGCCTGAAACCACCTTAAGGGTGCAAACTGGTTTACAGCGCACAGTCGTCACACGTCGGTAATCTGATCATCGACAGATCGCGTCTTCTTTCATGCATCAGTGATCGAACCTTTCAGCGTTATCGCTGGTGCACGCGTAAGCTCCCGAATGAGCTCGACCATGCAGTTGAGTACTGCACGTGATTCCCAATGGAACAGTGTGCAACAATCGCGGAGCTTCCCGAAGCCTCTGCCGAGCGGTGGTTATAGTTTCTGTGGGTGAGAGCCGAGCACATCAAAACGAAGAAACAAAGGCGCGTGGCCTTGAATGGCCATTTTTCGCTGGGTATGCCATGGGGGAAAATATTTCGGGGGGGGGGGGGGTGGGGGGGGGGGTGGCACGGGCCCGGTGTTCCACCCCATGGCTACGCCACTGGTGGCAATATGCATGGCTTGCAATGAGGTCACTGGAACCGCAATGTTGGACTGCCAACATGGTGGGACGCGAAGTTTGCGACGACACCTTAATGTAGCCAGTGTACATCGCATGCAGGTTATGTGAACAAGAGCTTGATATGGGTGAGTTGGTTCGTGTTGAATGTCGTTGGTACAGCGCAACAAACTTTCCTGTCTGTGTTATCGCTTCATACATTTATTATGCTGCACCTGCGATATTCAGAAGGGTTATGACGTTATCGGTTCACAGAAACCAAAAACGTTTCATAGGGCTGCGCTATTTTTTGTCTCCCTCCTTTTTCTTCCTGCTCGCGCAGCAAGTCGAGGTTTCAAGTATGAACCAACTAGTCTGCAAAGAAGTATTGCTGCAACAAATTTCATTGGCGTCTTTATCACATTGAAGCAAATTAGTCGCCACGTGATTATGCTGCCATGACGTTATCAGAGCCGCCATTTTGGAGTATCGGAACGATAAGAACTTGCATCCGTGGGGTCACGTGTGATCTATCAATAGAACGTCCGCAACCCTCTGACAACCACTGAACGTGCGAGTCGCTTCGGAATAGGCTGAGGCACGAAGTCGCGGGTTCGACTGCAGGCCTGCGGCAGCGGTCGCACTCGTCTACGTGAGTTGCTATAGAAATGCTATCGTATCTTTATCGACATTTTCTCATGCTCTGTTCTTGATAAGGAGGCATTGAATGTTCCGCCCTGCTGAAACATTCTGCATTTCACTGCACTAATTAGACTATCCCCCTTCTTTCCATTGCCCCCTGGCTACGCCAATCATGCTGTTTTATTTCTGTGGACACTTTATTGCCTTTTGTTTCACCTCTTGTGATGTATTTGAATCGGTACCTACGGTCTCAGCTGAACCCCTACAGCAACTTTCGCAGCTATAGGAAAGTTGTATACCTTAGATATGTAACCTAATACCTCCGATGTTCCGCGTGATCAGATGTAATTGGCGGCATTGGTGTTGGGGATAAATTCAGTTTAATTTGTAGTCATCAGTACACTAGCGCGACCTATTGGACCTTAACGAAGTTCTGTCATCCATCCATCCCAGTGGCGTAGCCAGGGGGTGGCACACCGGGCCCGTCCCCCCCTCCCCCCCGAAATTTCTTTTTTGCCATGGCATACACAGCCCAAAATTGCACTCGACCACATCTGCCTGCCCGGCCCCCACTTCAGATGAAGGGGGTGACACCCCCCCCCTCCCGAAAAAAAATTTGCGCCTACTCCCCCTGATCCATCCATCCGTCCATCCGCCCATCTGGCGTCATTACCTCTGTACCTAACGTAAGGATAATTATAGTATAATTTGCGTTCACGCCGCCACCGGACGCCGGATTTTTCGAGCCAATGTGCCACGGGAGGTTCTCGCTCGAATAAACAAATAAATAAATATCAAGAAGGAAAAGAATGTAAGGCTCGTGAAACAGGGGCGGATTCAGTCACTCATTTCAGGGGGGGGGGGCATGACTTTTTTTGTTTTTACTAGCACAAATACCCCATCATAGCATAAATACTGTTAATGTGTGCTCATAGTGGTCCCACTCATTTGTCCTAATTGGTGATAGGTGCTGCACAGCAAGCACTGAAGAGGGGGGGGTGCCGACACAGGCTTTAGGGGGGGGCGATGGCCCCCTGCCCCCCTCTGGATTCCGCCATTGCGTGAAAGCGCTCGTTCGCGCCCGTTTTGTACGTTCACCGTGTCCCATTTGTACCGTGGTTCCTGCTTTTTACCCCGAACGGCAACACCTCCTGTACACGACGACGTGCGTCTATATGTCCGGTCTCCTTCCAAGTGCCATCTTCGGCGCAACGGCATCAGCCCTACGCCGAGCTTGTCTGTCCGCTGTGCGAGTCCTCCTCCGGCCAGGTCCGAACGGAACGGGGTCAACGTCGGCACGCGGCGTCCATTTCAGAAAAGTGGACGCCGCCGCGCGCTGACCGCTCGGTTGAGGAGGAGGAGGCTCGCGAGTGGGCGGGAAGTCGGTTCGCTGACTGACCTCCCTTAGCGCTGACCCCCTCCACCTCCCTGTTGGCGATGAAAAAAGAGCCCCCCATCCCTTCCCCGCGCTTTTACAGTCGCTTCTCTTCTCTCGCCGTGTACCGTCCATCTCTTTATAGAACTGTTATACTGCTGCAGGTGCTGTAAGTTATACTGACCACTGTTCAGCTCGACCTTGATTTAATTTTGTTTTACGCAGCCGAACACGCTAGAGGGCCATGTGCTTCTCTCGCCATGTACCGTCCTTCTCATTCTAGAACTGCAGCTCTGCTGCGGCTGCTGTAAGTTACACTGACCACTGTCCAGCTCGACTTTGGTTTAATTTTTTTTTACGCAGCCGGACATGCTGGAGGCCCATGTACTTTTAAAGAACTTACTGCTGCTTACTGGCGTGCTTGCTTACGCTACGAAGTGCTTACTGGCGTGTTCCTTCTGCTTTGCTGTCTGGGTGGCCCGACCTAGCCAGGCAATTACTCAGCCTTTAGTCGTGTCCCCCCAAGGCAACTTGTAACTATTTTGCCTTGAATAAACCTAAACCATACCCAAGATGGTGGAAATTTCCGGAGCCCTCCACTACGGCGTTCCTCGTAATCGTATCGTGCACAAGGGTTCTTGGGTGGGCTAGTTGGTTCATGAACATTGTGGCGGAACAGCGCAATGTCCTGTATATTCTTCGTGCCGTCGTCCGCGCTGTTTCGCCACAAATCGTATCGTGGTTTTGGATCGGAAAAACCCCAACAATTATTACTATATGTGATTTCACTTATGGCAACCGTAAAACGGGGCTGCTTGATTGATTCGCTATTATTGTGCAGGCAAAAAAAAAAAAAAATCAGGAACCATTGTCTTATCGGGACAATTGGAAGGGGGGAGACTGACCACCCTCCAAGCATGTGTCGCTCTGCCGTCAGTGCATCCAACCTGTGTTCGCTCGCACTGACCAGTCAACTCCATTCCTAACAAAAATTTAGCGGAACACAATGTGCCTATATATCTAGTGTGGTACCCGTAATTTGTTTTAATTCTTTCAATTCATTACGATTAGAAGACTGATTAGAACAAGTAAGCGGCACCTCTGTAAGTACAAATTAACAGTATTGATCCTATGTTGAGGTTCTTGTGATAACAGTAATCACTAGAAACAAAAGAGTTAGGACCCCTTCCCTATCTCCGGTTTTACTTGAAACGACCACCTACCCCCCTGAAATGAAGGTCTGGGTAGACCTCTACCACCACCGAAATCTGTAACTCATCGAGGCTTCGAGTAGAAATAAAGCAACGATACCATGGACGAACAAGGCGCTGCTAGCCACTGCCCCCCCCCCCCCCCCAATCTATTCCTCCTGTCTCTTTTGCTCCGGTGTGCATGTTTTGCTTTCGTGCCGTTCATCTCCAAAACGAAAAAAGCAGAGAAGTCAATGTTGCCAGCGCTCAAGTGCGTCACACGGGCGCGCCGCCGTGAATGATGATGCCGCGATAGACGACACGTGTAAGAGGGAGAGGAGGACGTGTTCGCGAGTATAGACTATTTTACGGATGGGTTTGAGTGCCGCCATATTGGACTGTTAACCTTTGTGTTTTGTATCTTTAACAACTAAACGAACAGCGTTACGGTAGACGCATACACATGAAAACGGTTGGATTGATACATATGATGTTTCATGTCCTTGTTAATTCACGATGTGATATACGAAAACAAGAAAACATCGGTTTAACAGCCCAAGATGGCGGCGCCCAGATGTCTTACGGAAAATAGTCTACAGAGCACTGAGAGCACACACAAGCCACACAATGGGAGAGGGAGCATCCTCTCGCGTAGTCTCATTCACATCGGCCACTTTGTATGGGCTCATACATATACGCGCACATCTTCCCGTTCTCTCACGAAGCTCGCGAGTTTCTTCGCTACTTCTCGCTGTGTACTTCTCTCTCCCGCAAAATCAGCCCGCCAAGCCGCTGCGCGGATAGACCGACACGATGTTATAGTACGCGGGCGCTTCGCGCGTCCCTGTTCTGCTGTTCTGTTTTTACAAACGACCACCCCTCCACGGAAGAGGCGCCCTCTCACGAGCAGCAACGGAGAGAAGTGCGGTGACGTTGATGAACCCCCGTTCTCTTTTTCGTGTACGCCGAGTCGTCAGCGTCCATATCAAGGCGAAAGCCTTAGACGTCTCATGAAACGCGAGAACTGCCCGTCGGCGTCAGCACGAGTGATGCAAAAAAAAAAAAAAAAAAGAAAGAAAATCACACGTAAGGTCACCATCAGTAGCACCGATAGTTGGGCAAGTTGGTATGAGTTCATGATTAAAAAGCCAGCAGATCTCACGCACTGTGGGAATCGATGTAATGCGAAGCAGCCAGGAAGGAGCAAATCATGCTTTACATAACTTGCATGTCATGTTTTACATCTTAGGACCTGTCATTTATGTTCCTCACACAGTCACATCGCGCTATACCAATTTTGGTGTATATCAAGCTAGCGAACTGGACGCAAGCGCACCATGAGCGTGGCATGTAAATGGCTGAAGCAAAACTTCGTCCCGTTTGTTTCGCGCAAGTACTACCATGAATGTAAATGGCGTTGTAGATGACCGGCATGCCAAGATTTTCATGTTACCACTTGTCATTTATGTTCGTCATACAGTCATGTTATGCCATACCAAATTTGGTATAAATCCCATTAACTATACGGACATGAGAGGACAAAGTCGTAGGCGGCTAGATAGATAGATACCCTCAAAGTCGCCGAAGTTCGCTAAGAAATGCTTCGCATTTAAAACGGCGCAGAGAACACGAGACATGCGCACTAGCGAAGAATACACGAAGACCACCGTAGGTCACCGTACCACGTGATCAGGGTGTAATAGATCGCCCAAGTTTGTGCCGTCGTCGTTACGCCACTATGGCACCATCGTGACGTCACACATCGCCCAAATTTGTGACGTCACACGACGTGACGTCACAGGATGACGTCATGACATACGGCAACGTCGCCTGGTCAAACGCGGGTTGATCGCGGAGCCAGCACTTGCAATTGCAAGCGCTGGCTTTAAAGCCAGCATGGCTTTAATGCCAACGTGGCTTCAAAGCCACGTTAAGTTCAGAAAGCTTTCGGATGGGTGGCTGTGGAGGATCAATGCACCAAACGAGAAGAAAGAAAAAAGATCAGTAGAAAAAAAAATGAAGTAGTTAACAAGTGTGCTAAAACAGTAAAAAAGAAAAAGTAAATACTACCCCTCTGAGTTTCCTATGTTAGCTTCTCTCATGGACTCCCAACAACGCTGCTGACCATCCATCCTTCGAATGTCAACCGTCCACCTTAGGCAGTTCGAGTTGCGGTCAGAAGTACACTTCTAATTTATTTCCGGTCATTTAATCTTTATTTACATATCGCTTTATGCCTTTGTTAAACGCGTGTACAGAAGCAGGTACTGGTGCAGCGCTGTTAAGCATGACGGCACGTGTTCGGTTCCCGTAATCATGGAATTGTTTTTCAGCATTCAACGCCAAAAAAGAAAATCCTCCTACTGCTCACCCTTGAAAGTAAACATAGTGTCATATATACACATAAACTGTTCTGAACATAAAACACTGCAAAAAAAAAAAAAAAAAAGACGTGAACATTTCTACAATTACGTAAGCACCCAAATACGAACAAACAAAAAAAATAAACGTAAGGAAACACATACAGGCATATATATGAGCACATAAACACCTACATGCACAAAGCTACGCGCCCAGACTTTACACTATAACTCATAAACACATTCGCAAAACACAAAAATACGCATACAAACATACATACAACCACGCATCGTTCGCGACGCAAGTGACGTGTGCGCACAGCACGCGACTGGTGAAACAAAAGAAGTGCTGAAAATAAAAAATAAAAAAGAGAGAAAAAAAAAACGAAGTGGATACGAGCGTGAGAATGAAAGGGTGCGCAATAAACGATCGTCCATTTTGTTCCGTGCTCCGTAATGGACGGTCGCACGGACCCTCAGTTTTCCTATACCGTGCGCGTCTGCACGTGCGTGCACCGGAAGCGACGTTCCGCAATGGTTGCGTTTTACGAAGCGGTCGTCGCGTGCCGGCGATGAGGAGTCCGCATTTTTCCGCACGTCACTTGACTGCTCACCTGCAGGTGAGAACAGTTTGGCGGCCCGTCGTCGTGAACTCGAGCCCACTATACAGTAGTGCATAGAGTTTCCTAAAGTTAACTAGAGGGGACTCTGGCGCTGCCATCGTTCAGCCACCATGGGAACGATGGGTATAGTACACAAATTTGCCTACTCTTCGTGCTTCCGGCTTCGAACGCACTTGTGGCTTTGTTTATTGGTGCGTTTTCGTTCTGTTTCGGATAAAAGAATGGACCGTTGTGAACTTCGTGAGTCGATTTGAATTCGGGAGCCTAAAAAGGTCAAGGTGGTGAAGCGTAACTGCTAAACCTTTGCTGAACTTCGTAATGCGACAAAGTGGATTCAGGCCGCACGGAGCCAAAAGAACGAAGACTAGGCAAGACTAGGCAAATTTGTGTACTACCCATGATTCCCATGCTGGCTGAAGCGCCATGTGTTGCATCTCCCATAGACACTAGCGCCAGAGTTCCCCTCTAGTGTATTTATAGGAAACTCTATGCAGTAGTGTTCAGGGTTGCCGTTGGGTGGACATGAAAAGGCGCCAGAACTCACGCCAAAAGCAGCCAAACTAGCCATGTCATTTGATATTATCGCCGAATTTCTAGCCAGATAGAACAGAAGTGGTATTATCGACAGTCTTTACTATTGATGAATAAATAAAAACCATTTTGAATAAGTAAAACCACAAGTTTAAAAAAGAGCCATGGCGCCAACTGGAAATTTTCGTTGCCAACGGGGTCCAAAAGTAGCCAACCTGGCGCAAAGTAGCCACCAACGGCAACCCTGTTTAGGCGGCCCGTCGTCCTGAACTAGAGCGCACTACAGACGGCTGTCGAGCGGCGCGTATATGGTGACGTTTGCAATCATAGGCGCGCGCACGGAGGGGTGGCTGCCCCCCTTTTTTGGTTAAGCACTATAGGAAAAATGCGCTTCATACGGTGTTGTCATGTCTGTGATGTATGCGCGTAGGCTACAATTTATGGTTTGCGAGAGCTATGCACCCGTGAAGTATGACGTTGTTAGAGTACATATACTAGCGGGATCAGCGAGTAATAAGAACTGTTGTTGGAAAGTTAGCGCTGTGTTGTCTCGAATAGCCTTCTTTTGCCCTAGCCTGCCCTACCATGCATTATCATGCTATCATACCAACAAGCCCAAACTGCCACCCTCATTGATCCCCTTAGTCACCTAAGAGGGGGGGGGGCAAAGACTGCCTCATACATTGACCTAATAGGGAGGGGGAAACTATGACGATTCCCCCCCCCCCCCCCCCCCCGCCGAAGGGGAACCCTGTGCACGTCTATGTTTGCAGTCGTTCTCAAATAGTAGAAGCGCAAGAGGACAGAGAGAAGAAAGTGCACAACACGAGCGCTTACTCACATCTGAAAGCCTTGTTGCTCGAAAGGAAAAAAAATGTACCAAAACTTAACCTAACACCCGCGCATGCGCGCCGTGTACAAAGGGTTTTTCTGTGTTTTTGTTTCTTGCTTTGTCCACGGTGGGCATGTGTGTCTCTCTCTGTGTGTGTGTGTGTTTGTGTGTGTGTGCACGCACACACACACACACACACACACAGGCCTGGCGCTTTTTTATTATTCTATCTGTTACATCAACAATGAACACGTGAGCAACGTACGTCACAAAATCTGTAGCTAAATGTTTGGCTATTGTTGGCTACTCGCTGTTATTATACTAGTCATCGTGTTGCCCGCGTACCAAATGATGTCTTCTCGCTCTTCGCAGGGGTGATCCGGACCGGTGCGACCACTACGGCAGCACGGCGCTGCACTGTGCGGCGGCCAACGGCCACATCAACTGCGTGTCCTTTCTCGTCTCCTTCGGCGTCAACTTGTGGGCGCTGGACAACGACTTCCACACGGCCACCGACGTCGCCTCCATCAACCAGAGGGAAGAGGTACGCTCTCTCTCTCTTTTTTGGGGTGACCAGAACTATTCATCGAATAACACCACGCATCGGCGTGCATAGGGCTCTTCTTCAAAAAGGTGTAGGAGGTGAGGGAAGTGTACTTGGTTACAAGGTATAGGTCCCCGGCTTTTCGTGAATAAACGTGAGAAGTTAAAACGTATGGCACCTACACTACTGTGAAACCTGATGAAACGCGTCACTCTGGGTACCCAGCAATTCCAGTTCGTAATGTTTGTGGCGTCTCGAGATGTGATCGCCGCTCTCGGAGCACACGGAGACAGTAGACACGGTCGAACCAAACCAACATCGTGCACATTTATTCCAACTACTTTTACATCAACAAGCCCGCTAGCCGAATCAAGTACATCACTAGTGATCAACACGCTAAAACGCAACCTTATACAATGTTCCACTGCACTCAATCAACATAACAACGAACACAAGGTAACTCGAAGGCGGCGTCGCCGATGGTCACCTCACCACGAGGGGTCCACGGGAAACGACCCGCGGTTGCCGCATCCCGCGGATCCCCCTGCAGGAGACGTCCATCCCGATCGTCGCCCCGACGAGAGTCGTTACCTTTTCCCGTGCCCCCCACCTAGCTTCGCCACCGAAAGGTGCTACCGCGCTAACCTTAACGATGATGATGATGTAGAATGATTTTCCCGGGGATATCGCCTCTGATAGTAACCCTAACACGTTTCGGCACACACTTGAGATATTTTCACGATATAGCGTTGTAAGATTTTTTTCATTATTTATTTTTTTTATCGTCTACCTTTCAAGCGTTTATACTGGGAAGTGTTGCGCTCTCTTTTGATGAACGTGCTGTGAATCTGCTCTTTTCTGTACTGTTGAATTATATTTAATGACTGATTGCGCTGTTAATTTGGTTACGAAGTATTTTGTTGTTATTATTATTAACCTGCACTGTAGCGTTCTTCATTATGAGTTTACTTGTGATTTCACTGTAACCCCCCTTACTCAATGCCTTCGGGCCTGTAAGGTATTTTTCAATAAATAAATAAATAAAAAATTGGCCGCGTATCTGCGTGCTTCGCTGCAAATGTCGTCGAAAGACGATAGTCTTCTGCCGGCCGTACTACACTGTTTTGCCTTGCCTCAGACAGCGCTTTCTCTATGTTGAATCGGCCGCACCTGGCTGGCCTTGATAAAATAGAGGAGGCGCCGAGGCTCTGCGTGAGACATGGACGCCATCTGGCAGTGCTGTCGAGAAACATCACCTTGTGCAGAACCCAGCAGGAACATATCGTCGGCCGAGCGCTTTTTCGTGCATAGCGTCGCTTTTTGAGCGCAGCCTAAGAAACGCTGGGGTCTTCATAATTACGTATCTATGTATTTTCTTATAAAGAAACATACCAGAGACTACTTATGTATTGACGTTGCTCCTCAGACATGCGTAACATTTGCTTTTTGATCGACAATGTTCACAAGTATGAACAAAAATACTTGTGCAAGATGGCTGGGCGCTGAGAAAGTGGTTCAACTTTGATCGGGTGGCTGAATCGTGTGACGTGCGGACAAACAGACAAACAGACAGACAGACAGACAGAAAGACAGACAGACCAAAATTTCTCCGTTTAAGTATCCCAAGAAAGACTATCGTCTTTAAAAATAACCCGCGCGAGCACGACGCCACCTTCCGCTCGGCGACAGTTAACCCGAACTGCGGCTTATCCGCGAGACGCGCGCCCGCCATGAGGCGCGAACGACCTTACAGGGGTGATAGCACCCCCAACTGCTCCGTTTACCGAAGCGTCCATGACGCCAATGTTTCGTAGGACTTTCCCCGGCACGAGTAAAATCTTGTTAGACAGATTCACAAACTCGGTGCGTGTCATGGTCGCTACTTTTTTGCAGCGCTTTATCGACTTCCTACTTGTTACGGCAGTTGAGATATGCCTCGTCGTCAGCGAGTTCCGTCAGGTTTTAGGGGCGAAGATCCTTAGGGTGTGGGTCTGTCCCTCCTCTGTAGTATGTAGTAGTAGCCACGTATAGTGGAATGTACCCACACTACACGTGATAAAGATGGCGATGACGCCTGATGACCATGAAGAATAAGCGCGTTCCAGTATAGTGGAATGTACCCACTACACGTGATGACGATGACGATGACGCTGAAGCGCGTTCCAGTATAGTGGAATGTACCCACTACACGTGATAACGATGACGCTGAAGACCATCAAGTATAAGCGCGTTCCAGACCACACATTCTCTTTCTGCCATGGATGAAAACGATCGTGACGGTTTACCAGATTACCTCCGGAGCTTCGCCCACTCATCATCATTCACTTCGTGGATATGGCGTCATTTTTTCGCCCGTCACATGTAGTCACGTAGCGACGCAGCTCCACGCCGGCGCAGCGGCGACGCTGACCAATATCGCTAGAACGTTTAGTTTTGGCGATTCTCAGTTATTAATTCGATTACTTCCTCGCTATTTCTGTCATTTATATCATTTTAGAGCTTGTTCGTTTATTGTAACTCGGTATTGAGCATAGCTAGCCTTGCCGTGGCCTGTAGTGAGCGCTTTACTGTGAGCATGGTAACGCCACATGAAATCGATGGGATGGACGACAAGCCGGACCCCTAAAGTACACCCTACTTAAAGCGGCCATGACACCCATTTTTCGATCATAATCTGCGTTATGTGGGTTAATCCCCGTGCGTTCACAAATCAGCTGGCGAAATTTTAGCGCGTTTGGTCGAGCGCTTAATTTACAACTGAATATTTTTATACACACGCGAGCGGTCTGAGAGTCGGGCAACACTGGCGCACTCGCGAGTCGTGACGTAACAAGCAGCTGGCTGTGCGAGCGTCTGCATTCCGGCGAACGATATTGTTCCGTGGTCAGCTGCGCGTGAAATCGAGACATTGTTAGCTTTCTTAAGTTTTGTACTCAAATTGAACGATTTGCAGCGGCTGAAACTTTGGTAGAGGTCGACGGCTCCGCTCCTTGCTCCACGTGATGTCACACGCGCCATGGCAAAATGGCGGTCGCCGGCGGTGGGCGGAGTTTACAGCTGGCGACTTCTAGGGGTTGTTTTGCGCCGAAATAACATATTATGGCCCACTGTTCAGATATGTAAAGACATAATAAAACCTCTACTTCTAGTTGTCAATGAAAACCAAGTTTGCTGCAATTATAGTGAATTACAACATATGTCTTCGTTCGCGACAGCTGTAGCAACACAACCCACGCAGAGCCATTGGAGCCGAAGGACTTCGACGGACACCACGCCTACGCTGTCTGCGCAAGCATGCCTCGTTTCTGTAGGTTTCAGCCCTGCTATCGACCTCCTAGTCGTTCAGTAATTTAGCCACAGTAAATCATCAAAGGCTGAGAGAAATAATTTCGTTTCAACTTCACACCTTTTAACTTTTCGCGTTGGTCGTCGATATTACAACGCTATTAAAAGTTACTGGTCCCCGGGATGTCGAACAGTCCTGGTGCGTACTTTCAATATAGTCTCCTCAGTATCCATCACAAATCTTGGTGTCCTCAAAAAAAAAAAAACATTGGAACACTTTCATCGCTTTGCGCTTTATCCTAGATGGCCACGGGCCTAGTATTTTTGCCGACGAAAACATTCGCTCTGAGTCTAGCGTGTGGAGTTCCCGTTCTGGTCTGGTCGCCGTCCGTGGGTGATGTGTTTAGGACAGTCGAACAACAGGTGATACACATCCTCGTCGTCGTGGCCGCACGAACATGTTCACGACGGTGCACGCTGTATCCGAAGTAAGAAGCGCTTTGTGTTAGCACTTCCGAATCTATGAGAGAGAGAGACAAAACTTTATTTTAGATGTGAAGCATCTTATGGCGAAGCTTAATCCGGTGGTGGTGGTGGTGTGCCGGCGTGACCACCCTTACTGCGCATGCGCAAACATTTCAAAAAAAATAAAAAAAATAAAAAACCTCCTCTCCCCCTCTCTCTCCTCTAGGCATCCCTCCCCGCGGCAACCACACCCTCACTGCGCATGCGCCTCCCCTCCTCTCTCCCCTCCTACGTTCCCCCCCCTCTCTCCTCTAGGTATCCCTGCCCGCGGCGTCCATACTCCCACTGCGCATGCGCGTCCCCCTCTCTCCTCTCCTACGCTGCCCCCTCTCTCCTCTAGGCATCCCTGCCCGCGGCGTCCACACTCCCACTGCGCATGCGCGTCCCCTCTCTCTCTCCCCCCCCCTCTCTCGCCTCGCGACGCCGACGCAGGCAGCGTCTGCTAGCGAGTTTCTTGATTGAAAAAACCGACTGCTCGCGCTGCACAATCGTTCACTGGCCACCCCATATATATGGCAGTGGATCTTGACCTCCAAGGTGGTGCCGGTGGGAGATTTCTCCTGTGCGTTGTTGAACAATAAAAATTCGCAGCGTGCGCGTTAACTAAAAGCGGACTGCGGGTCTCTGTGTCCAGTCGGAGTCTTCTGTCTCTCATTGCCCATTAGCAGCGATTGGCATGTTCCAGTAGGAAACACCACTCCATCACTGCGTGCTTTGCGCCTCCCCAGTTTTCTCTCCTGCGCAACGCTGCGATGAGCGCCAGCGTCAACGCCGCCGCCAGTGTAAGCGTTAGCGCCCGCTGCTTCGCATCTACACATGGTTACCTTTAGCGAGAGATGGTGTAATTTTTTTTATTAAGTATGTTTGTGAGCTACAAAGACCTCATTGGTTTAAGGCATTGTCTCAGTGAGGCACGCCACGTGTTCCCCTTGTTTTGAAACATAACCATGAAACGAAAATTATCTTTCACAATCGGCGTCCTGATTTGAGTCATATTGGAGATCGGTATCGACATGTTGGAATCCTGGCACCAAATCTTCTTCAGAAATTACCTGTATATGAGATATGGGAAAGTTTTCTTTCCAATGACAGCGTTTTCTCGCAACATGTACACCCCCCCCACCCCTCCCCCTCGCTCTTACCTGCATCACTGATCCGGCCCTTGCGGGACGAAATTGCGCGACTGCGGCCCGTTGGCTGAGGCGAGTTTGAGACCCCTGATCTATAGACGATTTTCCGCAGCTGGTTTCTTTAATCAAAACTAGATGGCGCCACCACTGCACCGTGGCCGTCTCCTACCACGGCCGTCTCAATGTCTTGACCTTTCTCAGCGTTGCTCAATATGTCTCCATCAGCGTCGTGTCGTCTGCTCGGCGTCCCCGTAGCGTCTGCGCGCACGCGAGTAAAAGCGAGCAGATGGCAGCGCCGGAAAAGTAAACATGGCGACACCTGTAGATGCAGTTCCCTTCCGCCTCGAATTTATCACGTCGTCGTCCTGCGCTGTGTTGCCCGTAGGTGCGTAACCTACGCATTTACTTGCTTTATATTTACGTCCTGAAGCTTTCAGATCAATGTAATTGGAGGCATTTTGCAGCGTTTTCAAGATTCATTCTCAAATTATCGGAGACAAGGCTTAGCAGGCATGGGTAAATAAACGCAGCTAATCGCGATAATAAAGACAGAACATACCTGATACTCTGTCCCCAGCGTGAGATGACACGAAGCGATAGCTGATTTCACCATTTATTTATTGCTGTGAAGACAGTGGGTGAGTAGCAAGCGCGAGTTCGGATCGAAGCGGGCGGTCGCGTCTGCATGGGTGCTGCCATGTCGGCTTCTAACCCCAGCTGCTGGCGCTTACGGCCACGGCCGCTTCGCTGGCCCAATGCTTTGGCTGGGTCAACTGGCTGGGAGAAGACCCTTTACGGTCACGTGATTTAACATGGCAGCGCCCGTGCGCCGCTGCGGAAAATCGTCTATGGGATTGGCGCTGTGTTTGATGGTGTGTGTCGCTGCGGGACATGCCCAGATAATGTGTTCTCGGTTGACGCGAGCCGCCCCGCAAGCTTTGCAGTGGGGTGTATGAGCATCTTGCTACATACGACTATAGATTGTGGGTGCACGTATGAGCGTGTCGATACGTCTTGGGAACTGAGGGGCCCTGTCACTTGTGCGGCGTTTATAAAGTGTATACCACGGTGCGCAGGTGCTGCGGTTCCTGGACCAGGCGGTGTCGAAGCAGAGCGCCCTGAACAAGAAGCTTGTGCAGCGGCTCAAGGAGAAGGCGCTACGGGACGCCGACAAGCGTCGCAAGGGCTACCAGAAGCTGACCCGCAAGGCGGCCAAGAAGGCCGAGAGGGACGACAAGATGCTCGAGAAGCAGCGGAAACGCATGGCACAGGTGAGCTAGGCTTAGAACGACAGAGACTGAAGCGTCGGTTACAACCGAGGAGGATTTAGAAAAGTTTCTGGACTGGGAGCTGTCGCAACGCGTTAAAGGAGTACTGACACGATTTTGAAACATCGCAAAAGGGACATTTTTCGTTTCCTTGGTATGCAGTGTCAACGCTCTCCGCACACCGGAGTCAGAGAACACGTATAAAATATTTTTAAAGTTTTCGTCGCTGAGCATCTGCAAGCCAGCTCCACTGCAATGGACATTATCCCGACGAGTCAACACAGTTCCCGAGTTTGTGAGCTCTGCGTCCGTCATGCACCCTAAATCGCAGAAATCACTGTCGGGATCACTGGACGACAATTAACTCATCGTTGTTTACGTGCACCTCGAGCAGATGACAGATTTGCTGTTAGTAAGTGGCCAGTTGCTGTCTTCCCGCGACGTCACACTGCTCTGACACGTCACTGAGAAGCCACCCCCCTCGATACCGAAACCGAAATTGCTGTTTTATGGTAGCGGTATTAAAAATATATCCAATGCATTTCCGTGCACTACAACACTCTTTATAGGTTTCTCGACACCAGTACTTTTATTTAGAACAACAATTCGAAAAATTCGTGTCAGTACTCCTTTGAGTTCCTCTTTATATGGCGTCCACATTTGTGGACATTTGGGGGCGTCCACATTTGTTTCCAGCTAAAACCAGGCTGGAAACCCTATTTCCAGCTGGGAATTCACATCCCATTTTCATGTGGGAGTGCCAATCAATCAATCAGTCAATCAATACAACATCAGGAAAACCTGACAATAGGCTAGTTAAACATGACCAACTCTCTTTGCTGTGACGTTGTATGTCCATTTATCGCCGTGTATAGTAAATTTTGTGGATTTGCGCAAAGAAAGGTTATCGGAATGAACCAATCGATCGATGGCTGTTAATCAAAACCTGATCATAAGTTACTTGTAGTTAGTTAAGCATGATCAATTTTCTTTGCACTTTTGTTCTGTCTATTTATCGCAGTGTCCAGTACGTTCTGTAGTTTGGCGCTAAGAAAGTTGATCTCAATCAATGAATGAATCAATCAATGAGACGTCTTTGATGCAGGTGGAGCTGCTCGTCGAGGCGAACAACGGCGTGCACAGCGCGCTCATCCCGCTCCACGTGGGCGACGGCCGGGGCACCCTGCAACCGACGCGGGCGCCGAAGTTCTCGGACATGGTCAGCACGGGCACCTCGACCACCGTGTCGAGTCGCAAGGGCCTCGGCGCCGTCTCCAAGAAGGTGCACCTGCGCAAGCAGAACACCGACCCCGGCGAATTCAACAAGGCACGTGTTTACTGACTATGCAGGCGCCGCGCGTTCACCAAACACGACCTATGACTATTGTAAATGTGCCGCTTGTTCGCTGTCTAGAACCACGTTTAAGTGCTTTCTTCAAGTACAAAGTTGGGACGGGCACGAAGGTGTCTACCCAGGCAGCATGTGGGCATTGGGCCGATATTGGCTCAACAGGGGCAAACATTGGCGGAAGTATTGGTCCTACATTGAACACATAGCAGCGCTGCGCAAAACAAGACAAAAGAAAAAAAAACGCGGTCGAAGAAAGGCATATACATAGCACGGGTGCAAACTTCACCTGCAACTCAGGAAGGCACAGCAGGTCGATACGAATGCACATCATCCAAACACGTGGCTCTAAAAAAACCGATACAGTATCAAAAGGTTTTTGGTGCTGTATCGACCGATAACCACAAAAATTGGTTGTTCGTCACTTTAAGCACCACTTTCGTGTTCCCTGTAATATCGCTCACGACTATCGACTGCTGGAAACATTTTTCGAAGCTTGTTCGACGTCTTAGCAAGATGTGTGCTTGGGCAAGTTGGTTCATACTTGATGCGGACGTTTTCTATCACCTTTACCCGGTAGGGAGCTGGTTAGGCATAGGTGTGCGGCAATGATGCGGTGTTTCTGGTGTGGGTGTGCCACTTTTGTTTCCTGGATGCATGACAGATCAATGTTATCGCCTTGGCTGGTTGCTGGTATAAATTTTCATGTCCGCTCAATAAACGTCAGTTGAAGTTGAGCGCCTGTCCTGTGTGCCTCTTGTCTATGTCCCCGTTTCTTAGCGTTCGTCTGTTTCGCTTCGACGTCTTGTTTGTCCGAGAGATCGCGCGGTTTTCAGGCGTGGCATGAACAGAATAAACCTGCTAACTTATACAAACGATGCGTCATTCACGCAGCTCTGTGAAGTACGTGTTCCTTGCATTATTCGTTTTTGTGTGTACGTGGCGCATAAAACGACTCTGCTGACCTGTAACTCAATTCGACGCAGGTTCGGACCCTGGACAACGACGGCAAGAAGTCGATCCGGTCGCTGACGGGCCTCCAGCGGGACGCCGAGGTCGTCTTCGTGCCCAAGGGCACGGCCGAGGAGCCCCTGCTCTCCCCGGCCTCGCGACCGGGTCCTTCCGGACTTCCTCAAGGACGGCTCGGCACCGGGCGACCTCTCGCGGGCCATCAGCGAACCGGACCTGGGCGCGCACCCGGACTCCGGTCTGGGCGAGGACGAGCCGACCACGGGTTCGAGCATGTTCGAGCGTCCGGGCTTCGGCAGCGTCGCCTTCCGCAACTCCATCTCGGGCACGCTCCTGTCCCTGCCGTCGTGTCGCATCGACGACGAAGAGGCGGGCAGCATCGCCTTGCCCTGCGGGAGCGTGGTCGACTCCATCGGCTCTGCGGGCAGTCTGGCCCAGAGGCAGAGCGTCCTGCCCTGGGAAGACGTCGAAGACGTGTACTACGAGGAAGACGAAGAGGACGAGGAAGAAGACGGCGGCGGGACCCCACCGGCGATTGTGGTGTTCCTGGCGGCCCACGGACTGGCCGAGTATGTGGACCTCTTCTCGAGGGAGAAGGTGGACCTGGACGCCCTGACGCTCCTGGGCGAGGAAGACCTCAAGACCATGGGCGTGCCGCTGGGACCTCGGAAGAAGCTGCTCAGGGCGGTCGAGCAGAGACGGGTCGCTTTCGAGGACCCCGGAGAAGTGGCCGACTCGAGGCTGTGAGGGGTTGAGGTCGTCGTGGTCCGGAGGGGCCAGGCAGAAGACCCAAGAGACACGTCTTGAAGAAGAGTTGCTTCTCGTCGTCTCGCGTGTGGCGCGTTGTGCGTGTGTGTGATGTGTGCCAGCTTCCGAGAGCGGTTCCAAACCGCTGGATTATGAGAGGCAAACGAACAGCCGTTTTTTTTTCGCTCTCCTGTATTCGAGGTGACTTGGAAACGAACTCGCGTTTTTCTAGTTTCCAGGAAACCGTCAAGGACTGCAGAAGATGTGTTATCTTGGCACGAACTGCCGTGTGTTTGAGGAAAGCGATTTGGGGGCCATCGATGCATCTTGGTGATGAACTGTTGAAGTGACGAGATGCAGGCTATCTGATGTATATTCATTTTAACGGCGCAGAAAAAGGACAAGACAAAGGAAGTAGAAGCTAGGACAACCACTGACCCAGCGCTTGTCCTGTAGCTTCCTTTCCGTTGTCCTGTCCTTTTTTGCACTGTTTAAGTGAACATGTTGATGATGCCAGACGTTTTCATAAATCCACGTTGTAGACTGCAAGAGTGAGTGTGCGACAGACCCTGATTAAGAGTTGAAGATGTGAGCCACATTTGTGACCCAATAGTCTTGAAACGCAAGGCTTTATTTTATTGCAGTGAGAGAAGTTACAATGTTTGAAGTCTAGTTTCTGTCGTATGAATCAGCACGTGCGATTACTTAGAAAACTCTCACCGTTTGAGGCAGCTTGGTCGCGTTACGTTGTGCCACGCCTGTTCTAAGGACACGCGTGCAGTTAAAACATTTTTCGTTGCAAGGATTCAGTAATATTTGTGATTCCAGAACACACAGTGCATGCGTGCTCCTCAAAGGACGGTTTCGTAGTTCAGGGAAATACTTTTTCTTCTACCCGAGGAAAGATCTTAGTCAAGATGATTTCATAATACCGTTGGGAGCCAGAAACCATGCATGTGTGTGCGCGTGTTGTAGACTCGATAAAAGGAAAGACATAGACGGGGCTTGGCTTAATTTCACCGGAGGCATGACATTCGCTTCGCTACAAGTTTGACGGGGCAGGATGGCACACTTAACCGAGAGCACAGACCAGAACATTCATCACTTCTACGGGGGCAGCCTTCATTTGGCCAGGTGCTGTGAGTCAGGAGAGGCTCAACGACCACAACTACGTACAGTCGCGCTCAATATGAATTGCAACATGCTGTCTGTACAAAAATTGGTGCCAAAACTGGAAAGTGGTACCTACAAAGAAAACGTTGGTGAATTAAACTCTTTCAATTATCGGTACTTTCCCAACCAATTTAATGTTTATCGGTGTCATTGTTCAGGCTTGGGCTCACTTTAACCACAGCCAGTGTGTTGCAGCTCATATTGAGCGCGACTGTACATCCTGCCTGTCTATATAGGCGTGCGCAGCGTTCTGCTTTGGGGGGGGAGGGGGAGGGGGGGGGGGGACAAGTCTCTTTTTTGGTTGAGACCGAAAGAACACAAGCGTTCCATGGATGCAAAACTGGAAACGACGCAGTGACGTGTTTCTCACAACCAGTTCCTGGAATGCAAATTTGTAGGTCCTTGGCTGCCATGATAGTCGTAAACCTGCATGACCATAGCCTAAACTATAACTGGACAGTTCCAAGTGAGTAAAGGTATTCGGCAGACTTGGCACCTCCTTAAAAGATTGGAGGGGGGGGGGGGAGGCGAATCCCTCCCTTTCTATGTGCACGCCTACCCCTGTTCATAGCGCAAGCCTCCCGCCAGAATGCGCTCTCCAACAGCTGGGTGTAGACAGTGCGGTGCCCAGGAATTTTTTTCCGGGGGGTGTTTATGGGTAGAATGGCTAACTTTAGCAACTGGTGGTCGATGTGAAGGCGTGTAAATACTTTAGTATCACCCGAAAAGTTAAAGCATAAAAAAATATCGGGGAGGTGTCAGAACCCCCTAAACTCCCCCTAGTTACGGCCCTGGTAGAGTTACTCCATATGCCAGCTATATAGAGTAACTCTATCTGGAACGTTAGCCGAACTCGCAACCCCCTATGCTGGCTGCACCAACAGTTGATAACTGAGGTAAGGCAATTTTGTGTGCTTTCCTTAAACGCATGCATAAGTTTAAAAGAACCTGATCTTTAGATTCCGAGCAAGATTAATTTGAAATGCCTATCACCACACATGATATTCATAGAGAGATGCGTTCCTAGAAATGTTACGCATCGATAGCTTTAACCATGCACCAGACGTTGTTGCACTAACTATAAACTGCAAGGAGATGTGGCCCTGTTTGAGAAAAATAACAGCCCAGTCCGCCACTTGATTTCCAGGAAAGTCACGCACGATAGTGTTCACGGGAGAGGTAATATGCACTGGCATATTTGCCAGGAATGTATCCTCGAAATCGCGGCCTGTGATGCAATGAGTAAGGAGTCAGGAGGGTCTTCACACTATGCGGGTGACTTGGAAAGTACCGCACATGTAATTTGTGACGTCATAGATCGCGAATGTCATTTGTCTGAGGCAACAAATAGTTATAAGCTTTGCCAGGATTACGAATAGTGCACTACATTCTGCTATTAGAAACTGAACAAGAGTCCTGAGGGTATCGTGAATGTGCGAAAGAACGTTAGCATATCGTGGAAACCTTGATTTCACTGTGACTCCAGGAGCCGGCTAAGATGCCTCGTCCACGCCTCCTTTACAGAAGCTCTGTTGCTCTCAAAATGAACACGCCTACTGCATTTCTGACGCTGACACCTAGGTTTTTTTTTTACATAGACACACGTCATTGAGTGGCATGCACTGAAGAAGTGTTGATGACTGTGTGTGACCTTTTGAGACGCCAAATAAATGGATGAACCAAATTTGTGACTCGTTTCTTCCCCGGAAATCGCCTACACTTTAGCGATCGTAGCGGTCTTCAGCGTTGTGTATGTGTGTTCCTATCGCCTCCGAGACGTGCATTTGCAGGACGAGATCTCGAAGGTGGTGCTTTCGTTTTAACAGCGAAGCTGTTGAAGCTGGCAGTAAGACGTCCGTTAACAAAAAAAAAACCGCTGCGCCGTTGCCATAGCAACCGCCACATCTGCGCGCCACCTGTGCTAAAAATAACCAAGCCGCCGCCGAGCCGAGGAGCAGACGCCGCCGAGCCGTCGCCACGGCAACCGCCGCAGTTTCTTAAACCGTGGCTAAGGGAGAGAGATTTCAACAAATTCAGAGCGGCGAACTTAGCGGGTATTCCGGATCCGCCCGTCGTCGTCTCTCGGCTGCCGCTCGTTCGGCCAAGCTCGCTGGATCCAATCGCCGCCGGCGTTGCGACTCCTGTGCTGCAGCACGACGAACTGAGGGTCCACCAGCTTCGCTGTACCAAGCTTTGCGCAACTTAGTGCCAACTTCTCGCATTTAGTTTTGTTACTTTAAATGATGGAAAGATCAAATCAACAAGGTAAGTAGTGGAAAAACACAAACGATTAAAATACTGCAGCACCAATATCGTATTAGAATGCGAGGATATAAACTGAAGCGATGAGCCTACCCACTATGAGCTTAGAATGGACCTTCACGATGGGCCTGCGCATTTAAAACTCAAAGTGTCTCTTATGCATTCGCCTAAGACGACTCGAAGGCGAAAGGCGTCTCGATCTTTTTCATCTCTGTCGATGTATTCATCCACCCCCCTCCGGGAATGTCACGTCATGCGTGACGTTCCCGCTCAGGTCACGAGATTCTTCCGCATGTGACGGCAACCGGAGGTTTCGCTCATGCGCTGTTATTCTGGGCGTGGCCTCCGAGATTAGCTCCGGCAGCATCCACCCCATACGGGAATGTCACGTCATGCGTGACGTTCCCGCTCCCTAGCTCCGGCAGCCGGAGTTAACCTCGGAGGCCACCTTCCGCGCAAGCAATTTCATGCTTAGCTCAATGGTTAAGGCGCTCGCCTTCAAAGCGTAAGGGACTAGGTTCGAATCCCATTGCTGCTATGACAGTTCTTTTTTTTTTTTTTGTCGGCAGAAAGCACTCATATGGTTCGAATGCATTCGTGCGAAGGAAGCGTTGGTGCTTAGCTCAGATGTCAAGGCGCTCGCCTCTGGAGCGTGAGGTTCTGGGTTCAAATCCCATTACTGCGATGAAAGTTTTTTTTTCTTTGTCGGTAGAAAGCATTCGTATGGATCAGATGTATTCCTGCCAAGGAAGCGTTGGTGCTTACCTCAGTGGTATAGGCGCTTGCCTTCTGAGCGTGAGGTTCTGGGTTCAAATCCCATTACTGCGGTGAAAGTTTTTTTTTCTTTGTCGGTAGAAGGCATTCATATGGATCAGATGTATTCCTGTCAAGGAAGTGATTGTGCATAGCTCAATGGTTGATGCACTCGCCTTTGGAGCGCGAGGTTCTGGTTTCAAATCCCGTTGTTGCGATGAAAGATTTTTGCTTTGTCGGTAAGAAGCATTCATATCGTTCAGATGCATTCGAGCCAAGAAGCGTTGGTGCTGGGATTAATCCCATTGCTGCGATGAAACTTTTTTCTTCGTTGAGCCTTATCGTGGGTGATAAGGGCTCGAACTATTTAGACTGGTTTTGTATTCTACTGCGGTGAAGCCAACAGATCAGTGCAAGCTTTAGCTTGGAAGAAACGTCACATCTCTGACGTCAAATCTCTACAAGTTGTGACGTCAGACAAAAGTTGATCATTATCAGGTGTGATAAGGCTCTCAACCTTTTCGACTGGTTTTGCATTTCATTCCGGTGAAGCCAACGCATTAAGGGAAGCTTTAGCTCGGAAGGAACGCATAGTAGGCCCACCGCGGCAAGTTGTGACGTCAGACAAAAGTTGAGCCTTATCAGGGGTGATAAGGGCCTCAACTTTTTCGGCGGGTTTTGGCATCCATAACGGTGAAGCCAATGCATCAGGGGAACTATTAGCTCGGAAGGAACGCATAGTAGGCCCACCGCGGCAAGTTGTGACGTCAGACAAAAGTTGAGCCTTATCAGGGGTGATAAGGGCCTCAACTTTTTCGGCGGGTTTTGGCATCCATAACGGTGAAGCCAATGCATCAGGGGAACTATTAGCTCGGAAGGAACGCATAGTAGGCCCACCGCGGCAAGTTGTGACGTCAGACAAAAGTTGAGCCTTATCAGGGGTGATAAGGGCCTCAACTTTTTCGGCGGGTTTTGGCATCCATAACGGTGAAGCCAATGCATCAGGGGAACTATTAGCTCGGAAGGAACGCATAGTAGGCCCACCGCGGCAAGTTGTGACGTCAGACAAAAGTTGAGCCTTATCAGGGGTGATAAGGGCCTCAACTTTTTCGGCGGGTTTTGGCATCCATAACGGTGAAGCCAATGCATCAGGGGAACTATTAGCTCGGAAGGAACGCATAGTAGGCCCACCGCGGCAAGTTGTGACGTCAGACAAAAGTTGAGCCTTATCAGGGGTGATAAGGGCCTCAACTTTTTCGGCGGGTTTTGGCATCCATAACGGTGAAGCCAATGCATCAGGGGAACTATTAGCTCGGAAGGAACGCATAGTAGGCCCACCGCGGCAAGTTGTGACGTCAGACAAAAGTTGAGCCTTATCAGGGGTGATAAGGGCCTCAACTTTTTCGGCGGGTTTTGGCATACATAACGGTGAAGCCAATGCATCAGGGGAACTATTAGCTCGGAAGGAACGCATAGTAGGCCCACCGCGGCAAGTTGTGACGTCAGACAAAAGTTGAGCCTTATCAGGGGTGATAAGGGCCTCAACTTTTTCGGCGGGTTTTGGCATACATAACGGTGAAGCCAATGCATCAGGGGAACTATTAGCTCGGAAGGAACGCATAGTAGGCCCACCGCGGCAAGTTGTGACGTCAGACAAAAGTTGAGCCTTATCAGGGGTGATAAGGGCCTCAACTTTTTCGGCGGGTTTTGGCATCCATAACGGTGAAGCCAATGCATCAGGGGAACTATTAGCTCGGAAGGAACGCATAGTAGGCCCACCGCGGCAAGTTGTGACGTCAGACAAAAGTTGAGCCTTATCAGGGGTGATAAGGGCCTCAACTTTTTCGGCGGGTTTTGGCATCCATAACGGTGAAGCCAATGCATCAGGGGAACTATTAGCTCGGAAGGAACGCATAGTAGGCCCACCGCGGCAAGTTGTGACGTCAGACAAAAGTTGAGCCTTATCAGGGGTGATAAGGGCCTCAACTTTTTCGGCGGGTTTTGGCATCCATAACGGTGAAGCCAATGCATCAGGGGAACTATTAGCTCGGAAGGAACGCATAGTAGGCCCACCGCGGCAAGTTGTGACGTCAGACAAAAGTTGAGCCTTATCAGGGGTGATAAGGGCCTCAACTTTTTCGGCGGGTTTTGGCATACATAACGGTGAAGCCAATGCATCAGGGGAACTATTAGCTCGGAAAGGAACGCATAGTAGGCCCACCTGCGGCAAGTTGTGACGTCAGACAAAAGTTGAGCCTTATCAGGGGTGATAAGGGCCTCAACTTTTTCGGCGGGTTTTGGCATCCATAACGGTGAAGCCAATGCATCAGGGGAACTATTAGCTCGGAAGGAACGCATAGTAGGCCCACCGCGGCAAGTTGTGACGTCAGACAAAAGTTGAGCCTTATCAGGGGTGATAAGGGCCTCAACTTTTTCGGCGGGTTTTGGCATCCATAACGGTGAAGCCAATGCATCAGGGGAACTATTAGCTCGGAAGGAACGCATAGTAGGCCCACCGCGGCAAGTTGTGACGTCAGACAAAAGTTGAGCCTTATCAGGGGTGATAAGGGCCTCAACTTTTTCGGCGGGTTTTGGCATCCATAACGGTGAAGCCAATGCATCAGGGGAACTATTAGCTCGGAAGGAACGCATAGTAGGCCCACCGCGGCAAGTTGTGACGTCAGACAAAAGTTGAGCCTTATCAGGGGTGATAAGGGCCTCAACTTTTTCGGCGGGTTTTGGCATACATAACGGTGAAGCCAATGCATCAGGGGAACTATTAGCTCGGAAGGAACGCATAGTAGGCCCACCGCGGCAAGTTGTGACGTCAGACAAAAGTTGAGCCTTATCAGGGGTGATAAGGGCCTCAACTTTTTCGGCTGGTTTTGGCATCCATAACGGTGAAGCCAATGCATCAGGGGAACTATTAGCTCGGAAGGAACGCATAGTAGGCCCACCGCGGCAAGTTGTGACGTCAGACAAAAGTTGAGCCTTATCAGGGGTGATAAGGGCCTCAACTTTTTCGGCGGGTTTTGGCATCCATAACGGTGAAGCCAATGCATCAGGGGAACTATTAGCTCGGAAGGAACGCATAGTAGGCCCACCGCGGCAAGTTGTGACGTCAGACAAAAGTTGAGCCTTATCAGGGGTGATAAGGGCCTCAACTTTTTCGGCGGGTTTTGGCATCCATAACGGTGAAGCCAATGCATCAGGGGAACTATTAGCTCGGAAGGAACGCATAGTAGGCCCACCGCGGCAAGTTGTGACGTCAGACAAAAGTTGAGCCTTATCAGGGGTGATAAGGGCCTCAACTTTTTCGGCGGGTTTTGGCATCCATAACGGTGAAGCCAATGCATCAGGGGAACTATTAGCTCGGAAGGAACGCATAGTAGGCCCACCGCGGCAAGTTGTGACGTCAGACAAAAGTTGAGCCTTATCAGGGGTGATAAGGGCCTCAACTTTTTCGGCTGGTTTTGGCATCCATAACGGTGAAGCCAATGCATCAGGGGAACTATTAACTCGGAAGGAACGCATAGTAGGCCCACCGCGGCAAGTTGTGACGTCAGACAAAAGTTGAGCCTTATCAGGGGTGATAAGGGCCTCAACTTTTTCGGCTGGTTTTGGCATCCATAACGGTGAAGCCAATGCATCAGGGGAACTATTAGCTCGGAAGGAACGCATAGTGCGCCCACCGCGGCAAGTTGTGACGTCAGACAAAAGTTGAGCCTTATCAGGGGTGATAAGGGCCTCAACTTTTTCGGCTGGGTTTTGGCATCCATAACGGTGAAGCCAATGTATCAGGGGAACTATTAGCTCGGAAGGAACGCATTGTAGGCCCATCGTGGCAAGTTGTGACGTCAGACAAAAGTTGGAGCCTTACCATGGGTGATAAGGGCCTCAACTTTTTGCTTTGGTTTTGGCATCCGTTGCCGTAAAGCCAACGCACCAGGGGAAGCTTTAGCTCGGAAGGACCGCATAGGAGGCCCATCGCTGCATGTCACACCTTGCAGCGATGGGCTTACTATGCGTTCCTTCCGAGCTAAACCTTCCCCTCATGCGTTGGATTCACCGCAATAGATGCCCTAAACGAGTCGAAAAAGTTGAGGCCCTTAACCGACGATAAGACTCCACGAAGCGAAAAAAACTTTCATCGCAGCAACGGGATTTGAACCCAGCACCTCACGCTCAGAAGGCGGGCGCCTATACCATTGAGCTAAGCACAAACGATTCCTTGGGTGGAATACATCTGATCCATATATGAATACTTTCTACCCGACAAAGAAAAAAAAACTTTCATAGCAGTAATGGGATTTGAACCCAGAACCTCACGCTCAGAAGGCGAGCGCCTTTACCATTGAGCTAGGCACCAACGCTTCCGTGGCAGGAATACATCTGATCCATATGAATACTTTCTACCGACAAAGAAAAAAAACTTTCATAGCAGTAATGGGATTTGAACCCAGAACCTCACGCTCAGAAGGCGAGCGCCTTTACCATTGAGCTAGGCACCAACGCTTCCGTGGCAGGAATACATCTGATCCATATGAATACTTTCTACCGACAAAGAAAAAAAACTTTCATAGCAGTAATGGGATTTGAACCCAGAACCTCACGCTCAGAAGGCGAGCGCCTTTACCATTGAGCTAGGCACCAACGCTTCCGTGGCAGGAATACATCTGATCCATATGAATACTTTCTACCGACAAAGAAAAAAAACTTTCATAGCAGTAATGGGATTTGAACCCAGAACCTCACGCTCAGAAGGCGAGCGCCTTTACCATTGAGCTAGGCACCAACGCTTCCGTGGCAGGAATACATCTGATCCATATGAATACTTTCTACCGACAAAGAAAAAAAACTTTCATAGCAGTAATGGGATTTGAACCCAGAACCTAACGCTCAGAAGGCATGCGCATTTACCATTGAGCTAAGCGCCAACGCGTTCCTGGCTCGAATGCATCTGATCCATATGAATGCTTCCTACCGACCAAGAAAAAAAAAAACTCTCACCGCAGTAATGGGATTTGAACCCAGAACCTCACACTCCACAGGCTAATGCATTTACCATTGAGCTAAGCGTCAACGCTTTCCCGGCTCGAATGCATCTGAACCATGTGAATGCTTCCTACCGACAAAGAAAAAAAATCACCGCCATATCCACAAAGTGAATGATGTTAGCGGAGCTTGCTCGGAGATGATCGGGTGACCCGCGAATCCTCCGTACACATCTCCTGCCATCATATATAGACGTGACAACGTTGTTATATATACATTACATGCGGCTCTCGGGCGGCGAGCCCGAGCTGCTGCTGCGTTGCGAGCTCACCGCGCTGCTGCCTTGGCTTCTGCGGTGTTCATGCGGCCGAGTGGTATCGAAGAGTGGTCACTGCGTGAGCTTCCGGCGAAGAGAAAGGTAGCGCACGTGCCGAGAGTGGTGTGATTCGCCTTTTAATTCGCCTTGAGCGGCGTCGCCATCTAGTGAGCATTCTTGAAATCACCAGAAAGCCGGCGCCTTGAGCGGCGGCACGCCATCTAGTGAGTATTGTTGGAATCACCAGAGAAGTGTACACGCCGCCGCCGCCGCCGGACAAGGCGCGAGCATAAGGAGCAAGCTCCTAAAAATTCGGCAGATTCCACGTGCCTTGGGAATCGATGTTATGCGAAGGATGCGGAGGGAAAGAGACTGTGGTGTAAATTTATTGAGCGAAACGTTATGAAATCAAGCTAGAGATATGTACAAATGTTGTACGCACAGATATATGTTCAACAGTCACATATGGTTTATGTAACCAGTTGTTTACAGTTGCGTAACGACGTCAACAGCGACATGGATATTACCACACGAGAAGCGGTAAGCTGATATGTAGCGCCTGTGCTTGCGAGGATGATAGCCCTGAAGAGTGCTCTGTAGATGAACTTTAGTGGATGGCGCTTAAGTACAATTGACATTAACCCGACGTGACCCCTGTATCATAGGAGTACATATGTAATGTTTATAAAATTAGATAACCAGCACTGCAACCACAAGTGACGTTTCACCAACATTATATAGGGTATTTTTCCGAAGCATTTCCGAGACCTGGCGTGGCTCTGTGGCAGAAAACTGAATTGCCACGCAGAATGCTGGTTGGATTCTTGCTGGGACCCTGATACTCATAGGCGTGCGCACGAGGGGGGGCAGGGGGGGGGTGCCCCCCCCCTGGTAACCTAAGACGGGGGGGGCGCGAAGTCAACCTCTTACATTGACATAACAGGGAGGGGGGGGGGGGGGCGCTGCCACTCGGAGTGGGATAAAGTTTATGCCGCAAAGACGGGAGACGCCGGGAGAGAATAACGCTCTGGTTCTTCGTATTTTCGGGGGTCCTTTAGGGGCCCTTTAAATGTAGCAGCCGCGGGTAAGCTGCCACACAATTACCCATAGCGTGCGACGCATGCGAAGTGCCAGCAGACCCTAACACAAAGAGCAAAGCTTTGCGCACCCTATTCAGTAGCTGCCTAGAGTTGCGGCTTCTCAGACTTATGTGCTTATGTTTACAACAATTTGTGAGCGCTATAGCACACCTTAACAGAGGGAGAATGCTAGAAAAAAAATTGTCCGCGTATCTGCGTGCTTCGCTGCAAATGTCGTCGAAAGACGATAGTCTTGTGCCGGCCGTACTACTATGTTTTGCCTTGCCTCAGACAGCGCCTACTCTACGTTGAATTGGCCGCATCTGGCTGGCATTGACAAAACAAAGGAGGCGCTGCGCGAGATATGGACGCCATTGAAAAACATGAGCTTGTGCTGAACCAAGGGCATTACACCGTGACCAAGGGCCACTGCCAGCGGCAGCACCTTATCGTCGGCACAGGGCTTTTTCGTGCAAAGCGCCGCAGTTCGTGCACAGCGTCGCATTTTTAGCGCAGCCTAAAAAACACTAGGGTCTTTAGAATTGCATACCTATGTATTTTCTAATAAAAGAACACACGCCCTGACACTTACATATTAATGTTGCGCCCCAGGTATGCGTAGTATTTGTTTTTTGATCGAATATGTTCACAAGTATGAACGCAAACACCAGTTCAAGATGGCTTGGCGTTCAGAAAGTGGTTAAACTTTGGGCGAGTAGCTGAATCGGGTTGCGGACAGACAGACAGACAGACAGCCAAAATTTCTGCGTTGAAGTATCCCATCGTCTTTAAAAATGTATTCTATCTAGGACACTACGATCACATCGAAATATTATCCACATTGTGTTTAGAGAAATTTATTTTCACAGACGGTAGACATCAATAGCACTTGAACAGAACATTTCAACAGAATTCAACAACACTGTTCAGAAAAAAATTATTTACACTATGTACAGAGCATAAATTATGCATGACATATTAGTGTTCAGGGATACATTCGCATTTTCACAATTGAACATCACAAAAGCTAACACTTTCGCCTAGGGCGAACAGCATAAGTCTGATCAACACAACAAATGCACATAGCTCAGAAGTGGCACAATACAGAACAGGGTAAATGGGTAGGAGTACATACTCTTCCATCGAAAACATCAACTTGGTGGTAGATTCACCAGGACATGAGATACCAAGCTGGCGAACACAGGTCGAAAGGGCAAGGAGACAAGCACATCATCTCCGACCCTACGGTGCGGCCTAGCACCATGTAGGCCGAAAAATAAGTTGAACCCTTTCATTCTCAACGTCGACAAAAGGGCATGACCAATGGCGCAGAAACTCGCGCTCACCAAAAAAGAAAAGTTCTTCAGAGAGAAACGCAAGGATCTCGCGCCTCATGCGCCCCAATATTGGCCATAAGGCACGTCGACGGCAATTCGCAGCGACGGCTTCGCAGCGGTTGCGCCAAAGGCTGAACAGGCCGGCAACTACTAAGAGTGCCCCGAAGCGCCCCCCGTGGAACCGGCCGTTGGACACGAACCCTCGGACACCCTACCCACGAAAACCAGCATGGGCCGCACGCCAAAAAAGGCGGGCGACCAGACATTCGATCGTCGCATGTCGGTTGGTCTCAACCACGACGCAGTTGGGGCAAGTGGAGGTGCGTACCACCTGCCATCGTTGCAGCCGATCTCGAGTGGGGAGCAAGCCCCAGCCCCATCGCCAAACAAAGTCACGAAGGTGACCCGGCAACGCCGCTGCGACCATGTGCTTCCAAGGGCGATTCATTACCGAATGCCAGTGTCGGGGTACCAAAGGCTGCATAAGGGCGGCCATTGTGTCCACCACTTTCGCTTCGGCGACATCGATCGCTGGGCATGTAGTCTCTAGACGGCGGTGGAAGGCCAGGAGGGCACGATACACAGTCGGTAAATGGGAGGACTGCGGACCACAGTTGATAGGACCAGCGGGCACTAGGACACGTAGGGATGGACCTAGGTAGTAACGTGCGAGTGCCTGCGCAGGCGTACCTTCATTATTTAAAACGCGCAATAAAGTGCGGAGGGACAGGATGGAAGCCGTAACGGCCACGTCAGGGAACGCGAAGCCTCCTTGGCTGCGCGGTTGCGCTAACGTGGGGCGCGATAATAATTCCGTACCACCAGACCAAAAGAACGAGGTGATTAAATGCTGAACGTTCTGTGAAACGCGGAGCGGGGGTTTGACGGTGTACACAAGTACCAAAAACCGATTGCGACAAGTACCGGCGTTCCAACAGGGGAAAATCAAAGTTCTTAGCATCGTCTACATGCAAAGACGTGGAAACGGTACCGGACCTCTCTAAAGTTAGCATTGATTCATCGGTACCACTCTATACAACCTTCAACATAACTCGGGTCGTTGTGGTCGTTTTAGATAAAAAATACTGCATTTAACAATCGCCAACTTCGGAAACAATGAAAACGCTAAAAAATGTTTTGTTGTCTGCAGAATTCCTTTACACTAACCTCTGTTATGCCAGATTAAAAAATTATAAAAGTATATGTTGCGCAATTCGAACCTTAACAAGGGAGAATACCTGTTCAAGTCGATATTTTTCCTTTCAGTGGGAGACTGCACACGTCGACCACTATATGTCCCAACTAATTGGCCCATATCAAAATGGTATCTTGCCACCGGTAAGATGGCGGGTTCTTGGATTCACTTTCGAGGCATATCTCCAGTCCAGCAATTTTGTAAAGCATCCTTGAATTGCCTAAGACGACTGGAAGGCGAAATAAATTTACATTTCTATATACACTCTATGTCACTCAATTTACATTACGGAGCAACGCTCGGGTAACGTGCGGTTACTCACCGATACGATACCCAGGGCTTCGCTCACTCGTCATGATGCACTTCGTGGAGATGCGTGGATTTTTTAGTGGACCGGTGGTGAGTGGTGGGATTTACGGAATTTCTGTGGAGCATACCCGTTTATGATGTCCACAAGCGTTGCCACGGATTCCGGACATGACAGGCTCGACCAAGAGCAGCTTCGCTGCTTAAAGGCCTTAAAGGCCTTCATGAACCGAGTAAATGCTCTCGAAGACGTTTGGCATATCACCGAGGCGCAACCCTACGATATGGTTGTGCGAGATCACCTGTCATCGACAGTATTTGGCCGACAGAGACACAGAAGGTATGATAATGGAAGCCAGGGAACCAAGAAAGCAAGTAAACAAGCAGAAATCATCTCATTCCTCTGATGACTATATGTCAGGTTGCTATTAATTAAATTGTTTTAGTGCACCTTCCTTTTAAACAAAACACGAAATAAACTTGCTTTTTCGCTTTAACTCTCAATATCTAAACATCAATTTTGTTTTTGTTGCGTTTGGCCCCGTTATCAAAACAATTTAAAAAAGAACAAAAGGCTGATTTTTTCCCCAGAATAAGCAAAACATCAATGCGAAGCTACTGATTCCGGACGTGGGTTTGGCGTGGGTTTGCAGAATAGTTCCCATTCTTTATTTAAAGTTTTATTTAAAAAATAATGTCAATTTCTTCATTTTCAAGAAAAAAACTAAAAATGTCAGCACTTGAAGTACAATTGTAATTCAAACTCCATTTGCAAGAAGAGACGCCGACGAATAAAATGAATAAAACCCGAACTTTTTACATTTCGCAGGTTAAGAGGAAATGGGTCTTAATTAAAGAAGCCTCAAAATACATGGGGATTATTCGGCCTAAGCTGTGCAATTAATACCGGAGACAAGTAATGCAAATGAGTTCTGCGGAAACCCGCAAGGTGGTGGAAGGGTTATGAAAGGGAAAATTGACAACCACCCGTTTGTAGCACGAAGCCACAAGGAAATCCGTACGGATTTCTCAGAAAGAGAAGCTTCTTAGTTGCCGAAAAATTCGTCCTGGTCCGGGCTTCGAACCCGGGACCAACGCCTTTCCGGGGCGGTCGCTCTACCGAGTGAGCTAACCAGGAAGCTAGCAATTGGCAGCGCGAGGGCGAATCCATCGACAACTCGAAGCACATGGACACAAGTAATGCAGATGAGTTCTGCGGAAACCCGCAAGGTGGCGGAAGGGTTATGAAAGGGAAAATTGACAAGCACCCGTTTGTAGCACGAAGCCACAAGGAAATCCGTACGGATTTCTGAGAAAGAAAAGCTTCTTAGTTGCCGAAAATTTGGTCCTGGTCCGGACGAATTCGCCCTCCCGCTGCCAATTGCTAGCTTCCTGGTTAGCTAATCGGTAGAGCGACCGCCCCGGAAAGGCGTTGGTCCCGGGTTCGAACCCCACACCAGGACGAATTTTTCGGCAACTAAGAAGCTTTTCTTTCTGAGAAATCCGTACGGATTTACCTTGTGGCTTCGTGCTACAAACGGGTGGTTGTCAATTTTCCCTTTCATAATAAAGGAGGATGGCGCAGCGTTATGGGGAGGCAATTCTCGTGGGACTTCTGGAGGAGAGAGAGACACCACAACTTCCGGGGAGCTGTTCTCGATGTGCCCGCGTAATGAAGGTGTCCAATTCGGCGGAGCGCCAAGGTTGCCGTTGGGTGGACATGAAAAGGCGCCAGAACTCACGTCAAAAGTAGCCAAAGTAGCCACGTCATTTGATATTATCGCCGAATTTCTAGCCAAATAGAACAGAAGCGGTATTATCAACATAGTCTTTACTATTGATGAATAAATAAAACCATTTTGAATAAGTAAAAACCACAAGTTTAGAAAAGAGCCATGGCGCCAACTGGAAATTTTCGTCGCCAACGGGGTCCAAAACTAGCCAGTTTGGCGCAAAGTAGCCACCAACGGCAACCCTGCGGAGCGCATTCAGTTGCTCCAAAAAGCGGCCAGCCGTGACGTCATCGCGCTCTTGACCTCCTCGACGAACCCACCAACACATTCCCGATGTAAGCAGAAAGTGGACGAAATGCTCAGTAACAGAAACTTAAACAAACTTGACAGGACTTAACTTGCATATCAAAGCGTCCCAGATGTTTGAGAACGCTTCAGGGAATGTGTACCGACCTTAAAAGCTGCGTTGGACCATAGAGTTAATATTTGCGTCAGGCGGTGGGCGGCCGCATTAAACCTAATTCGAGGGCTAACGCGACCAGAGTACGTGCACGGTCTCCTAGACGTGCTCCCAAAAGCGGATCTCGGGAGGTTGCTTTCGTCGCATTGAAGCTCATTGCGTCCCTGAGTTGTCAAAGGTTCGTGACGTCAAAATGAAGTTGGCAAGAAAATAACCGGAAGCAGGGGGGCGCGATGCTCGCCGAGCTCCGGCCAATCAGTGACGGCAGAAACTGGAGGTTCATTACGTGGGCACATCGAGAACATGGTGATCGGGAAGAGCTCCCCGGTGACGTGACGTTTTTATGTCCACATTTGGCGTTAGGGTTGAAAGAAATGACAAACGGCGGCGCGTCGCATTTATTGCGCGGCGGCGCGGCGCGGTTCCACACAGGTCTAGGTGAGAGTGCATCCCCCTGCCTACGTCCACGAACCACACTGAAAGGTTTAGAGACGCGAGCCTGCATCACTAGCCAGAGGTCGGCAAACTCACGAACGAGTCGACTCACGCCGACTCACTGCAGACTTAGATTGGGCCGTGAGTCTGAGTCTGAGTGAGTCCGGGTGTGTAATATCGCGCTGAGTTTGAGTCCGAATGAGTCCGGTAGAGGAAAATTTTCGTGAGTCTCAGTCCGATAGAGCCCTCAGAGAAAAAAAAATACACCATCTCCCACTAAAGGGAACCATCAGGAGATGCGAAGCAGCATTGGGGGGTGCACACCAAGTTTCCGTTTACGTTCACTCGGCCGTCGAAGCCAAGCGTCGGCGTCGAGCTACCGTTTCTGCTACAGAGAGACAACGCGAGTCTGCGGTGAGGGTAGCGAGGCTTTCGAGACAACTGCAACGACCGGGAACCGACGGAGCGACCGCACGATTCAAGCGAGCCTTCCTCGACCGAGCGCACGCGCTTATATGAAACGTGGGAGGGAGAGGAGGGAGTGGGTTTACAGGCTGCAGCGCGGGAGAGGAGACGAGAGAAGGCGACCGAACACCTGCGTCAAGGAGGAGAGTGGGATAGAGAGTAGGTCCATGCGCAGTAAGGGTGGTCAGGACGCACACCACCACCACCGGATTGAACTCCGCTCTAAGCTGCTTCGCATCTAAAAACATATTTCTTGAGTGAGTCCGACCGAGCTCCAACTTTTTTTGTCGACTTATGATCATGACAGCCCGGCTGGGACTTGAATAGACTCCGAACCATGCCGATAAAATGGACGCCGAAACCTGCTTCCTTTAAAACCATCAAGAGGTGTACGTATGACTGATAACGTCGAAAGCCTTTTCTTGACCGAATGAGCAGATAATGCAGCGACGATTGTGCGCTTTCTCACATTCGGTCAGGTCCCTGATAGCGAAACCGTGGAGCTGAGTGGACCGCCCTGGAACAGCGGCATGCCTGGTAGGGACCCAGAACAATACTGAGTACTGGAGTGAGCCACACCAACAGGCACTTAGCTATCAGCTTTTAATGGCAGTTCAAAAGGGTGATTGGGACGCATGGGCGTCGGCAGGGGGGGTGCAAAAGGGGCACTTGCCCTCCTCAAGCTTCACCAGCACTCGCCCTCACCCAAGCCAGACCAGTGCTCTCCCCCCTCCCCCCAGTCCGTGATGCAACACTCGTTTGCACCCCCCAAGAGAAAATCCTGCCGACGACCATGTTGGGACGGGACGCCAGGCTGTCGGGTCAGTGCATCTCTACTCGACCTTGCAAAGGAGAGTGATAAACATTTCCATTTGAGCTGCTTACGAATTCCCCTCAGTGAGGAGCCTGCTTGTCAAAGCGTAAAAAGACTTCCCCCCAAAACCTTCCGAAACTTGACTTAGAACTCGACTGCCAAGCCGTCCGAGCCTGGGCTGCGATTGTGTTTCGTAGACTTAAGGGTTGCCAAAGGCTCCTCCTCCATAAGTGGGTAGTCGTTTAAAGTCGACCTCCTCGCGGAATTTAACGGAAATGAAACGGGTATGGAAAGGGAGATGGCTTGGCATACAGGTTCTTATAAATCTGCCTCGCCGACTCTAATACTCCGTCCCGCGTTTCAGCCGGTACTCGGATCTATGAGAGAAGCCAGAACTGTGCCCTTGCTTGGCAAATGCATACGAAGAACATTCCTGCCGCAGCATGGCTCCACTTAGCACTGCTCAGCACGCATTGTGGCTCGGAAGCGATCCCAGCGTCGCAGCAGCAGGACTCAGAGGTCAGGACCGCGTTTACCCTGGGGCCGCCGGACAGCGGCTGTGAGAGCAGGAGGATCGCGTACGATTTTGATCTGAGCGCACTCATCGCGCGCCCGCCGCGTGTCCCACTTCCGGAATAGCAGTCCGCGACACCGGCCTTCGCTCCATGCCATCCGCTGCAGCCCAAATTCTGCCTGTCCTGCGGCGAAGGGGATAGAAGCCCAGCAACATCTTTATCGGCTTCTTTATCTCTTTAGCAGACGTGCATTCAGGCGGCACGCCCTTCTCCCCTGTGCTACGATACTGGAGTCGGCGAATCCCAAAGCATGGACGCAATGGTCACTCAGAGCAGAGGAGCACAACCAGGAAGAATGTACGCCTAAGAGCGAGAGAAGGCGAGGCATAAAAACGGTTGATCCTTCATTTGGAAGCCCCCCCTCCCTGTCCCGGTCATCCCTGACTCTAAAGGGTAAAGGTTGCGCCAGGCGTCGACCTGTCCAAGCTCTTCGACGAACTCCTGCAACTCTATAGAACGCCGTTCCTGTTTCTAAACTTACAAAACTGCTCTGAAGGAAACGCGACCGACCTGTTCGAGAACGCAATGATGGGCAAAATGGAAGAAGGACGACTTAGACTACCGCGCACTCTACCTTGTGTTTGGAGCTAATTATTACCGGTTTAGGGCGCTAGAAGCTGCCCCGTCTTGTTCGCTGCAATTATTAGAAGCGAAGCTCCTTAGGCCGGCACCCCGCCGTCGCCGTTGCTGTGGCGTCTCCCCCTCACGCGGGAGGTTAAACGAGCTTTATGAGCTCTGGAACGCGGATGGCGTCTGCACGATGCGCGAGAATGCGAACGCATGCGAAACGGAGGCAGATTAGTCTCCCTCGTTCTTCGACTCTGCCCTCTCCCCTCTGACCGGCGAACGAGCGAAACCCTCGCTCCACCCTGTCGTCCACCCAGTGTTTGGTCCGTTCACCGGACAATGAAACGCCGCGCGCGCCTAACGCCGTGTGCGTCCATTTCTAAGGAGCTTCGCTCATCGGTTGTATAAGAACACGGAACAACTGCTAGTTTTTTGTTAGAACACATATGTATCAGTCACTAATACGGAGATGTAACTAGCCCATTGCTATAAGAGCCAAAGAACTTCGCCAACACCACGCCTAGGCAGTTGCCGCAAGCACGCCTCATTTCTCCAGGTGTCAGCCGTGCTGTCGACCTCCTGGTCGTTCAGAAATTTAAGCCACAGGCAGATCTTCACAGGCTAAGAGAAATAATTTCGTTTCAGCTTCGCGCCTTTTAACTTCTCGCGTTCGTCATCGATATTGCAACGCTGTCAAAGCTCACCGGTCTCTGGATTTCGGACTAGAGTCACCTCCCCGTTCACGGTTCGAGTTCCGCTGACGGAACCGGAGCGCTTATGAAGAATTTGCTGTAGGGCAAGCCTCCTTGTTGGGGAACCAAGGAAGTTTAAAAAAAAAAGTTGCTGGAGGGGAAATTATTGCCCAGCAGTGAAGCCGTGCCCACCAAAAGGCTCATTAAGGCATCTTCCTGTTTGCCCTATAAACAGGAGGATGCCTTAATGAGCGATTGAAAGAGCATCCCTACAACGTAAATAAAGCAATTAGTGGCCATCTAGGCCTTCATTGCAGGGATTGTGGTTGCAAGCCAATCTTTTCCAAAACAACAGTAATAGCAAGAAACAAAGATAATAGGACCAGAGAAATAATTGAAGCAGCAGAAATAGCACGTAGCAAGACTAACTGTGTGAGCATGCCATCTCTAATCCTTTCGCAAAAAGAAATAGATTTATTGAACCGTAGGTGATATGTATAGCACGTGTTTGAGGCGCTCAGCTATGATGCATTTCGACGAGAGATAGGGGCACGAAATCGTGTCATTTTTTTGTTTCTATTTTGTGGCTGTCAAGGTACATATGTGCCCACATGTCGAAAAATAAATCAGTTCTAAGTCAGCGCTGTTGTCGCGCCTTCTTCATCTTGTGTGTCCTTGTCAGAATCTTGCGCTGTTTTCTTTTCTGCCTCTAAACCTACAAACTCCTCTCAAGGAAACGCGATCGACCTGTTAGAGAACCCAGGGCATCCCTGACTCTAAAGGGTGAAGGGTGCGCCAGGCATCGACCTATGTCCAAGCTCATCGACAAACTCCCGCAGCTCTAGATCGCCTTTCCTGCCTCTTGAAGGGACACTAAAGGGCAAAACGATTTCCCGCGTATTAGTTAAGTGCAATTTCACAATCCCGAAAACACCCCTCTTACCGCGACACGACGCTTGGTAAGCGAGAAAACACGCGAAAAGAAGATGCGTGTGGAGACGCCACCTTGAGATTCCCGCACAAAACACCGTGACGCCATAGAATCTGAAGGCGTCTACTGAGTCCCACGTAGCTTCTAATCGATAAAAATGAGGTGCACTGTCATCTGTGGGTGCCACAGACCTACCATACGAAGTTTCGGACAATTTCATCGAGCCAATGTCGCGAAAATACGAAAAATACATTTGGAATTTCTGACGTCACCCGCGAAATATCGGCGCCAAATTTAAAAATAAAATTTCAACCTTCATTTTCTCCGTTAATAATGAACTTATGATAGTGAAACATACGGCATTAGAGTTCTCAGAGTGCAGTTTGTCAATCTAAACCAAGTCATTGTTTCGCTTTAGTGTCCCTTTAACCTACGAATTTCTCTAAAATAAACGCGATCGACCTTGTTAGTGAACCCAGGTCATCGCTCTCACTCTAAAGGGTGAAGAGCGCGAAGGAATCGACCAGTCCAAGCTCATCGACAAACACCCGCCGCTCCAGATCGTCGTCTGTCTGTAAACTTACGAACTGCTCTCAAGGAAACGCGATCGACCTGTTAGAGAACGCAACTGACGCAACAATGTGTAAAATGGAAGGTGAACGACCGAGACTACGACGTACTCTACCTTGTGCTTAGAACAAACTATTACCGATTTAAGGTGCTCTAAGCACCAGACTATGGCACAGCAGTAAGCTGCCCTGTCGCGTTCGCTGCAATTATGGTCAACTAGAACACATATATTTGGGTTCGCAATAGTTGTAATAGAGATCGTTTAGAAAAAGTTTATTTCATCATCAGACGCTACGAACGCATCGAAACAGCGTCTATACCACAAGGACAATAACATACACAAATGACAGCACAATATACATGAAACGTTTTTACAAAAATGTCCAAGTCCACAAAGTGTCCGTAACACATGCTGTTTAGGACTAACGTACACACACACTTATCATAATATACACGATGTACATAATGATGTATATACACAACACACATGACTCGGTGTACATGTCAGCAAATATGTACAACAAATGTTATGGTGCATGTGATTTACATAATGTACAGCGTTAGTGAAGTGTATATGCACAAGAACCTACAAGCATACGGTGACACGCGCGCACAAAAATAAAAAATTGAAGGATACTTTGTACATTCCAAAGTGTGTTCGGCGAAAGCGTGTGGCCATTCCACTGACGGAAAGACGGACGGACAGACGGACATCCCAACGGACGGACGGACGGACGGACGGACATCCCAACGGACAGATGAACGGACACCGGACGGACGGACACCGGACGGACGGACAGACGGACATCCGGACGGACGGATGGACGGACACCGGACGGACGGACAGACGGACATCCGGACGGACGGACGGACGGACGGACGGACGGACGGACAGACGGACATCCGGACGGACGGAGGGAAGGACATCCTGACGGACGGACGGACAGACGGACATCCTGACGGACGGACGGACGGGCGGACATCCGGACAGACGGACGGACGGACATCCGGATGGACGGTCGGACAGACGGACGGATGGACATCCGGACGGACGGACGGACATCCGGACAGACGAACGGACGGACATCCGGACGGACGGACATCCGGACGGACACCGGAAGGACGGACACCGGGCGGACGTGAGCATTATGAGACATAAAGGCTTTCGCCTTAATAAGCACATGCAGTTTATATGTGCTAACCAATGACTGTCTGATGGCCTGGCCACAGGAACCAGGTCAGGATGGTCAACGACTCGCCAACGCAATTGGAGCCAGAGAACTTCGACGAACACCACGCCTACGCAGTCCGCGCAAGCATGCCTCGTTTCTCTGGCTTTCAGCCCTGCTATCGACCTCCTAGTCGTTCAAAAATGTGTGCCACTGTAAATCGTCGAAGGCTGAGAGTAATCATTTTTTTCATCTTCGCGCCTTTTAACTTTTCGCGTTCGTCGTCAATGTTACAACGCTGTCAAAAGTTACCGGTGTCTGGGTTTCGAACCACAGTCGGCGACAACTTTTCTTGATGACACTGTGGAAGTTACAGAATCGAAACGCATGCATGAAACCGCGTTAAGAAATAATACCGAACTTCACTGATAATTTTCTCAGTTTGCCTTGCTGAAGTATACTACTGTATTTATTATGAGACTGCAACAGTAGCAGAAAGTCGTTGGTGAAATACAGTTATTGTTACCTTGCAAGAATGCCTTTCTTTCCTTTCCATTTCTTACAGAGTACCACCTTTTCAGCAGGCCCGTAGTGGGTCAGTCTGCGGCCGCAAATGCGCTGTTTAGTTCTCCAATGAAGTATAATCGCTATATGACACAAAAATGCACCCTGAACAATTTAAATATCTTTTCCTTTCACATTTTCGTTTATACAATATTCTAAACGCGCTCTTGATTCCCGTTTCAGGTTCGAGTTCCGCTCACGGAAACTGAGCAGTTTTAAAGAATTTGCCGTATGGGAATAGTCCTTGGCGGGAACTAAGGAACATTTAAATTTAAAATTCTGGAGTGGATGCTCTCGGCAAAAGCAAAACCAGCGTTTGAACCCCCCCCCCTCCCCCCCCACCTCGTTCGGTAACACGCTCCCTTCATGGGGCGTCCGCTTGAAATTGAAGTGGTTTCGCTCCTCTAAAGTAAATCCTGCGTTGATTCTAAAATAAAAGATCATTGTTTGCGACAGAAGTCCAGCGTCAGCGAGCACTTAAAGTCTGACAATAAGCGGCTCTTTTCCGAGGCGCTTGCCCTATAAAAAATCGAGTGATTTTAACAGCATTTCTTCGCAGAACCGAGTTTTTTTTTTTTTTTTCACACATTTGAATGCTCCTAGCCTTCTTAAGAACCATGCAGCATTACCAATCTATTACTTTCCCCATAAAGGGACCGACAACCAATTTTTATGGTGCCCATTTTCTCTAGCGCAACGGAAAGCTTATATTGGTCAGAGTGTCTATTCACGCGGAATGTTAACATGCAAAAGGCCGTGAAACATTCGTAAAAATAATTTTCATATCTGCGGCGAATATGAAGTCATATACACACGTGAAAACACATGCTGCAAACAGTGAGAGCTTGAGTAGTTCGTGTTCGAGCACGGCGGTTAACTGCGCATGCGTGCACTCCGCGCGCATGCGCCACGGCTCGACAGCGGCCACTGGCTGCCGCGAAGGCAGCGCCGCTTTTCACCGCGCAACTCCTTTTAGCGAGTAAGCAGCACAGAATAGAGCGGAGATAGATGAAAAAATTGAAGGCCACTTTGTAGTACATTCCAAAGTGTGTACGGCGAAAGCGTGTGGCCATTCGGCTGACTACGCCATGTCTTTTTTTCTTTTACACTCACAGTGGGATAACACACAAACCGAATGAGTTCGTGTTTTCTTGTTCAATTTTTTACCGCAAATCGCAGCGAGACGCGAGACTTAATCTTCCTCCGTTCGCATTTTCTCGCGCTTTGCGCATCGCGCATACGCCATCCGCGTTCCAGCGCTTAAATTGACGGACCCTTTGTAAATTCCAAAGTGTGTTCCGCGAACGCCTGTGTCCATCGAGACGGCGTCGGTCAGAATGATTCCAAACGCTGGGCACAGCGACGCTACGCAAGCAAAGCTCGAGCGCTGTAGAGTCCGACGCGACCGGCGTCCGTTTGCGCACCCCGGCGGCCACCTGGCTCCGTGCCAGGGCTCGGACGGACGGACGGAGGAGAGTATGAGACATTAAACGCTTTCGCCTTAAAATCGAAAAACTAACTTTGAGGACCTGATGACGCGCGTGGGAGCGTGAGACTACATCACTGCGTACAGTAAAGTGATCGAATCCATAATACAGCTTGAAGGCTCTTCCGCTAGGCTGCGTGACGTGCCGGCTTTTCGTTGCTTTTCCCAGGCCCCCGAAATTTTCTGGCTACGCCCCTGACCAGGAGTGAACTAGATATCGCTCCCCATAAATGTCAGAAACACATCTGAAAAAAAATATGCTTGTGCGCTGCCTGCGCCAGAACCGATTGCAGAAGCCGTAGACGCTATGTGAGTGCTATGTATTGGTCCTCATAGGAGAATTTCAACATTCCCGACATTCCCTGCAACATCTCAGACGTTCCCTTTCGCCCGAAATAACGGCCGAAAAAAAAATTCCTGACAAAAGGGAAAATTCTCTGCACGGAACATCACTGGTTCCACCTCTATAGGAGTCTAGGTACTGTACAGTAAATATCGGAGGAACAGTACTACAAAGGAAAATTGTTTCAACCACAAAGGAAAGCTTTTTTGGACCAGTATTCACAAGCACTAGAGGCACTTATACACTAAATACTTATAAATTGCGTGAACATAACTTTTACAAACGCTACACGCAATTTTGCGCAGGCTTTAAAAAGATACTAAAGGAAAAAAAAACTGTTTTTCGCGTATTACTAAAGTACAATTCCACATTCCCGAAAATACCCCCTGAAGGGAAGCCCTGCGCACACCTATGGACCTAACATTCGAAGTTTCAGAAAATTTCTTCGAGCCCATGTCGAGAAAATACGAAAAATACGTTTTGAAATTCGTGACGTCACGCGCAGAGTATTTCGGCGCGAAATTTAGAAAAATGAAACTTCAACCTTGATTTTCCTCCGCTAATAATGAACTTTTGATGGCGGAACTTACGACATCAGAGTTCGCAGAGTTCAGTTTATCAATATAAACCAGGTCATTGTTTCACTTTAGTGTCTCCAATAATGGGCTGAAACTGTAGAAGAAGGTGTGGTGCGGACCGCCGGTCTCATTGCAGCCAAACTCAACCACAAACACCAGGCCTTTGCAGTCTCCACAAGCACGCCCGGTTTCCCGTTGTTTCGGCCCTACCTTCGCCACTCCAGTCGTTCGACAACTTGAGCCGCAGTAGATCGTCGAAGGCTGAGAGAAATTATTTCGTTTTCTCTTCACGCCTTTTAACCTTTCGTTCTCGCCGTCGTTATTACAATGCTGTCCGAAAAGGCTAATAGTCTCCGGCTTCCGGTTGTATAGAGAGTCGTCTCCCCTGCTAGGTCCAAGTTCTGCTCACGTGAGCGGTGCACTTCTACAACACGTGGACAGCTCTCACACATGTTATGGGAGTTGCCTGTTACAGCAGCTAAAATGGCAGTAGCTGCGGATGCTCTCGCGTCGAAGTAATAATAATAATAATAGGGTCTTTTAGCAAGTTACGGAAATACGGTACGCAAATACGGTACGGTATTACCGTAGCGCTCCTCCTTTCCCGCTCGTCGACCTTTTGCCAGTGAAGGCACCCCAACAACACAAAAGCTTTTTCAAAAATTACTGTGGGGTTGACACGCCTCGTTGTGGCCTGTCAGCCTACGCATTGTTAACGAGGGACCTGTCGTCCGGGGCATGCACTGTCACTGGAAGGGAGGAGCGCGACCGTACTGCCTTACCGTATTTGCGTACCGTACTTCTGTAACTTGCTAAAAGACCCTAATATTTGGGGTTTAACGTCCCAAAACCACGATATGATTATGAGAGACGCCGTAGTGGAGGGCTCCGGAAATTTGGACCATCTGGTGTTCTTTAACGTGCACTGACATCGCAGAGTACACGGGCCTCTACCCTTTCGCCTCCATCGAAATGCGACCGCCGCGGCCGGGATCGCACCCGCGACCTTCGGGTCAGCAGCCGAACACCCTAGCCGCTACACCCCGCCCCCCCGGCGGACTCTCGCGTCGAAGTGGGCAGCCGCTCTGCGCAGCTCCAACTTCAAGACACAAGAATGGGCAGAGAGGAGAGAAATTCCTAGAGGAGAGAAAGGGGGGGGGAGCGCAGGAGAGGAGAGCGAGGGGGAGGGGACGCGCATGCGCTGTGTGGGACGCGGGAATGATATGGGACGGACAAAGCACTCACCATAAGCTGCTTCGCATCTAAGATAACCGGAAACTGAAAGCGTGCTGCTCGCCGAGCTCCAGCCAATCAGAGGAAGCAGAAACTGGAAGTTCATTACGGGGGGCACATCGAGAACATGGTGATCGGGATGAGCTTTACGGTTACGTGAGGTATTTCATGTCCATATCTCATTAGGGGTAAAAGAAAAATCAAACGGCGGCGCATCGCAATTATTGTGCGGTGGCGCTGCGTGGTGGCGCACAGTAGAGTTACTGTACATAAAGGTAGCATATACAGTAACTGTAGCGCACAGGTGTAGGTGAGAGTTGATTTCCCTGCCCACCTCCAAGACCCACAGGCAGGCCTGTAGCCAGGAATTCTTTCCGGGGGAGGGGGGGGGGGGGGGCACTTGTGGAAAACCTTGAAAAACACCTATTTTAATTATTTCTTCTCGGCAAAACACACCCCTCCGTCCGAATTTAGAGGGAGGGGGGGGGGGGCTTGCCCCTCCTCCCCCCCCTGGCTACGGGCCTGCCCACAGGGAAAGGTTTATTACCCGGGGAGGGGGGGGGAGCTACTACGAAAAGTAAGTTCTTCCAGAGCGGCAGGAAAACGGGTAACTGATGCGTTTTGTTCTGGCTGTATTTGCTTTTGGGGTGGCATATGGGGGGGGAAGGTGAAAATTTGGGCGGGCTGCAGCCGCCCCTGCAAGGGCTGTCGGGAAAATAAACAAGTGGGAGTTGAGCGAGAGGTCCCTGGCATGCAGGTTCTTGCGTAACCTCTGTCAAGGAAGTTTCCCAGTAAGTCCTTCCATGTTTTTAATGAGATTGCAATAAGTGTGTTAAGCTGCTGGACGAATCATTTCACACTTTTGTCGCCGGTACTGCATTTAAAAGTTTTCGACAACTTGACCTATATTGATATTTTTTTTCCGATTCGGCACTGAAGAATGTACAGTCGCGGCCACTGTTAGATGCAACACTCGAATGAGCACCTTTTTTATTGCTGGCCCCCTAACTGCAAGTGGATGGGGAAACATTGAACGTGCGCTTTACTCGTTTGTCGGAAAGAGTCTGAGCTGTCAAACACCAGTAGCCTTATGCAAATTTAAGCCCTTGTTTTTATGCAAACCAGCAAGGAGCAAATCATGCTGTACATAATATACATGTCTCAATTTACATGTTAGGACCTGCCATTTATGTTCTTCATACAGTCACGCCACGCAATACCAATTTTGGTGTTTATCAAGCTAGCGAACTGGACGCAAGCGTACCATGAGCGTGGCACGTAAATGGCATTGTAGATGACATGCATACCAACATTTTAATGTTACCACCTGCGACTTATGTTCGCAACACAGCCGCGTCCCGCAATACCAATTTTGGTTTATATCAAGCTAGCGAAACGGCTGTGAGCGCGCCATGAGGTGGCATGCAAGTCATGTTGCACATGACATGTCACGATTTCCATATTACCACTTGTCATTTATGCTCGTCATAAAAGCACGTCACGCAATGCCAATTTTGGTGTTTATCAAGCTAGCGAACTGGACGCAAGCGTACCATGAGCGTGGCACGTAAATGGCATTGTAGATGACATGCATACCAACATTTTAATGTTACCACCTGCGACTTATGTTCGCAACGCAGCCACGTCCCGCAATACCAATTTTGGTTTATATCAAGCTAGCGAAACAGCCACGAGCGTGCCATGAGCGTGGCCATGCAAGTCATGTTTCACATCTTATATCATGATTTCCATATTACCACTTATCACTTATGTTTGTCATACAGTCACGTCACGCAAAAATTGAAGGACACTTTGTACATTCCAAAGTGTATTCGGCGAAAGCTTGTGGCCATTCGACTGACTATGCCATGTCTTTTTTTTTTTTTGCACTCTCAGTAGGATGGCACACAAACGGAATGTGTGCGTGTTTTCTTTTTAATTTTTTTTTTACCGCGAATCGCAGCGAGACGCGGGACTAATCTGCCTCCGTTTCGCATGCGTTCGTATTCTGGCGCTTTGCGCATCGTGCAGACGCCATCCGCATTCCAGCGCTTAAATAGACGGACACTTTGTTCATCCCAAGGTGTGTTCCGCGAAAGCCTGTGCTCATTAATTGAGACGGGGTCGGTCAGAACGGAACGCGATGCGCGCGTATCCCTCCTCGCATGATTGGACATGTTGGGCACAGCGACGCTACGCAAGCAAAGCGCGAGCGCTGTAGAGTCCGACCACCTCCTTTTTTATCCAGCGGCCGTGGTCCGACGCTGCCGGCGTCCGTTTGCGTGCCCTGGCGGCCACCTGGCACCCAGGGCACGGTCGGAGGGATGGACGGACGGACGGACGGACGGACGGACGCGAGCATGAGACATTAAAGGCTTTCGCCTCAATACCAAATTTGGTGTATATCAAGCTAGCAAAACGGTCGCGAGCGTGCCATGAGCATGGCATATAAGACATGTAGCACGTGACATGTCATGATTTCCATATTACCACTTGTCATTTATGCTCGTCATACAGTCACGTCACGCAATACCAAATTTGGTGTATATCAAGCAAGCGAAACGGCCGTCAGCGCGCCATGAGCGTGGCATGTAAATCATATTGTGCATGACATGCAGGTCATGATTTTCATATTACCACCTGTCATTTATGTTGGTCATGCAGAAATGTCTCATCGTATTAATATTTGCATATATCAAGTTAAGAAAACGGCCTCACGAGCACTATGGACATGACGTGTAAATCATACTTTTCATGACAAGTTAGTCATGGTTTTCTTGATATGACCAGTCGTTCATGTTTGCCATACAGTCATGTTATGCCAGACCAATTTTGGTACAAATCCCATAAACGATACGGCCAGGAGAGCACAAAGTCGTAGGCGGCTAGATAGATAGAGAGATAGATAGATTGATACGCTCAAAGTCGCCGAAGTTAGCTAAGAAACGCTTCACATTTAACCCCCCATGGAGGTGAAACCAGTTTATGGGACATGAGACAGTGTCACTGGAGCCAAACATGACTGCAAACACCAGGCCAATGCAGTCTGCACAAGCATGCCCCGTTTCCCATGGTTCCTGTCCTGCCTTCGCCGCTCCAGTCGTTCGAAAACTAGAGCCACAGTAAATCTTCGAAGACTGAGAGAAGTTATTTCGTTTTCTCTTCGCGCCCTCTAACCTTTCGTTTTGGCCGTCGATATTACAACGCTGTCCAGAAAGTTACTAGTCTTTCGCTTCCGGGTGTATTGTCGTCTCTCCTGCGAGGTTCAAGTTCTGCTCACGTAAGCAGTGCACTTCTATAACACGCGGACAACTTTTCAAGTGACACTAAAGCGAAACAATGACTTGGTTTAGATTGACAAACTGCACTCTGAGAACTCTAATGCCATATGTTTCACTATCATAAGTTCATTATTAGCGGCGAAAATCAAGGTTGAAGTTTTATTTCTAAATTTGGCGCCGTTATCTGCGCGCGTGACGTCAGAAATTCCAAATGTATTTTTCGTATTTTCGCGACATTGGCTCGATGAAATTTTCTGAAACTTCGTATGCTAGGTCTATGGCACCCACAGATGACAATGCACCTGATTTTTTGTCGATTAGAAGCTACGTGGGACCCAGCAGTAGACGCCGTCAAAATCTATGACGTCACGGTGTTTGGTGCGGGAATCTCAAGGTGACGTCTCCACCCGCATTTTCTTTTCGCGTGTTTTCTCGCTTACCAAGCGTCGTGTCGCGGTAAGAGTGGTGTTTTCGGGATAGTGAAATTGTACTTCACTAATGCGCGAAAAATCGTTTGGCCCTTTAGTGTCCCTTTAAGGCGAGAGCATTTAATGTCTGATACTCACGGTGACCGTCCGTCCGTGCCAGCTGTTACCCGAGTGGTGCAGGGCCCGAAAGAAGAGCGCAACTGGGTAGTCTTCTATGTTTCTCTTTATTTTTAACAGAGAAACTGTTTAAGCTAGCCGTAATGACTTTGGTGAGCCGAAGAAACGGAGCACGCATAACAGGGGTCTCAAACTCACCTCAGCCAGCGGGCCGCAGTCACGCAATTTTGTCCCGCAAGGGCCGGAGCAGCGAAGGAGGTAGGAGCGGGGGGGGGGGGGGGGGGGGGGAAGGGGGGGGGGTGTTGTACAGTTTGCTAGAAAAAAGCTGCCATTTGAAAGAAAACTTTCCCATGTCTCATATGCAGTTCATTTCTTAAGTAGATGTGGTGCTAGGATTCCAACATGTGGCCACCAATCCCCCACATGACTCAAATCTGGGCGCCGGTTGGGAAATATGAGTTGTGTTTCACGGTTATGTTTCAAGACGATGTGAACGCATGGGATGCCTCACGGCGACAATGCCTTAAACCAGTCACGCCTGCGTTGCTCAGAAACATGCTTATAAGAAAATTAAAAAAAAAAATGTGGGGCGCAGACAGTCATGTGCGGGCCGCGGGCCGCAGTCCGAGAGCCTCGCGGGCCGCGTGTTTGAGACCCCTGACGTATAACGACAAAATTCTAGGGAACGGGAAAGGCAGCGGCGGCTGTGAGATGACCCGTGAGCGATGGAAGGCCTACGCCCGTAGATCTATGAGAGGTGCGAACGCGTGGTTTGAGCGCGAGGTTCTGTCTCTGGAGTTTGGACTTACTGTGATTTAACTCGAACCTCTGTGCGCTGAGAATCAACGTACAACAAACCTATAGCTTGCCCCTCATTCTGCGTCAGCGCAAGGACAAAATATTACGCGTATTGACAATGACTGCGCTTTGATTGATGTGGAGCTTCTACAAACAGTGATTACGAACGCCTTTTTGGACGCAGAATGCGGCAGAATCGTAGCACTTGCAGGCAATATACAATGGATCGGATTCCTTGGAATGGAAACCCTCAGAACTGCCAACTTTCAAACCGTTCCAACTTTCAAAAAATTGGGGGACCCTTAAGCTTCGCCTTTAAGAGTTGAACGCGATAGGGATATCCCGTCCCTACTGCATACTTCAATCACTTAGTGCATACTATGTAATGGGTAGTATGCTTTAAACCAGGAGAAATTATGCGCGGCAAATGTGGGAAATGTTTTCGAACTTGCTATGCACCCACTACGTGGTGTTAAGGGAATACGCGCAGTAAGGTGTGTGCCGTTTGTAATGGGTGGCTGGCTTTAAAGGGGTACTGACACAAAATTTCGCGGCCGAGACAGCCTGCGGGTTCGATTCCCGTGAACATGTGTACATCATCTGCAAAATATCAACAGCGAATATAGCTTGGAAGGTATTTTAAATTAATTTTGAAGTTTGCGTGAGCGATCGACTTGCGTGAGCGATCCCTCGCGCTCCTGACACCATCAGAGGTGACCCTCGGTGACTCCCCTACTTCCCTCACGTGACCACGCTGCAACAAGTTGTGATGACGTCATAGCGGCCATTTTCTTTTGCCGCGTTTGTTCCAGCGGTCTATACTTCTTGGCGGCTGGTCGCGAGTCCGTGGCCGCGGCGCACGCGTTGAAAGTTTTGTGTTTGGCGACACTGCTGTCCCGTTTCCTATTCGAAAGGATTTCTTGATGCGGGCCGTGCGGAAGTGCGTCACAGTTCTGTGTGCTGACGTGATCGAGAGCTGCGCACGCTAGGTGGTGATAGTTGCACCCGGCGGCTTGTCGTTTTTCGAGCTCTCTCAAACCGAAACTGAAACTGGTCGGTAATGAGGAGCCTGTAATTAAATATCTGTCGCGCGCTGCAGCAAACGAGGTGCCGTGTTATGACTAACAGGACCCCAGCAACACATTGCAGCAAAAAAACGCGAGGCCAAAGTTTTTGTGTCAGTACCCCTTTAAACTATGGAATCGTTATGATAGTCACATATTCTGACGCCCGATGGCAATGTACGCTTGTACCACGCAATATTCCTGGGATATTACATGTTATATTGCGACACCCATATAAAGGACGCTTGCGTTTGCGAAGCATGGAAGTTATTTTCACTGCATTTCTAAGCAGAGGAAGTTATTTTCACAGTATTTCCAAGCAGAGGCATGGCTGTGTGGTAGAACACCTGCTTGCCACGCAGACGACCCGGGTTCGATCCTCGCTCGGACCCGAAAATTTTTATTATTTATTTTATTGCATCTTTCTCGATTTTTCGGTCACGGACAAGATGATGATTTTTCGCTCACAACCAACGACGCCGACGCCGACGCCGGAATTTCTGCGAAACGAGCTCTTTAACGCTATCGCCTTAAAATACCTGTATGGCCCGAGTACACACTCGCAAGGCGTTTTGGCATATCACTGAGGAGCAACACTGAGTACGCTGCAGGGAATGTGTGCCAACCTTCACCGTTGCTTTAGACGGCGGGCGGCGGCATTGACCGTAATTCGAGGACTAACGCGACCAAAGTGCATGCACGGTCTCCGAGACGTGCTCCCAAAAGCGGACATCGGGAGGCTGCTTTCGTCACGTTGAAGCGCATTCCGTCCCTGTCATTTGTGTCGAGAGCTGTCAAAGCTTCGTGACGTCAAAATGGCGTTGCAGAAAAATTACACCATCTCCCGCTAAAGGGAACCATGTGTGGATGCGAAGCACAGGGGGAGCCCGAAGTTCGGGATCGCCACGTCGCCGCTCCCGTTTCGCGGCAGCGGCCCGGCCGCTCATCGCGGCGCTGCACAGGAGAGAGAATGAGGCGCGTGCGCTCCTCCATTTTCATACCGCGGAACTAACGTGGCGCCCCCAGCGGAGTACGCAGCTGTCGCACCACCTGTCGTGCGCGCCGCTCCGTAGAGTATAGGATTCCTAGAGGAGAGAAAGGGGGGAGCGTAGGAGAGGGGGAGGGGACGCGCATGCGCTGTGTGGGTGTGGGACGCGGGAACGATATGGGACGGACAAAGCACTCGCCATAAGCTGCTTCGCATCTAAAATAACCGGAAACAGAAAGCGTGCTGCTCGCCGAGCTCCAGCCAATCAGAGGCGGCCGAAACTGGAAGTTCATCACGGGGGGCACATCGAGAACATGGTGATCGGGATGAGCTTCACGGTTACGTGAGGTATGTCATGTCCATGTCTCACGTTAGGGTTAAAAGAAATGACAAACGGCGGCGCATCGCAATTATTGTGCGGTGGCGCTGCGTGGTGGCGCACAGTAGAGTTACTGTACCTAAAGGTAGCATATACAGTAACTGTAGCGCACAGGTGTAGGTGAGAGTTGATTTCCCTGCCCACCTCCAAGACCCACAGGGAAAGGTTTATTACCCATGGGGCATCTACGAAAAGTAAGTTCTTCCAGGGCGGCAGGAAAACGGGTAACTGATGCGTTTTGTTCTGGCTGTATTTGCTTTTGGGGCGGCATATGGGGGGCAGGTGGAAATTTGGGCGGGCTCCAGCCACCCCTGCAAGGGATGTCGGGAAAATGAAACAAGTGGGAGTTGAGCGAGAGGTCCCTGGCATGCAGCTTCTTGCGTAACCTCTGTCAACGAAGTTTCTCAGTAAGTCCTTCCATGTTTTCAATGAGATTGCAATAAGCGTGTTATGCTGCTGGACGAATCATTTCACACTTTTGTCGCCGGCATAGGTCGCCGAACTCACTCATGAGTCGACTCACTCGGACTCACTCAGACTCAGATCAAGCAGTGAGTCTGAGCCTGAGTGAGTCCGGGTGAGTAATATTTGGGTCAATTTGAATCCGAGTGAGTCCGGTTCAACAAAATTGCCGTGAGTCCGAGTCCGAGTGAGTTGGCCTCAGGAAAATTTTGGTGAGTCTGAGTCTGAGTGAGTCCAAAGCACAAGATATATTTCCTGAGTGAGTCTGAGTGAGTTCTACATTTTCATGCCGACCTATGGTCCTATCTACTCATCTTCATTATTATCAGCCTTATCTGCATTCGTGCTTATTCTCGCGACTACTCACACGTATTCCAAAGCAGTATCGTTTATATACACCTTTCAATATTTATTGATCAGAGGCGTGAATTACGTAGGGGTGTCTTGACCTCCCCCACCACCAACTCTTCCAGGGAAGTTATTGATAAATATATCTTATGTTGTCATCTCTTTCAAAAAAAATGTCCTTACTGGTTTGCAACCACTCATAACTCGTATTCGAATGTACTATACCAAAAGGTGCCAAGAAGGGCACCGATTACGTGAAATATTGGTATTAAAGAGCATTGACACCATGGCCGAAAAAGCCAATTCTAGGCTAACGGACTCATGAGTCGACTCACTCGGACTCACTCAGACTCAGATCAAGCCGTAAGTCTTAGTATGAGTGAGTCCAAGTGAGTAATATCTTGGTGAGTTTGAGTCCGAGTGAGTCCCCTTGAAGAAAATTTTCGTGAGGGTGAGTCCGAGTGAGTCCAGCTCAGGAAACTTTTGGTGAGCCTGAGTCCGAGTGAGTCCTAAGCTCAAAATATATTTCATGAGTGAGTCTGAGTGAGCTCCACAATTTTTGCTGTCCTATGGTCGCCGGTACTTGCATTTAAAAGTTTTCAACAACTGGACCTATATTGATACTTTTTTTTTCGATTCAGCACTGAAGAATGTACGTTCAAGCAAGGCCCGTGGTTAAACTGTGCAAAGATCCGGAACTTTTTCTATTGGAAGCGGGTAGGGGGGGGGGGTGTTTCAAGGGAATTTTCACGTGCCCATCAAGAACACCGGCAGGAGAGTGTGGACGGTAGCAGGAAGAATTTGTTTTAGGGAGAAAATGCGTCCGGACTCTTCGGGCGCCCTCCTCAGATACGTGTCCTCCGTCAGCCGCTGCTTCATCTATAGAGGAGAAAAGTAAATATACTGAACGACAATTCGTAATAATCAGGAATTCCCTTGATTTCTTGCGAGTTCTTGCATTACTTCGGAAAGCTGGGTACATGTCGTTCCTTCCTCTAGTTTTCCATTAGCGCACGCATATGCGTTTCCCGTGATGTAAGTAAACACAGCGATAGAATGATGCAGGCCGAACCTCTTGATAGAAGTGCCTCATCTACTCATGTATCCCGCGATAGGGACACGCGGGCAACCGTCACAGATGGTACTGAGGCCCACTCAACAAACTATTTACACACCTGTGACAACCTCTTCACGTCTGTGGCGTAATCGGTACTTCTAATGATGACAAACAAATATTCCCCCCTCTAATGTGCGCCCAGAAAACGCATTATTTGCGGTCTCATTAGAGTCAGTGTCGCGCGTACTAACGCAACTACGGAATCGCGTCTCCATCAAAAGCTGTCCCCGAGCAGTGGCGCTACAGCGGACGCACGGAGAACTAGGCCCGAGACGCCATTCCGGCGCCACGCAGCCGCCCGCACTTTTTTAAAGGGCCCCTGAACCACACCTAGTTCAAAGGCGATACAGTAGTTTCTTTATCGCCTTTGCTACCCTTCATACAACGCTATCTCCTCCTTGCCACTTATTCCTTCATAAAACACGTGGAATGTGAGCACTAAGCGTTGAGCCAGTCAGGATTTCGCGCTTTTGGACTATTGGACTACATACTGCATGCTGTCTCCGATTGCGCAGTCGCAAACGCAGAAAACGAAGTGAAATCAGTTCATCGCCCTCGACAGTCATGCCGTACAAGGCAGAACGGGCATCATTCGACTGCACGGACAAAACGGGGCAGGCGACAATTCTCAACACACATCTCTCGTATATATCGACCAATCGAGAGCTTATTTCATCCTGACGTCACGTGAAGAAACAGATGACGTCACGAATTGTGCCGCTAAGACGGGAGACGCCGGGAGAGAGTAACTCGCTCGTTCTTCGTAATTTCAGAGGTTGTTCACGGGCCTTTTAAATGTAGCAGCCCGTGGGTAAGCTGCCACACGATTACCGAGCAGGATAGCGTGCGACGCATGCCGAAGTGCCAACGGACCCTGACGCAAACATCAAAGCTTTGGGCACCCTATTCAACAGCCGCCTAGATTTACGGCTTTTCAGTCGTGTGTGCTTGTGTTCACAACAATTTGTGACCGATTTAGCACACCTCAACTTAGGGTAATTGAACTAAACTAGAAACAGCTGCCTAAAGTTACGGCTTTTGTTTAGAATAAGTTTATTTTATCGAAGTACGTAAACACTTGAAAACCGTGTCTATACAAGAAGGACAGCAACTAACACACGCAAACGACTAAGCATAATGTATACATGAAACGTAATTACGGCCCGTATTCACTAACCAACCTTGGCCTTACCTCAGGTTTTCCTCAAGTTTCTGTACTATCTACATGCGTTATAAGGGCACAAAAATGGTAATAGGGTAGAAGATAACAACAAGATCGGTTCATGGATATTGGCCTACTTTGTTCATCAAACGCAGTAAAGGCGTAAAACCGATAAGGAAAACTCGAGGTAATGATGAGGCTGGTTTCTGAATACGGGCCTACGGATATGTCGAAGTGTTTAGAAAAAAATTTATTTACACTACGTACAGGGCATAAATTATCCATGACATATCAATGCACAGGGATACATACACATTTCCACAGCATTTTCGGATTGGCAGAGGTAACGATGGCACCAATTCCCAGGGATCCATTCATCATTACCAGTCTCTACAACCTTCAACATTACTCGGGTGGTTGTGGTCGTTTTAGATAAAAATACTGCGCTTAACAATCGCCCACTTCGGAAGCAGTGAAAACGCTAAAAAATGTTTTGTTGGTTGCAGACTTCCTTTATACTAACCTCTGTTACGCCAGATTAAAAAATTGATAAATGTGCAGTTGTTTAATTCGAACATTAACAAGGGAGGAAGGATACTTGTCCAAGTTTGTATGTTTCCTCGCAGTGGGAGACTGCTGCAGGGCATAAAGTCTCCTTTAATTCATTCACACACACACACACACACACACACACACACACACACACACACACACACACACACACACACACACACACACACACACACACACACACACACACCTGTGGCTAAATGTTTGCCTAGTGTTGGCTACTCCCTGTTATTGTACTAGTCATCGTGTTGCCCGCGTACCATAGGTTGTCTTCTCGCGCTTCGCAGGGGTGATCCGGACCGTTGCGACCACTACGGCAGCACGGCGCCTAACTGCGCGGTGACCAACGGCCACATCAACTGCGTCACTTTCCTCGTCTCGTTCGCTGTCTGTTGTGACCTGTACCGTTGCAGTCAGGGAAAGAAGGCAGCCTAGCCAGGCCTAGCACTTGAGGTAGCGAACACAGAACTTAGGGGTTCAATACATGACAGTAGGACTACATGATGTGAATGCTCCCGGCTAAGTGACGCTTGGACATGGTCGTGTAGCTTCTTATATACCGCCCTATAGGTGGCGTAGTGATCGGCCATGGTTGCTCGATGATGCTTTCAGATAACTCTAAGTTCAGCCAGACATGACAGCGTCAACCTGAGGGCGCTGGACAACGACTTCCACACGGCAACCGACGTCGCTTCCATCAACCAGAGGGAAGAGGTACGCTCTCTCTGTTTTGCGTAACCAGAATGATTAATCGAACAACGTGCATCGGCGTGCACAGGGCTCTTCTTTGGAAATGGGAGGGGGAGGGAAGTGTACTTGGTTACAAGGCTTCTGGGGGTACCCTCGGCTCCTCGAGGGTAGACGTGGGAAGTAAAAACTAGCAGTTGTTCCGTGTACGAATACAACCGACGAGCGAAGCTCCTTAGAAATGGGACGCAAGAGGCGTTCGGCGCGCGCGGCGTTTCATTGTCCAGGCAACGGACCAACCACTGGGCGGACGACAGGGTGAAGTGATGGTTTCACGCGTTCGCCGGTTTGAGGGGGAGGGGGCAGAGTCGAAGAAAGAGGCAGAGGGAGACTAATCTGCCTCCGTTTCGCATGCGTTCGTATTCTCGGGCTTTGGGCATCGTGCAGACGCTGTTGGCAGACGTCATCCGCGTTCCAGCGCTCATAAAGCTCACTTATCCTCCCGCGTGAGAGGGAGACGCCACAGCTGGCACCGTGCCAGGGAGCTTCAACGGCGACGGCGAGGTGCGGGCCTAAGGAGCTTCGCTCCTAAAAAATCCACACATATCAACGAAGTGAATCATGACGAGCGGGCGAGGCTCTAGGTATCGTATGTGTTAGTAACCATACGTTACCCGAGCGTTGCCCCATATCAATGTAAACTGAGTGACATAAGGTAACATAAAGTGTCATGTCTACGTCGAAGTCGCCGACTGGTATAAAGGGTCTGTGCTCCTAGGTGTTTTGTAGATGTAGTCACGATGTAGTCACGTAGCGACGCCGCGCCAGCACAGCGTCCGGTGCAGATTCAAATCGCTTCAAACGTTGAGCTTATGCGATTTTAAGTTAATTAGTCCGATTACTTCCTAGCTATTTCTGTCAGTTATGTTATTTTAGAGCCTTGTTTGTTCATTTTAACCCGGGTTTGTGCACTGCTAGCCCTGTGATGGCGTGTAGTTAGCGCCTTACGGTGAGCGTGATCAAGCCGTATTCTGGACGACAAGCCGCATTTCTAAAGTGCACCCCCCCTTGAAAGTTATTTTGGACTGCAACATCAGTTGTCCTCGGCAGCCCTTATATTCGAAAACCTAGATGGCCATAAACTTGCACTTCAAACAATGACGCTGTCTGTCCAAGTGGACGTCCCATTTTACAATTGGGGGAGGGGGGGGGGGGGGGTCAATCTCCGTGCTCCGTCCCCACCCCTCTGCGCACGCCTATGAACTTATGCAATCTAATCAGTCGGTCGGTTCATTGCAAATCGATCAATCAGTGAACGAACCAATCGGCGAATCAAAACTATGCTTGTATGCGTGCGTATACATACGCATAATACATACGCATCGTTGCTTACGTTGTTTTACGTGCACCACGAGCAGATGACAGATCTGCCGTTGGTACGTCGCGACTTGCTGTCTCCCCGTGACGTCACACTGCGATGACACGTCACCGAGAAGCCGCCCCCTCGACATCGAAACCGAAAGTGTCTTTTTCTAGGGTGGAGGTATTAAAAATATATACGATGCATTACCCGGGCACCACAGAACTCTTTTTTAGGGTTCCCGACACGAGTGTTCTTATTTAGAGATAGTAAGACAATATTTAAAATTAGTGCCAGTACTCCTGTATGAAGCGTGTTCAACTTAATTGAAAACTAAGCAGCGAGCCATGGAAAATGAAAATGAAAGGTGTGTAGCAGTCTACGTCATAGCTCGGCACACTCACTCATGAGTGCACTCAACTCACACTCACTCACACTCATTTGAACGTGGTGAGTTGAGTATGAGTGAGTACTCATGCGTGAGTGGACGCGAGTGTGAACGTGAGTGAGAACTCATGAGTGTGAGTGGAGGTGAGTGTGAACGTGAGTGAGTACTCATGAGTGTGAGTGGACGTGAGTGTGAACGTGAGTGAGTGCAAAGGCTGAAAAAATTGTGGTGAGTGAGTTTGAGTGAGTACTCCCTTAAAGTGCCGACCTATGGTCTACGTACGTATACTGCACCATAAAGATCGAAGGAGCAGCGCCACGAAGGAAAGTTGTTTGAACCACAAAGGAAAGTTTATTGAGCCATTGTGCGCAAGCACTAGAGGCACGTATACACTAATACTTATAAATTGCGTCAGTATAACTTTCACAAGCGTTAGACGCAATTTTAGGAAGACTGCGATAATACAGTGTGCGCCACTAAGATACTGTAGAACAACGAACGTGTGACCCCTAAAGGAGGTGGAGAGGAGATCGGTGTGAATGCGCGAATGTGTTTAGAAAAAGTTTATTTCATCGTGGTACGTAACCAACAATTAGAAATAGTGTATATACAAGGACAGTAATGAACACACAAACGACTAAGCACAATATACATGAAACGTTATCACAAAAATGTCCAAGTCCACAGGATGTCCGTAACACATGCCACCATGGACTAACACACACACTTATCACAACATACACAATTTACATGACGATAATTTACATGATGATATATGTACACAATATACATAACTTCACCAGCACGCAAGTATACATTTTCATTTTGCTACAGTATCATTGGAACGAAACTAAATCGCAAACACCACGCCTGTCCAGTCTGCACTAGCACGCCAAATTTCCCGAGCTTTTGCCCTGCCTTCGCCGCTCCAGTCGTTCGAAAACTTGAGCCACAATAAATCGCCTAAACTATGAGAAAAACTATCTCGTTTTTCCTTCGCGCCTTTTAACCTCTCGTTTTCTCCTTCGATATTACAGCGCTGTCATAAAAGTTACTAGTCTCCGGATTGCGGCTATCTGGTGCTGCACCGATGGCGGCGCTGGGAACGGCGCTAAGGTGACGCAAAGGCGGGGATTCCGCTTTTGTCTTCACTCGGCGACAACTTTTCTTGGCACTGCAGCGAAGGCTACAGAGCCAAATCGCGCGTATCCTACCGCTAATGAATGTAGTCCTACTATTGTGTCCTTATTTTCTACGTGAGAAAACACTGCCTTCATTTCTTGCATGTAGCTCTTTGACGCAGGACGCATGCTCACACCAGTAAGATATCCGTATTTGTTTTAATTTATAAGTTGTCACTTCGCGTTTTTGAACGCGTGAGAAAGCCGCGCCTTTTACCCGTACCTCGAACGCCAACCGTCGATATGAAACGCTGATCGCGCACAGCCATCACTTTCTACAGCGGTACGAAACGCATGACATACCGGACTACTTCGCGTAGTAGTACATGCATGGTACATGTGCAGAAGCCCCGCCTCCGTAGCCTTCGCTCCAGTGCTAAGAAAAGTTAAGGCTTCGAAAGCAACGTCGAGCGGCGCCACTGCTCTTATCGCAACTGGGAATACCTACGGCGCGTCCTTTCGCAACAACACTGCCCATCCCACTTCCGCGCACGCGCAGTACTATCGGATTGCATCTGTGGTGCGTCAAAGTGTAACTATTGCTGGCTAGCTGTGCTCTGGGCTGAATGAGGAGCGCATGCGCTCACGTAAACTTAACGCCGCCGATGCCGAATCCAGCGACAAACCACCTTCTCCGGCAGCGCTTATTCCCAGTAACGCGCAGCTCGGCTGCGCCAGCGTCGCGCCCAAACTTGAGCTTTGGTTCCTTAACCTAGTTCACTATGGCTCTTGCTAAAACAGCGGCATTTTCGTAGTAGTTCGCTCGCATCGCAGAACGTTCCTCGACTACTATCTGTATTTCTTTCTAATGATAGTTCTTTAGATGGCTGCTAGCATTACAGGAGGTTAAGAAATGTTGACACTTAACATATCTTCTATATACCCACACCTATCGCAGTCAGGATCATGCCCCCGAGTCCGTAGCGTCACTCACTGGGCTGGATGGCGTTGAAATAGCTTATGAGAGAGCGCGAACGTCCCGCCAAGCGAGTGTAAAAAGTCTCTCCGTGACGGCGCAATCATCCACATACATTGACATAATAGGGATGGGGGCGCTGTGATTCGGGGGGGGGGGGGGGGGGGGAGTCAGCTTCATACATTGACATATTAGGGAGGGGGGGGCTCTGAGACGAACCTCCCCCCCCCCTGAAGGGGGAACTTTGCGCACGCGTATGGTCGCAGTGCTACAGTTGACCTGCTGAGGGGGGGGGGGGACTAGAGCGGAGGCGCGCGCATCGAGGCACCCTAGGGGGGACCAAGCCCCTCCTTAAAAAAAATTGGCCGCCATCCCGCCCTGAGAAAGTGAATGTCCAGTGAAGCTGTATCTCAAACACCACACATATGCTGATGGCTAGGGGGGGGGGGGGGGTATGCTTTAGTATTACTTTAGAGCAGCGGTCTCAAACACGCGGCCCGCGAGGCTCTCGGTTGCGGCCCGCGGCCCGCACATGACTGCCTTCGCCCCACATTTAATACAAAATTCTTATTAAGTATGTCACCTAAACAGGCATGACTGCTTTAAGGCACTGTCCCCGTAAGGCATCCCATGTGTTCACCTTGTTTTCAAATATAACCGTGAAACAAAAATTATGTTTCTAAACCAGCGTCCAGATTTGAATCATTTTGGAGATCGGTGTGGACAGTTTGTTCGAATCCTGGCACCAAATCTCCTTCAGAAATGACCTGTATGTCAACCTCCCCCCCCCGCTCCTACCTCCTTAACTGCACCGGCCCTTGCGGAACTAAATTGCGTGACTATGGCCCGCTGGCAGAGGTGAGTTTGAAGATGAAATAAACTTTATTTGGTCCTGGATAACCCCGATCAGACGCCGCAGTTGCTGGCCGCGCCCACGCCGGTACTGGAAGACCATGGCCCTCCGCCCGTTCGCAGGCCTCCTGGACTGCCGAGAGCTGGACTGAGAACTCGGAGCTTTTAAGGGCCCTCTCCCAGTCCTGTTCTGTGCTGAACTTCGCGCTACGTAACGTCGGGCACTGCCAGAGCATGTGAGCGAGTGTGCAGTTATCCGCCCCACAGCTAGGGCATCCTGGATTTATGCCTTCAGCAAGAGAGAGAGTAAAGCAAAGGAAAGGCAGGGAGGTTAACCAGGTTCAGCAAAGTGACTGAACGTGCTACGAGACGGGAACGAACCTGCCTGCAGCATCCGGAGAGCCGACGACTGCGGTCTAGTGAGCTTGGAATGCGGGAGGGGGTACCTCCGCCTTGACAGCTGATAATGTGAAGTAACTTCGTGAAAAGTGCCAAGTGGATCTCTGAAGCTCTCCGCGAACCCGCCTCCGGACCCGCCTGGACCGCCGCGGCACGTGATTTCTCGCGCACGGTTATGGGCAAGTTCATTGACGTTGGGAACTGTTGGATGAACCCCTGAGCCCACGTGAGCCGGGAACCAGGTAATTGTGTGAAATCCTATTACATCCCTTGACCTGAGAACAGCAGCAGCCTCCCTGGAGACCACCCCCGAGGCAAAGGCCCGGACTGCAGCCCTGGAGTCGGTAAATATCTCGACCACTGCTTTAGAGTAATGGTAGTGATAATCGCTTTGTGGTCGCTTTGATCTACCATGACTGGCTCCGCCACCATTTTCAGGAATACGAATTAGTCCCTTTGGTAGAGCATGTTGTATTCACGTTGTTCTTCTGGTGCCTTTAATTTCCGCGGTCTATCCATGGCAGTCTTAGAATCAACTGAAAGAGCTATACGGGTCTTCCTTTTTTCTTTTATATGAAAGCGGAAAGCACATGCGGAGAGAAGGAAGCCTGGGACATTTAAACTGTCGTCAATCGAAGCCTTCGTGGGAAGTGCAAAGCAGCTACAACCTAATGTCCACCGGGAACGCGTGTGATGGTGTTCCCATCATTCACAGGTGCCTTATCATCCAGCATGTGGTTTTGATGCTTATTTTTGCGGTTTTCCTTATTGAAACGAATACCAAGCTCTATGCGGTATGCTTGACTGCAAAGAAAGATATGCCTTCACTTGTTGAAGGTCCCCTAAACCACCCAGCGGTGAGATTTAGTTGTGGCCACGGTGTGGGAAGGGGAGACACATCGGCTCGGATGCTATTTGTACGTTACGTAAAAATGAGGTTTGTTCTTAATATGCTGAATATTTTGCTGAGGCTCCATTACCTCGCCCGTCGTCAACTGTTGTTCAGTCTGAAATGCACAACTGTAGAATCTGCTTTCGTTTGCGAACAAGCAAGTTACGCGCGATGACACAGCTTCTCGACCGCGCTTGTGTTGGGAACTGGCCTAAATCCAGAAAAATCCCAAGTGGGGACACACATCTTGTCATGGCGGGTATTTTGATTACATAAATGTTTGTTATTTTTGCCGATATAAAAAATAAAATCACACATTGAAATCAAATTCAAAAACGATAACATGGGTTTCCAACTCGCATAATTGCATTGTTCTACTGGGTCTTCTCTGAAACCGATCGAACGGCACTTGTGATTTCGGTGATCTCACACAGATGAGGGGTATTTAACACCACCGGCACACGCTAAAAGAAAAACAGGAAAATGTTGAACATGTTATACTTAACTGTCAAGCCATTCAGATATATGATGTTTGAAAGAAATTTCTAGGGGGGGGTGGGTCACTTAAAAGGAGTGTCCCCTCAAGCATGAGCACAAAGGGGGGGGTCAGGATGTCCCCCTGACTAACCCATGATTTACTCCACTGGTGTTGAGATCCATTTAACGTGAGTGTTTGGTGGAGTTGGTACAATTCGTTGCATAAGAAATTGAAAGCGAGAATGAACAAACGATCATGAACGGAGTCAGGGCCAGTGGCGTAGCCAGAGGGTGGCACACCGGGCACGTGCCCCCCCCCCCCCCCCGAAATTTTTTTTTTCGTCATGGCATACAGAGCGAAAAAGGGCCATTTCAAGGAGGTGCCAGCCCCGAAATCAAGGGGTGCCCCCCCCCCCCCCCGAAAAAAAATTTCTGGCTACGCCCCTGGTCAGGGCCGTACCCAGGAATTTTTTTCGGGGGGGTGTTCATGTGTAGAACGGCTAATTTTGGCAACTGATGGTCGATGTGAAGGCGTGTAAATACTTTATTAGTATCACCCGAAAAGTTAAAGCATGAAAAAATTTCGGAGGGTGTCAGAACCCCCTCATCTCCCCCCTAGTTACGGCCAGGACGGAGTGAGATTACATTTACTGGAGCTCGTTTTCAAGTGAGGTTCTAAGGCAAAAGCCTTACCTCAGGAAACGCGAAAGTTTACCGGCGGCGTCCGGCGTCGGCGGCGTTGGCGTCCAGCGGTGTCGGGAATAACGCGATGTGATGCAAAAAATCATAATGTTATGACGTCACCACCCTAATTAAAATCATGGGTTGGTGGATGCCAGAATCATTGGTGGATAAGATGTAAATAATAATGGAAGTAGTGGAAACAATAAAGAATAAGCTGTAAGCTGTTATGGTCACAATGGCTGATAATAACGATAAAAGTGGAAATAATGGTCGCAGATGGTGATGGTGGCGAGCTTCTTTTGGTGTTCAAAATGGCCAGTGATGGTGTTGGGACGCGTGTACGCGCGGGAGAAGAAGACACGACCGCGCGGCGTGGATCCCAAACATCAACTGTTTATTCAGGTTCTCTGGAGGTTCCGGAGAGCAGCGGAGGGTGGCGCTGCCTGGCGGCTTGGCTTGGCTTGGCTGCCGCCACAGCACTCCCCCCTAGTGAGTTGCCGAACGGAGTTAAAGGTCCAGGCGAGTGGGTGCTCTTGATAGCCGCCCACTGTGCGTCAGCCGGGAGGGCACCTCGTGGACTTGGGCTGGCATTGAAGCTGGGGGGTCCTGGCGATGATTCCCTTAGTGGAGGCAACACGGCGTCGTCACGGTCCATGTGTGCTGGCTTGATGCGGTCCAACGACACGACCTCCTCACGGCCGTTTCTCTTGATTGTGAATTGCTTGTTGCCACGGCGGAGGACTTGAAACGGCCCATCATAGGGTGGCTGAAGAGGTCGCCGAACCGCGTCGTGTCGTACAAACACATATGGGCACGATGTGAGCTGTGGGTCGACGTGCACCACACGCGACCCTGGGGGGCCGTGGAGGTACCGCGCGCAGTTTGCTCATGACGTTGCGTAGGCGAAGTGCATAGTCGCTGCAAGCTATGGATGCCTCCTCTGAGCCGCGCGCAAAGAGCTCTCCCGGCAGCCTGAGTGTCGTGCCGTAGACCAGCTCAGCGGCGCTGCAGCCAATGTCCTCTTTCAAGGTGGACCTTATACCCAAAAGAACGAGTGGGAGGGCCTCCACCCAGTTGTGTTCCTCGGTTGCCGTGAGCGCAGCCTTCAGCTGGCGGTGAAAGCGCTCCACCATGCCGTTGCTCATGGGGTGGTACGCTGTCGTGCGTATGCGTGAGGTGCCCATGAGCTGACTGATGGCAGTGAAAAGGGCTGATTCGAATTGTCGGCCGCGGTCTGTTGTTATCGTGGAGGGCACACCGAAACGAGCTACCCAGTGGTACAGGAAAGCACTCGCAACCGTCTCGGCAGTGATGTCCGCGATAGGGATGGCCTCCGCCCAGCGGGTGAACCTGTCGACACAGGTCAGCAGGTAGGCCTTTCCGTGGCAGGGTGGCAGTGGGCCGACGATGTCCAGGTGGACATGATCAAAGCGAGAATCCGGAGTGGGGGAGTGTTCCCAGTGCTGTCGAGGTATGGCGTTGTATCTTAGAGCGCTGGCAAGCTACACATTCGCGTGCCCAGCGTCGGACGTCCCGATTTACGCCCGGCCAGACAAATCTTGCCGTCACCAGTCTTTGGGTGGCTCTAATCCCCGGATGAGACAGTCTGTGCAAGGACTCGAACACATGGCGACGGAGGCTCGCGGGCACGAACGGGCGAGTTCTACTGACGGTTGTGTCACAGCAAACCTTGTCCTCGGATCCGGGAACCGGGATCCACTCAAGATTCAGGGCAGTGGTCGCGGTCAACAGGTGTTTCAGTTCGTCATCTTCACGTTCGAGCGGCTGCCAAAGCGGGAAGATCAACCTGTAGTGTGGGCATGATGGCGTTCACAGGATTCCGTGAGAGGGCGTCCGCTACCTCGTTGTCGCCGCCTTTGACGTGGCGGATATCAGTCGTGAACTCTGATATATAGGACATTTGGCGCCGTTCACGTGCTGTGTGCGTTCCACCGTCGGAGCTTAGCGAGCGCAATGCATAAGTAAGCGGCTTGTGGTCGGTGAGGACGAAAAACTCTACACCTTCCAGGAAATGGCGAAAATGTCGTATGGCAGCGTACACGGCCAGCAGTTCTCTCCCCGAAGGTGCTGTAGCGGCGCTCGGTAGGTGTTAGCTTCCTCGAAAAGAAGGAAATCGGGCGCCAGATTCCCCCAACGAGCTGCTGTAATACAGCCCCAACGGCTGTATCGGAGGCATCTACCATTACGCTCTGCGGGACACCGGACCTGGGGTATTCAAGCAGTGCGGCGTTTGCCAAAGCGTCCTTGACCTCGCAGAAGGCTTCTTTTGCTTCTTGAGACCAGGAGAGGGTGTCCGAGCCATTTCGTGAAGTGGCCAGCAGGTCGTGAAGAGGTTGAAGGATATGGGCGCAGCGGGGAATGAAACGGCGGTAGAAGTTTACCAAACCCAGAAATTCCCGAAGCTGGCGCTTGGCGGTCGGCTGCGGAAATCCTTGCACGGCTTCAACCTTGTTGGGTTGAGGAAGAACTCCTGAGGCGGAGATGACGTGTCCAAGAAACGAGAGTTGTCGCACACCAAGCTCGCATTTGGCCATGTTCACGACCACGCCATGTTCCACTAAGCGCTGGAAGACGATGCGCAGATGATTCACGTGCTCTTCCGGAGTGCTGCTGGCGACTAGCAAGTCGTCAAGATAGGCGTGGCAGAAGCTGAGGCCGCGTATAGCACCGTCCATGAACCGCTGGAATGTCTGACCCGCGTTTCGGAGTCCGAATGGCATTCGGAGGAATTCGAAAAGTCCGAAAGGCGTTGCGATGGCGGTCTTCGGGACGTCCTCCGGGGCAACGGGAATCTGATGGTATGCCCGCACCAGGTCGATCTTCGAGAAGATAGTGGCACCGTGAAGCCTCATCGTGACATCGTGTATGTGCGGTACCGGGTATCTGTCTGGAGTCGTTACCTGGTTCAGCGCCCTATAGTCCCCGCATGGTCGCCAGTCTCCCGGCGTTGACTTTGGCACCATATGAAGTGGAGATGCCCAGGCGCTCGACGAGGGTCTGATGATCCCTAGCTCCATCATGTGTTCAAATTCCTGTCGTGCGACCTTCAACTTCTCTGGAGGCAAACGGCGAGGCCGCGCGTGCACGGGTGGGCCGCTGGTGGCGATGTAATGGCGTACCTCGTGCTTCACCGCGGCGCTGGCTGGCGGCTGCCTCGTCAACTCGGGAAAATCCTGCAGAATGCGAGTAAAACGTTCTGCACCGGACGGCCCGAGCAGAGTGGGGCTCAGCGGAGGGTGGTGCGAGGGATTGCCTTGCACAGTTGCCTGCGACACGGGATCGTGAAGGCGGCGGTTGCGCACGTCGACGAGAAGGCCGAAATGCCGAAGAAAGTCCGCACCCAAGATGGCGAACTTCACTGCCGCCACGATGAAAATCCACCGGAACGTTCTGTTCAAGCCTAAATCGAGTGGCAGCGAGCGATGTGCGTAGGTGGCGATGGTTGTGTTGTTGACCGCCTGAAGCGGGGACGCACTGGGGACACGGCGATCGGTGGACCCAACCGGCAGCACGCTCACCTCAGCGCCGGTGTCCACGAGGAATCGAAGGCCACTGTCGCGGTCGGTGAGGAAAAACACTGATGGACGACGTTCGGGGGGCCTCTGCGACACTGGTCGTCCTCAGTGCCGGCCGCTCCCGTTTCCCGCATAGTCGCACGGAGGAATGCATTTGCGAGCAGCATTGCCATGCTTCCTGTGATACCAGCAGATTCTCTGTTGCACTGCTGGGCGCTGGCGCTCCTCGGGAGTGCTGCGGGCCTGCATCGCTGCGACGGTATCGGCGAGGCGGGATATCTGCTCCCGGATGTCATGCAGCGTGGTCGTGGGCGCGCCGCCGGCGATGTCTGGCTGTAGCGCCGCGACGGACGGCGGAGCGACCGCCAGCACCGAGTCCGCGAGCTCGGCGAGTTGAGACAGGCGTTTGTCGGCAGCCGAGGCGAGGACCATGCGCACGTTGACCGGAAGTCGCTGTAGGAACAGCTCGCGAAGCAGTCTGCTGTCGGCATCGGTGGTGGCTGCGCCGGCCGTGTGCAACAGCTGCCTCATGTGGCGCAACAATTGGCTGGGCGTCCGGTCCCCGAGCTCGGTGTCGTGCAGTAGCTGCTGCAGTCGCTGAGGCTCCGACGGCGTGAGACGGCTGATGAGCAGCTGTCTGAGCGCTGTGTACGCGTTCTCTGCAGGTGGAGCGACCAGCAGATCGCGTATCTCGCTCGCTATTGCCGGTGGGAGGCTGGCGACCACGTGGTGGTACTTTGTTAGCTCAGCGGCAATACGACGAGCGGTGAATTGGGACTCCACCTGCAGGAACCACAGCTGCGGGTCCGCTGTCCAAAACGGCGGGAGCCTGATGTCGACGGCGGAGATGGCCGGTGCGTCAGGGGGAGTCTCCATGGCGTCGATCGCTTGAAAAAGGCGGTAAGCCTCGTCCGGGTCACCACTGTTGGGACGCGTGTACGCGCGGGAGAAGAAGACACGACCGCGCGGCGTGGATCCCAAACATCAACTGTTTATTCAGGTTCTCTGGAGGTTCCGGAGAGCAGCGGAGGGTGGCGCTGCCTGGCGGCTTGGCTTTGGCTTGGCTGCCGCCACATGGTAAAACTGGGCAATGCTCGGCTGATGGTGGCGATGCCAAACATGTTTTAGTGGATGGCTTGGTGAACAAGCTGGATGAAGCTGGCATGACGGAAGCACGGAGTTGACAATATGTGGGGCAGAGCCGCTTCAGTACATGCAGCTGGGTGCACATGCATGGCAGTACGTGAATTCACTGTCATTTCTAATGTTTCCCGGTCGAATGTGCATAAAAATATGTTTACATTCCAAAGAAGCCAACGCCGATGATTACGCTTTCTCACAGGCTTCTTTTTTTGTTGTTTTATTCATGAGGGGTCAATAACAGCCACAAGTTTTTGCATTTACATTTTGTTACAAAATGTACGTGCATAGGCGTGCGCAGGATTCCCCTTCAGGGGGGGGAAGGTCGTCGCAGCGCCCCCCCTTCCCTATTAAGTCAATGTATGGGGCAGACTTTGCGCCCCCGCTTATTAAGTGGCTAGGGGGGGCGGCCGCCCCCTCTGCCCCCCCCTCGTGCGCACGCCTATGTGTACGTGCACAAAATGTTTACATTTTGCGCTCGTACCTATCTCACCTTGACATCCACGATGTGTTGCTGTACTTGTGATGTTTATAAGTCTAGAGGTGTCGGTGTGAACGGCGAGCGACAGCAATTAAATTTGTCACATCGCCGCCCATTTGTCGAGAAGTAAATGAGCTCTCGCTTCGCAACCCCTCCGAACTTAATGCAGGCCTTGACTATTTTAGAAAAACACCTATTTCCATTATTTATTTTCGGTAAAACATCCCCTCCATCAAAATTTCAGCCCCCCCCACCCAACCCCCCTCTCCCCCAGGCGACGGGACTGACCACCAGATGCGATTTTGCCGACTTTATTCCTGCGTTCGCGCTATCTATCATTGATAGATATGTGCCTACAGTTGTCTTGTCATTTACTTGCGCAACAAGGAAACCAACTGAACATGTGTCACCGGCAAGCGCTCGTCGCAACCCTCGCGTGGTGTTCACCGCGTCCACTCTTCGTTTAAAACACCCGCGTCTGGCGTCAAAGATCACGTGCGTTCCGGTTCGTTTATGGTCACGTGACTTCCGGTCGCACATTTCATTCGCGGCTTTGACGCAAGCGGACGCACGCTGGAACGGTGTTTCGAGCGGAGCGCCATGAAGATCATCAAGGAAAATTCCGCGTTCCTGAGCAACTACGAGGTGCTCACTCTGCTCAAGGGACTTCAGAGCGACAAGAAAGGCGGCAAGGCTAGTGGGCCTCGTACGGTGCCCAACCTGGCCACCGTGTCGTACGAGACGGTCACGTACCTCGAAGGGACCGCTTGCATCCGTCAGACGCCCGAGCACATCGAAGACTTCCTGCGACAGATATCCGAGCTCCCGATCAAGCTGACCAAGATCGAGAAGCTGCACCTGGTCAACCACAGGCCTACCTCGCCGGTCGAGATACAGCTACTCATCGAAGAGAGCGAGGAGCGGCTCTCCGACGAAGACATCGTCACCATCCTCGAGCTCGTGGAACGCACGCTGCCGCCTCGCGAGGACGAGGAGCCAGCCGAGGAAGAAGGAGGCCGAGGCAGGAGACGAGGAATCGATGCAGGAGTGAACACTGGTGTGTGAGACCGCGGCGACTAAGTGAACATGGATCGCTGAGGTGGGACTAGTCGGTGTTCATTCATCTTCGAAGGTGTGCTTATTTAACACGGACACAGTGCGGAACGAATAAAATGCACGACGTAGAACGCTAGTGTGTCCCGCATTTTACTAGTTCTGTACTGCGTCGGTGCTAACGAAGTCGGAGTGCGTGCGAATGTGACTTGCTCGCGAAGACCACGCTGCTACTCGGGGACTTCCAACGCCGCTGCTGAAGCTACGAGCGGGCGCAGTTGTGCCACAGGTTGTGGTAACCTATTACAACGGTTGATTGCGGGCGTCGTGTGCATTCGTTGTTTCGTATGCGCTGTGAAAGATATGACTGCGTGAAACATTTGTGTGTTCGGTGCGAGTGCCCGTGTGTGAAAGTATGAGATGATGCAATTAAATGTTTTGACTAACAGTGTTGCGCTGCTGATGTGTTTTATTTACTTCGTTGGTGTACGCAGCGGCAGGCTGATCTGAACGTCGAAGCCGGGATCAAACTTAACGACCGTTCACTGCGTTTTTACGCTTGAAACAACACAACACGTACACAAAAATCCCAAAAACGAGCAAAACATACGAACTGGAATCGGATTGGCTTGGATTGTCTACACATTATCTACGGGGTCGACAGAACGGTCGCTAGCCAAGCCGAGTCAAGTTGAGCAGACAGGTCCGGCCGAACTTACGGTACTTGCGGGGAAGGTCAGGAGACTGCAACATGGGGCTCTGTACGCAAATTTTGCTTTATTTCCACGCATTTTGCTGTTACGTTCATTTTGTGACACGCTGTGAATGTGCTCTAACGACTAATTGTGACCGTGATGCCTTGATTCGATATTAACGCAGGGACGCCGACACATGCCGAGTGCATGTAACGTTAGCTCTCAAGTCGGTTTCGTTTGACGAAGGATCACGAAGTTTCCTCAGTTTGTGCCTTGATAGCTGCGCGTTGGAGCGTTTGCTAACTCTTTCGAGTGCTCGATTTTTATTCTAAACTGGTTAATTGTCTCTGTTGCTTTTCCAATAGGTCTGAGCGTTGCCTAGTATCGTGTGTGGGCCAAGCGCGCAGCTTTTTGTAAGGACCGTTGTACGGCTCCTCAAGTGTTGTTGCAAAATCACAGCAATCAAGTCTCAGTAAATGCATGCCTCGCGATGCATCGCTTTGTCATGCAGCTCCGATGAAACGCACTCAGTCTTGCAGTAAGACTGTAAAGGAAATTGAGATGGCCGGATGAGGCATTCACGCTAATACCCACTGTGTAACCAAAAAAAAAAAAAAAAAAGGAAGACGTGCTGTTGAAAGAAAAAGCGTAGTTTTTGCGGGCAAAGTTGTACCTACTATGCTGATAGTTAAACAACCTCAACTATCGTCGTCTTGGTTGCAAAAGTCGAGTGAGCTCAGCTACCGATGTGGGTACGTTATAATTCCTTCAGTAACGAAGTACGATTCACTACCCCTGAAGCCTCCAGATTTATATACATATGTAAATACGGTCAAACGTTTCCCAAAAAAAGGTAATGTTGGGACGTATAGCATGAACGTACTTTGACACTTAGAGCGCCTTTCATAATTACAGAAGCTAACTTGGTTACGCAGTATGGAGATGTTATCGGTGACGTGCTGTATTTATGAAAAGAACTGAAATATGTGTTGCATTTAGATGTGCAGTTTGTCAAGTGGAAGGCCTTCTAATGCGTGATATTAAAGTGCAAGTGATACAGATTAATGTCGTATTTCACATCAAATCTGGCAGTGTACTTATTAGAATATGCAGTTTTTACACTTGCTCACCGTACTGCAATCCTTCATGACATCGTTATTTGTTAGCGGAGGGATTACATTAGGCATTCGGCTCTACCTTTCATCTTGTCGCTAGCCAGATCAATTTAAGGCTAAGCACATAGACGTTATAAGCATACGCAGGTTGCATAACAGTGAAGACAAGCATTTTTCACTTACTTCTTTATATACGATATATACGAAAATTTGTTATATGTATTGTCTGTAATGGAAGGTACGTCGCACCTCCAAGCTGCACTCACCGTTTCCGATCGCTGTTCATCGTACGTTTTCTTTAAAATTCGCCATAATCGCAATTGTTATCTCAAGTGAAACATCCCGATACTGGTGAAACGAAAGATCCTCGCACGTTTATAATAGTCTTTTGCAGTAACTTCTTTTAAATATATGTCAAGAAAGTACGTCGTCATCGGTCGTCGTTGTGCAGCTGTCTGAATGGAGCGCCTAGTCTTATTTGGCAAGTGTGCAGTGCGCTCTGTTTTGAGCTTTGTTTGAAACAGATGAAAGCCAAACAAATCGCTGGTCTTGGTGCGAACGACAACATGACCACATTTTTGCACATTTCTTGCAGTCTCCACGGTCAGGCAAGTGTGGGCTTTATATCCCGAGCACGTCCTTGGGACTGTTGTGGTCCTCGCCGGTAAGTAGACACCGTGGCCGTCGCTGTTTGCATGCTAATCGCACGATTTGGAAGATTATTTTGTTGAGCCGCACATGCAAACATTTATGTGTTGCTTTTCTGAAAGTACACTAGACCTGCAGAATGTTCGCAGATTACGGGATGCGAAAAGAAAAATCGCGAATTTCTGAGCAGTTTTTAACTGTCATCAGTGAAACCATACGACACTGCGTCGTTTGCAGATGCCAGTATGTCTTGGCAATTTAAGTGCAATTGAAACCTGTTACAGCAAAGACAGATCGGTTACAAAGGTAGCGGCGTTATAAACACGTTACACTGCAATAGTGGACACAAGTTGAGAGTCAGTGCACCATTGCGTTTTCTTTTCCCTGTCTGCGTACCTGGCATTGTTGAATAATTATGGAAAATTGAAAGATGTCGTCAGATTATAGGCATGACGTTGCGACACATTTGGGCTTTGACGGAGCGCTGTAACGTTTGTATACGAGAGCTACTAAGTGTTCATTTGGGCACACGCGGGCTGTACTGGTAACGAAGGAACACTTTAATCGGTTCGTCACCAGGTTTGTTCTCGTAATTAATGCAGTCTTTAAAGTTGTCTTCCACCACACTTGTAGCACAGGCGCGGCGCTCTCAAACCACCACCCAAACATCATGCCATCAACCCTTCAGGGTTGAAATGCCGTGACGAGCTCATCGGATGCTTGCCTAAGCGTTGAGCGCAGCTTCCCCTTAAAGGGTTCTTGAACCACTTTTTCGAGCAATCATTGAATGACCTGACTGTAAGCAGTCCATTGCCCCGGGAATTGATTGCTGCGAAAAATTTCTCGAGTCTGTCAAGAACAAGTGAAGTTAGAGAGATTTGTCGCATGGGTTAAGTGCTTTTTCTCTTCTCTCATCATTGCAAATAACATTAGCATGAAAAGAACTAACACACACACAACAACATGGACGAGTTCGAGCGCTCTTGTGTTCTCCTTGTTGATGTGGGTTAATTTTTTTGTGCTAAATTTATTCGTAACGGTGGGAGACCAACCAGCCCAACAAACTGTCCTCTTCTTTTCTCTCGTCCCGACACGTGTGCTAGAAGCTACACAGGGAGCGATGGCATCGGGGAAAGAACTTATGTCAGCTTGCGTCGCCACTATGAGCACACGTAAAGGCGCAGTCAGAGCTTCCGGCGCCTTCTAAAGGAGGGTGCATGAGAAAATGGCAACTTCGCGGTCTGCTTCTAAACTTTCCTTGCTGAACACGATGGCAAGATTTGGCTGAGATGTTCATAGCAGCGTCTCCCTGGTGCAGGATGTGTCTTCTCACCAAGCTTGGGGGGGTGATTCTTGACCCTTCTAAAGGGGCCTTGTTATTTCATGCGATGCAAATACTATAGACCGACGACGACGACAACAGCTTGAAATTCATCTTGCATTGCAGTGGCCCCGTTTGGCATCCGATCGGCGATCAAACAACACTACAAGCCCTGGCACTACAGGACGCACTACACCGGTAAGAAGGGCCTACTTAGATACCGATCACGCACTGATAATTGTTCACGTCAAATACCGATAAAGAAAAACATGAGAGGAGATAAAAACTAAATGGTTCGCAGTTTCCGAAACTACTTTTGTTCATGCGATTTCCTTAAAAGGACAGTGAACAGAAGTCTGAAAAAAATGATGAAAACATTGAAATTCTACACTGAAGACACTGTTCCGATAAACAGAGTTTATTTCACGTATTTTTGAACAGTTGGCTGTATTTTTGGAAAGATTGACAGCATGCGGTGGTGCACGTCATCGCAATTTGTGAGCCGTGACGTCACATGTCGCTGCGGTGGATGAAGGGTGCACGTGTTCCTGTCCTGCCACTTCCCTTTCTCCACCTCTCCTTTACATCCCACTCTCTCCCTTCCACAAAAGCACGGAAACATGCCCTCTTCTTTAGGGGCTTCGGACCACTGTCCGCTGCTGGCACTGTTCAGAATGTTTCTAGGAACTGTAGTGGGAGCCGAGTGGGTTCGGAGACACGGGCGACGGCTGGCGTTGTTGGCATGCCCGTTTCAGGGTACACGAAACATCACCAAATGTCACCTCCTCTAGTTCACGACGTGGCTGTTTGTGAAAAACACATTAAATTCATTATTTTCCGCTAGTTTCTGTGTAAAATGAAGGTTGTGTCTACCGATTTTAACACGCAATTTTTCAGTTTAGCTGGAAATCTCGGCGGCCAATCGCTTGAGTGTGAGCAGAAATTTGTTCTTGGATAAGAATACATGGACTGTTAGTTCATTTTTACACAGGGCCTCGGTTATCCTATCGCTTGAGTGTGCACAAAATTTGTTCTTTGACAAGTGTGTATTGACTGTTGATTCATTTCTGTGTCGCTTGGGGGTGCGTGGGTGCATATATATGAAGCATTTTTTCTGAAATGAATTCACTTGCGAGTGTAGCAAGCATCGTGTCCTTCTTGTCCCCTTTGTCCCCGTCATAAGTGCGCCACTTCACCATACGGTATAATGAATGGCTTGTTTCATAATAGTACACTAGAGGGAAATCTGGCGCTAGTGTCTCTGGGAGCTGCAATGCAGGGGCGCTTCAACCAGCATAGGGAATGACAGGGAGTACATGGATCTGCCCAAGCTTCGCTTTCGGCTCCATGTGGCCTCCAGCCGCTTTGTCGCAAGATGAAGTTCAGCAAAAGTTCAACAGTCCCCACTTTACCACCTTGACACTTTATGGCTCACCAATTTAAATCTGCCCAACAAAGTTCACAACGAGTCATTCTTTTACCCATGACAAAAGCCAAAACACAACCATACACAAAGCCACAAGTGCATTCGAAGCCGCAAGCATGAAGACTATGCAAATCCGTGTACCATCTGCCATTCCCATGGTGGCTGAACGATCGCAGCGCCACAGTTCCCTCTTGTAAATACACTCAAACCTCGATATAACGAACCCGGATATAACGAAATATTGGTTATAACGAAGTTAATGAAGAACAGTCTTGCAATGGATACAGTGTTATGAATATACATTTATAAATAATTTTCGGATATAACGAACTTATTTTTGTGTAAGATGCAACTTTGTTATAACGAGGTTTGACTGCAAGAGAGTATGGTTGGCTCCAGTGGCATTTCCTGTTCAACTTCTCGTCACTTCGAACCTGCTGAACTTCCGTCTTGTTGAAATTTTTCTTCTCGCAGTTGTCAGGGACGACGACCCGTACGCGAAGGTTCTGGAAGAAGCCTACAAGGACTTCGTCCCCCACAAGCTTCCCAAATAGGATGCAAGCGTATTACACCGGCGTAGGAACCCTCGACTGATCTGTCTAATAAAATGTCCTTACTTTGATCGTTTCACAATTTTTCTTCGATCGTTCTTTTTTAGCTCAATATACTGAGTTTATTACATACCAAGCACTGCGGAAGCAGTGCAAGAAGTTTGTGAGCAACGTATGTAACACTGCACGTTTCGCGGTCTGCTTTCATAGTTGCAAATTCTCGTACAAGCCTGTGCATGAGGTGCCGTGGTGGATTGTGAATGAAAAAGCTCTAAAAGGACTGCAACAGCACACAGGGTGTTCAAAACACAACATACGAAGAACAGTACGAAACTTTTTCTAACAATCTTTACTTGTTGCTCAACGCAAAGAACAACTTTTCTATATGCCCAGGTAAAAACACGAGAACCATTTTATTTTTTGTGAATGCAGTAAGAATGTAAACACGACACTCTTTTAGATGGAGTGGGGGTCTGACACCCCTTTCATGTAGTCTGTGTGTGTATGTATGTATTCATACATGTACAAAACATAATTTTTTTTTTGTGTGTGTGAAGGGCGACTGAACGTCTAAGCCAGCCCAGTGGATATAACTCCAGCGAGCCACTTGGTGCCAGGCACTTCATTACAAATACATCAAGATATCGCCAGTAGGGATCGACTGCAGTAAATACCATAAGCACAGTAAAAAAATCCACAACATTCAATAATAAGAGACCAGTTCCACAAGTGGTTTGATGGAAAGTTGGAAAACTTTTTATTGCAGGAAGAGCCATACTGTGTCTCCCCTCTTCCAAAAAGCAGTCCGCCGTTTTTTAACACAGCATGAAATGTTTTGCAGATTCGTAAAAACTATACAACATATCCGATATAGACTGCAATAAAACGCACGTAAATTCCAATGGGATTCCACATAGTGACTAAAGAATGTGCGAAGTCGTAGTTACCGCCAACAGACGAGCAGTGCTTTTTTTTTTTCCCCTTCAAACTTTCAGACGAGCAGTGCTGCACAGCGTTTCCAAAATTTATCAACTAGCATAAAACAAGGAACCTATTCTACACTGCGAAAATATGAAATGACATTGCAAGGCTATCACTGAAACTCTCATCTCAGACTCGAGCCTTGTTAACGTTCCAACGCATCCAGAGCCAGCAGTTGATGTAAGACCAACTGGAAGCATGCATTTTACCAGGAGTGGCATTTATGGTCGATCAGTTTCGGTGATATGGTCACTTTGCAAGCTTTCGCACAATTTGACTTGTAGCTCACTGTGAAGATTTCATGCTTCACAGCATGAAATCTTGCAAAAGCGATCATATCCCATTGAAATTGAATTGCCAAGAATGCTGCCACAAGTATTCACAACAGTATTAGAGAGTTTTCAAATAGGGGCCCCAATCGTTTTGGGGCCCCAAAAGAAATAGCGTAGAGGCCATTGCGCATGCGCGAGACGCAAATAGGGTTTGGGTTTTGTGTTGGGGACGCTATTTCTCGAATTTAGCGGGAGCCCCAAAGCCTGCCCCAAAAGCTTTGCGTCAAACAAACATGGCGGCACCCACTGAAGTGACGCACCTAGAATAGGGGGAGTGTCCAAAGCGCCACAGACCCTATCCGAAAACTCTTAGCTCCTGCTCGACCCAAAGCAAGCACATGCAAAGGGCTTTGGGGCCCTAAATTTTGGGGCCCCTATTCAAAAGCTCCCTACTGTAATGTGCTTTGAGTGTTTGCATTTGACGGCAGCTACAGCTAAAGCTTTAAAGGAGATTGTTGCATGTCTGAACTGGCATACCCCGAATGCTAAAAAAATCTGTTACATTGGCGTACTGAACCGCAGCGTTTATGGCAAACAAGACGCATTTCAAGTTGCTGTGGCAAAGCCACATGCTTGTTACTGAACGTGATGGAGCGTAAACAAGCCCTTATGTCACTGGTGTTGGATACTACGAGTCGCCTAAAAGTCAACCGCAATTTATTTCACTTTTGATGAATAGGTTAAAGAAAAACTGAACTGAGGCAATCTTGGCGAAGCCACGGGACCGACGACAACTTAGTTGTCAGTCGCAATGTGGGCCCTTGCGGTTAATGGATATGACACAAGTGCCAGAACACGGCCTCCGAGATTATCGAAGTGCCACTGACACCACAAGGTCTCGAAGGCCCAGCTGCAGCACTGTTTCCCAACATTCTGGATTATGTTTTAACTTTGACAGGTGGCATCACTGGAATGCCTGAGTCTTGGTATTAAAAAAAAAAAAGACCTGTTTTCGCTTGGTTTTTGTAAAGAATCAAGCCATATTTCAAATCTAAAACGTTGTACTGACACTTCACTTACACTATCGAAAACTAACAGCATCTTCACCAAATTGCACAAGTGTGCACCGAGGGCGCCCAGGTGCTACGATGATTGGATGAAATGGTGCATCAGAGTGCACCAGTGTACACCAGTGCGGTTTGTTGGAAGATGCCGTTAAGTTGCAAAACGCTGCAGATGGCCTTCGCCACTAATGCTTTCGGAGCTTATCTATCTCTACACAACGTCGAAGATATGTGAACTTGCTCGTATCAAGAAGAATCTACAAAATATATAGCAATATACGCTTTCTCTAACATACTCTGGTGCAACGCAGCAACTACTCATAACTAGTCCTTCAGGACATGTGCTTCTAGTGGTACATCTTCATATAGACTCTAGTTATATGTATATAGTAGCAGTACGTCTATGCATCTATAGGCAGCTTCTAGCGGGCTAAGGTACTTATTAAGGACACTCTGAGAAGCACTGCGCTGTGCTTCAAGGCTTGCTAAGCAAGCTAGTAAAATGGACTACATGATATGGCAGCTTCTACGCAGGACGTCTGAAAAAGGTCAAGTGCTATATGTACAAGAGTTTTACGAAAGAAAAGAGTTTACATAAGACCTGAGAGTACGATGGAGGAATCAGACTGGCCCCCGGAAGATCTACTACGTTTTTCCCAGCATTATGTAGGCTATAGACTACACTAAGACCTCATCATAGTCATATACACTACACTCAGACCTCAACTCAACCTTGTCATAGCCAGTGTCATAAACATACGCTTATAATGAATTTTCAGATATATCAAGATCATTTTCATGCCAGATGCTACTTTATAATGCGGTTTGAGTGTAACCAGATGTGCCAGGTGTGCATTCGTCATAGCTGTTTCACTCGAATTTTGATACAGTGGCGGTCGCCGCAAATTACAGGTCTGAACTACAGAACTGTGTAGTGTATAGGGCCTTGCATTCTCTAGACTGATACGCGTGTAATGCCTGAGAACTGGCACGTTGAGATCCCATTATGATAAACCCTGTTTTAGTTAACTGCGACACTTGAGTGCTCAGAATGAGAGTGATGGTGATTCGAGAGTAAGAGGAATCTCGGACGTTGAAAAAACATCTGGTCCTCTTGACGGTATTGAATCAAAAGTATTAGGTTTCGGTGCCTTGGGATGGTACTTCTAAGTGATGGCATTTCTTTCACAGTCTGGTGCTCTTTCATGTCTAACGTGATGCGAACAGCTGAAAGATGACCGAAGCCATCACAGCACAAAAGGCAACTAGTATCTCTCACACGATTTCCATTTCAAAAATTGTGAAAACAGTTTTCATAGACTGCAAAATGGGGATAGCCATTCAGTCATGTGGTCAGAGGCCGGCCAAACCAGATGTTTTAGGGATCACGATTGCAAAGTGCACGAATCTCATATAGTGTTGTTGCACAAACACACCTATACATTTGACATCTTGTACAGGCAATGTACCTTTATTTTATTTATTTTTTTTATTATTATTATTTTTTTTTTCATTCAAGCACGCCTGCCTAAAATGATGCGGAAATGATTTTCCTTTTTATATAAGACGAAGGTTTCACTCCTGGATTTTCCCATCTTAATGACTAATGAGCAACATAACGCATTACAGTTTACAGCTTATACAGGACAAAGGTTTGCTGCATTCTCTTCTAGGTTCAAATGTGACAACAGAAAATAACATAGGCTTAGGACTTCTCCTTGCTCCATGTAAGAATAAATAAATGCTGAAAGCATTAAAATATGAAAATGTTTGAGCAATGAAATAACAGATTTGCAGCTGCACAAACAAAAGAAAACATAAGATCTTATAAGTACTCGTAGACATCTCAGAAGCATCAAAAGCAGACCATAGTGACATAATAAAACAGATCTTTCTCGGTAAGTTCTCACATATATTGTGGAAACACATCACTTGTGAGATGTATATCTAAGGAATGTAAACAAGTAACAAGTCTAAAGCGTGCACTCTGCACTGGAGTGGGCATATGGCACATGAAATACTGGCATCAATTTTTGCTGCGAAACTTTACCGTTGAACGACCACTCAAAAATATTTCCGCACTGCAGTTTTCACCCAAGACTTCCCTGAAGAAAACTGTTGGCCTGATTCAATATTGCGACTACGTCAAAGACTGCAAAAGAGTTTTATGGCGTAAGCAGCCATTTTTTGCGAAGAGTAGTTTTCAAGATGAGTCAGCCAAAAAAGAATATTGAAATATTAAATCAATAGTGTGTTTCTGATAACAATGGTAAGTGAAGCAATGGATAAACTGTCATTAATTAGAAAACGAGACTGTGCTTGTAGAGTACTTGAATTGAAAAATCATGAACACCAGTCCTTCTGCACGAAACACGAGATTGCATGACATTTTGAGTGACGATAGATATAATTCTTAATTTGCAATACCACTCTGTCGAACGACGAGGTTACGCAAAAAAAAAAGTGCCACACAGTAAAACGCTTTGATGAGTAATGGCACTGAGATCAAGTATTTGGTGACCGAGTTCAGATAAGAGAGTTTTACAGAGATTGTTATTACAGTCAACAGTGTAAAAGCCGTTTGAGGCCAGTTAGCGCAGTCGCGTAGAGCATCCTTTCAACACCAGCCAAATGTAACTGCAGCTTTAGATCACCATGATGCTCACGCTTAACGAAAACGTCCACAGATAAGAATTACTTCCGCGAGAAGAACAAAAAAAAATTGATAGTTGCACACACGTACGGATATCTGCACATCCAGATTGTCTGGGCAAGAAAAAAATAAGAACATGTTTGCAGAGCCCAAATGTTTGTAGAGCTCGTTATCTTGATTAACTGCAACAAAATATTTGTTCTTGTTTCACGTGCTTTCCTCACACTGCATGTTTCTTGTGCAAGCAAGAATTATTGTACACTGGCACAAGTGACACAAATACGTGATTTAGAATGAGTGAACGTTAACCAGTTTAGCAGTAGAAGTAGTTAGTTCGCTGGCTGGGAACACCGAACATCATGAAGTAATGAGAGTTGGCCTCTAGCGTTTTCATAAACTTCAACGTTATCTGTTAGTATATCAGCACTTTTTTTGCAATGACAACACTAGCATACTGCGGTATGCAACACACACAATAAGAGATCCGTCTTTCATAATTAAGCTTTGTACTTCAAACACTTCGAAACGAGAAAGCCGAACAAGAACTACGACGTCGTTGCCAAAACAACAGCTTCGGTGCTTGCGGAGTTCTGTGGTTCGATTAATCAGTTGAGCATATGGATTTGCTTACTAACAAATGTGAACACAAAGAAACATAGCTGATACACCCATGTCCCATTCAATCACCGACTAAGCAAAGAGTTCCAGCCCATAGAGGATGGAGGAGAATACGTTATATGCAAGCACGGTTGCGTGTAACACCAATAAATGCGATAAGCTAATTTCGTATTGACGTAAACGTGAATAATCAACCAAACGACAAAGTACTAGTATTATGACTGGGTAGCAGCCATATCGTAAGGCTCGGAAATGGGAAAACATCGAAAAAAATTGGCAAGAGCATTGCAGGGAAGCTTAACATTCCTGCACAGCATGAGGTTGTACAAACAACGAAAAAAAAATATTCACGTGTATGGAGACTTGTTACACTTTTGTGCGCAAGTGATCATGCTGGATTGTTCTGCAGTTTTCTTACAAGTCAACGCGATTCCGGTATCTCCGCTGTCCTTCCTGTATAAATAGAATGGAAATAGCTACAGGTGGAGAAGTACATCTGTCTAAGTAGTATAAACATTTTCACAACATTTCTAACAAGGAAAAAAAAGTATCGGCACGCAAGCCATTGTAAGCTGCTGAAGAACACTGACAAATAAAAACTATTGGTATTAAAATACGATCTAAGAACTGAACAATGTGAAAATATATTGTGCAACTGGACAATGTGAAAACACGTGGCATGAAAGGGCCTGCTGACACATCTCTTCATTCGAACAGACTGCTAGTGTAAAACAATAAATGCAAATTCAAAAGTAATGTACAGGGGAGAAAAAAAGTACGAAACAACATTGAAAAAAAAAACAAAGTGCCTTCCATAAAGCTGAGCACACAGTAAACAATAAAGTATGGCAACTCAGTTTTTCGCTAAGCTGCGGGAATTTGCAGTGCAGCTAAAATCTAAAGTAATCATTGTCCCAGTAAGTAATGAAGTAATTAGAGTGAAGATACAGAAGAAACACATGTAGGGTATCTTTGTAAAAAAGTTTTTTACAATCAGGAAAAATTTATGTTGGCCAGGACAAGACCCCTTGAAGCGAATAAGAATAATTTGATTGAAAGTACAGGAATGACTACGACGAATTGCATTATTGCAAATTCCTCAATGTGAAATAACGCCTCGCTTTGTGATCTAGACACATCTTCGCAGGTTACTACAGTAAAATCTGCTCAGAAAGATGTATGCTTGTCGCTGGTATGATCACTGAACCTGAATATGTTTTGGTTATTCGTCTCTAAACCTTCCATCTTGTCTAACTACCATCTTGGGTATCTTCGTGCTACCACTGGTTGCAATAAAGATTTTTTTTTGCCTTTCAGTAAAGAGGAAAATGCACATGAAGTTACAAGAACAAAAATTTTAAAATTACCTCTTTGATTATATTAAGACTCTGGACATATACATACATACTGTCTCAAGAAAAGTGTGATATACATAGCCCACGGTACCAAGTTAAACAAAGAAAATATAGTTTCACAGTAACCACCTATTTTAGCTGCCCAAGTGTTGTAGACCAGATAAGAGATTATCGTGTAGAATGGTTTTCGGACATTCACGACTTCTCAAAGCCAAAATCACTACTCTTAATTTTTCTGAGCCTGGCCACCGAACATCAAAGCCGCACATCGCTCTTTTGTTTATTTATAGTAAAAAAGAAAAGGAGATAAGGGTTGCTCCTTGCTATTAACAATGCAGACCTGCTGCAAAGTTATAGTTACTAGTTAAAAAAAAATGGTAGTAATAAAAGAGGGCGCTAATCGACTAGCTGATGTGAGCGGCGGCCGCGACAGGTTTGCGAAAAAATTTCGATGGCTGCTGCCGAATTTTTCGTTTGAAACCGGAACGTCCCTCGACCCACGGCTTCGTACGACCAAGGCGACGACGACGGCAGCGCAGCAGTGGTAGAGACGAAGTGCGACGACCTTTGGCTTGACCCTTGCGAGGGATGACCTTTGTGCGCCGACGGGCAGGTCACCTGACCTTGAGGATTTGAAGCGAGGAGGAGAGGGACGGCCGCTTCCTCACGAGCGTGGCTGCCACTGCGAGAAACGATGAACCCAACACAGTCGTTTTCGTGTCCCACGCCTTGTCGATTCATTAGCTTCAGGACTCGTGTAAGAACTGCCTGGACAGGCCACTAATAAACACAAAATTTTTACATTCTATCATTTCACGTACATCACATATTTCATGGTCCTTAACTTCTTCTAAAGCTTCTTTATTAACCTTGAAGTCAGAACCAGTAAAATACCAAGATTACCAAAATTGCACATTTTTATTTATTTTTTTTTTCAAGGACAGTGGTAAGCCATCTCCCACGATTAGAATCTTCCTAAGACTCACTATACCAACTTGCAATCACTTGCTTCCATGCCAAAATACAAGAACTCCGAAATCTGTAATGTCACACTGATGTATAGCCACCGAAATTCTGGCAAGAAATTTGAGGCAGAAAAATTGAAAAGCCAATGCAATAGATTAAGGTTCCAGGGGTGTAGCCAAGGGGGGGAATTGCGGAGGTGTTAACTCCCCCCCCCCCGAATTTTTTAAAATTTTGCTTGCGTGTATATGCACACACACATACAAATGCACGCACGACCATACATAAACTACAATCGAACCCCCCCCCCCCTCCCCCCCGAAAAAAAATTCTGGCTACGCCCCTGTATGGTTCAATAAAGGAAGATTTGGCCTAAAGGCAACCCTCATGATGACACGCCAGGTTTTCGAGACATTGGCTTGAAACAGAGGCTTCACTGCATCACCAAGCCGTTGGTTGTACTACTGATGCATTTTGCGTGCAAAGTGACAATCAATCAATCAATCAATCAATCAATCAATCAACCAATGTACCAACAAACATTCAAGTGGATGCAAGCAGCCACATACACACCTATGTGTCTGGCAACCAGAGTTGCCAGATGCTACCGAGCTTACAAGAAAATAATCATCACTAAAAGAAGCCCAGAAAAAAGCGGAAATTTAATCAATTTTCTCATTCTTGAAAATACTTTTAATTATAATAAAAAAAATGTCGGCTCAAATACGAAGGGTAGTTGAAAAAAAAAAAAACTAATTATTTTGTACAGCAAAAATATGCGCTGCTATGAACAGATTTACTTTTTAACATTGTCTCCATTTGGTAGGATGCACGTTTGCCAGTGCACGATTAATGTTACTAGTTGATTCCCCCCAATGTATGCCTGACTTCAACACAAGTCATCGACAAACGCCCAATTGGTGAATGACAGACATGGTATCAGTGAACGTGATGATCACTAAAATAACTATATGCTGGAAAAATGCAAATAAGCCCCAAAAAATGCAACAAGTGAGTGGAAAATTCTACAAACGACTTGGCAAAAAAAAGTTAAGCACAAATCCGGTTATTGTAAGTGGAACTAGCTACTCTGCTGGCAACTTACAAGCTGTTAGTCGGGTGCGAGGCTAGAAAGACTGGTTATAAATGCAGGTGCAAGCAGAAAATTGAGGACACAAATAGTAACCACAGTGAGCACGCAAATCAATTTTATTGACTTTCAAAACAAAACACAAAAAGTGAGAGGCCATTTCGTGAGCGATACATGCTTCGTGCAGTGTCATGGGGGGGGGGGGGGGAGGGGGGCAGCAAACACCTCTCGCATGCTGACAAGCAATCGGGTTAGTCACGTGAGTAGGGAGACAGCACGCGTGAATGCGAGTCACAGATGACCAAGTTAGAAAAAAAGCGTGCACATACAACTGTCACACCATTCACATACAATGCACGTACAATGGCTGTCACACCATTCATCATGCAGAACCTAATGAAACCAGCTGACAACGAAGCCAAAGAAAGCATAAGGGAATTACTTTCATTCTTTAACTGTGATGTGGTACTTGTAATATTAAATGTAAAGACATTGAAGTGGACAAAAAGACAACCTGCCACTGGCAGGAACTGAACCTACAACCTTCCGTAGTATGCGAGAATCAGCTGCCGGCTCGTAAAAGGATCACATGCTACGTGGGGCAAGCTGGCGAAAAAGAGTGTTCCATACTCGCCGTCATGGCTAGGAGTGACGCTGGCTAACCTCCCAGGTTTAAATGCACAGATATGCCTGACAAAGTGGACAGGAGGACGACCGCCGCTGTAGCTCAATTAGTAGAGCATCGAACTCGTTATCCGAAGGTCGTAGGTTCGATTACACTCAAACCTCGATATAACAAACCCAGATATAACGAAGTAAATGAAGAATACTCTTGCAACAGATACAGTGCTAGGAATATACCTTTATAACGAATTTTCGGATATAACGAACTTATTTCCGTGTAAGATAAAGCTTCGTAATAATGAGGTTTGAGTGTACTACCAGAGCAAGCAGTTTTTTCATCCATTTTAGTTTCTTTACATTTATATAATAAGTACCGCATCACAGTTAAACACTACTAATAATGCCTCTATACTTTAATTGGCTTCATTTTCTACTGGTTTCATTAGGTTGTACATAACAAAGAAAACAAGCCCTCGATCAATTCCCTTTCATTCATTAATCATGCAGGCAGCATGACACAAAATAGATGGAGAATAGGCAATGCAAATGCATCTGCTATCTATTCGTCCCCGTCATTGTTTCATGCTGCATCAACTTTGTCATGCATCCCTACCAATTAAACTGAAATACCAATCATGCAAACACAAAAAACCACAATTCAATTTGCGGGGTGACAGCAGGTAAAGCAAAGTGTGCAACAACAGACATATTTTAATACAGAACACAAACTTGGTGCTAATAGGTGAAGGTTCAAACTTGGCGAAACAACACCAGAACAGACGAGGACCAAAGATGGTAGGTAGGTACTTGAGTGTGTATACCTTACTTCGCCTGTTTCAGGATTTTTAGGTGCGAAGCAGCTCTTTGACTAGGCTGTGTAACGCTGTCCCTCCCTCCGTGCGTACGACCGTGCCGCAACGCGCTCCCCTCGCCGCAGGTGTTGGAGCGGTGCCAAGTAGGTCACGCCGCAACTGCGCGTTGACGTTACGCTCCCCTCGCAGTGCGCGCTGACGTCACTCTCTCCCTCGCCGCCTGCCGCGCTCGCCGGAGCGCTCGCAGCTGCCACCTGACGCGCAACGACAAGACCTACGCCAGCCATCGCTTCAAACGAATCTTCCAGCGCTCACCGCAGCACCCGCGTTAGCGCCGTTCAACCCGTGACGCCACCCGTGCGCAACGCTGCTGCTTCACATCCCATCAGGGTTCCCTTTGGGAAGATGCACCTAATTTTTTTGGCAAGACGAGACCAGTTTTAGCCGTAGGTTCACTGTTCACTTCAGCTTAGACTCGTGTAGCGCAACAATTCGTTGTTAAGCTGAAATGAGCCTAGAGGCCGAATGACTCATTCGAGTAATGAGCCTATTAAGTTTACGGGACAGTCATGGCATTTATGAAGTGCCAGTGACGACATTTATGAAGTGCCTTACCACACAAGGGGAGAGTAATTCAACGGACAGTCACTTCGCATATGAACGCCAGAATGGCAGGAAAGAATGCACACAATATAAAACGATTACCGTATTTACACGAATGTAAGTCGACTCCAATGTAGGTCGACCCCCCCCCAAAATTTGCTCGGCAAAAAAAAAAAAAAAAAAAAAAAAAAAAAAAAAAAAAAAAAAAAAACACTCTAGTTTTGGTTTTGATTCTAAGTCGACCCCCCCAACATTGGATTGTCAAATTTGAAAAAAATGGGTCGACCTATATTTGTGTAAATACGGTAGAACAATAGACGAAAAGACCACCGTACATGACAAGGGGTGATATTTCAAGAGAAAGCGTTACCTCGGAGCACTTAAATTTGGGCATGACGGCCCAGTTTCCAGTTTAGATACATTTTCCAGTTCAGAGAGCAAAAAAATAATAGGACACATACAATTCTAGTGCTGGCCCTTTCAGCATGCACTTAACTGTCCTAGCTTTTTTTTTTTTTCTCACTCCATTAACATAGAAGGAAACTCAGATGTGCCAAATAAAAATGCGCAGAGGCCGGAAATGTTTTGACAAGACAACAGCTGAATCCATTTGACCGAAGCTTGTTGCATTTCAGAGAGACAGCGGAGTTCAACATTTTCAGACAGACGGCCGAGTCTGTCCATCTGTCGCAAGTGGAATTTTTATTTAGGGACTAGAATCTTAAGCATGAAATGCCAACAATTGGTAAGCTAAAAAATAGACAAGTACAAACTGTAGCAAAAAAGCTTATTGGTGCATTTAATTACGCATTAAAAGAACTTTTCATATTCAGCCAACTGTTAAAGTATAATAAGTAGGGGTGTGCGAATATCAAAATTTTCGAATACGAATCAAATACGAATACTTAGCTTCGAATACGAATCGAATATCGAATAATCAAGGGATGCGATTTTTTTCACAGTAATCATTTTACTTTACCATATATTTATGTTGAAAACAGTACACTTGTTAGCTATTCTTTATTGCACAAAAAAATGTCACCATCTGTACTTGCCAGGAAGCACATGACTGCAATAGTTGAGCTTAATTTTGTGACTGCGATGTCTTGGGTTCAATTCACATGTTGAACAAACTTTTTCTATCTTTTTTTTTTATGTGGTACCACTTTATTACAAAAAAAAACTTAATTTTGTACCTGCAATGATGACTAGTGAGTAAGATGACGCTGGTTTGATTCCTGCCATGGCAACCGTATTCTGATGAGGTGAAATGTTAAATTTAGCGATTATTAAAGCATACTCGTGGGTGGTAACAATTCATCCAGGTTCCCGCGCTATCAGTTTTGGCTCGGAAGACCCCACATTTTATCGTTTTCTTTCAACTACACAGCAGCACTTGTTATCTGCCTTGCCTTCGTTCCCCTTCTCGAGAACTGCGCGCTCGCCATTTTCCTATCACGAGTGCTTTGTAACGCTGTGATAGCCGCACGATCGTGACCAAGGAGTACCGGGTGCGCGGTGATAACGCGAGGAAAGCACGCGAGATAGATGACAGAAAGACGCCTCAAATATGCCTTTTTGTTAACGCAGCCACGACTCCCTGCGGCGAGGGCACCATTTTGCCGCATTGCGACCGCCTTCGGCGCACTGGCTGCCGACGGCAGTGAAGTGACGTTGGCAAAACAGCGAGATCGCAGCAACGGTGTAACGGAGGATTGATTGCAGGAAACGCTGCATGCCGCGCGAGTGTGATGCGCATACGACAGATTCCCAAAGGCGCTGTCGGGAACGCAGCGGAACTACGCATTAACTGCCTCAAATTTCCGTCCGTCGCCTTACATGCGCCGCCGTTAGCAACAGAGAAATATATAAGATGACGCCATTGTAACGTTACCGAACGTGTGTGGCCTTTTCTTTGTTTGCCATTGCGCGGAAAAACACTTCAGCTGATTCGCATGACCGTGCGTTACCATCAAATCATTTCGGAACTATGATGGGAATACATGCTGAAGTAGCAGCACAGCCGGCGGGCGACTCGTCAAGCTTTCTTCGACGCGTGCGCGTACGTTAATTTTTACGGCGATCCATTAGCGAAAACTGGCGCAGCTACGCATGAAACGCGTTACTTGCTGCATCGTACGTCAAGCTAAGCGTCCCTAGCTAGTTGCGTGCAGTGCGTCGCCTACTAAGCTCACTCCGCAGGCGCCGCTCGCTTCAACGTACGCGTGCATTTACCGCGCAGTGACATTTTTTTTTTTTTCCCTTCGTGCTCGCTCAGAACCGGACAGTGCAAAGGTGCGGCGAGTATTTTGTCGGGCCAATGCGGCTTCGACGAGTTGCCTTCAATTCCACGAGCGATACGCTCTTTATTGAGACGGTCCCGCGCACAAGGGTGCGGCAGCGAACGGCGTCAGAGAACATCTATCTGTATAAGCCTACACGAGTGGTACCAGCGCTAAACCGCAAAGCCACACGTACTGCCGAGCAGGCAGTTCATGACTTAGATTTATCGTTGGTAGGTTTGTCGCGATGACGTGCCGGCAGTCACGTTCGTCGGTAGCCGTCATCACGCTCCCGTGTATTTCCGCGCAGGCATCATCGCATTCGCACCGAAGTCGTAGTAATCACTGCATGGTCTGCTGTTGATGCTCTTATCGTAAATGCGCAAAATCGGAAGTTCTTCATAGTAACATATGGGGCCGTATATTCCTAAATTTAGATCGAATATTCGAGTTAGTTCGAATATTCGAACTTTTCGAATATGTGATTATCGAATCGAATACGAATATTACGAATGCAATATTCGACGAATATTCGAAACTTTCGAATATTCGCACACCCCTAATAATAAGGCATACATGACAAGTCCTGCTCAGGTGGCAAACATCAAATCTACTTGTCCCTTTTATACATGGTAATACGTAGGTGCAGCTTGCACAAATTGTAAAATAATTCTTCATTTCCAAGTAACAGAGTTTAAGACAAGTTTAATAATAAGTATTATAGTGTTTTTTTGAATTGGCAACATAAATTAAAAAAAACATATAGTTCCTAGAGTTCCAGGATTCTGGCTTTCTAGCAGATTCTAACCTGTTGGAGGCTGGGTGCACATGTGTGTAACTTTCAACAGTGGTGTGCATGCATTGTGGCCATTGCGGTTAGGAAGTCCACGTTACTTATTGCCGCCAAGTTCTTTCGCGGAAGTTCTTAAACAAGGTTTGAATTGCTTTGCATCACAATGTGGAGTGAATGCGTGTAATTAACGTGTATGCCTTTTCCGACTAAGCATCAGTTGGCAATCATCACTTGCACTGCACATTTTTGTCTACATATATGTGCCATTTTCTTCGAGCTACAATTTGAACCTAGAACAGTTCACCTAGTTCATGTTACTCCGATTGGTCTGAATTTTTTTTTTAATGCAAATATATCCCATCGAATTCAGCACAGCAAATGCCTCGCAAAACAATTTCGTTTCCCTGCGTTTTATGCACAGCACAAGCACCCGAGTTTAACGCTTTCTCTTAAACAAACACACAAACATCTCACCACAAGCAAAATGAAGATTGGGGGGGGGGGGGGGTTTCGATGGAGACGCGTGGTACAATACTGTCGCAGAATCTGTGTCCGAGCATCGGACAATTGTCTTCAAAATTCAATGTGCACTGTCGTCACTGACGGATACGTCAGAGTTTTTAGGCACATCCGAATGCTTCTTGTGTAAAAGTTCGACTTTGTGCGATCTGACGAGTTCCAGCGAGCACAATAGAAGTTTTCACTAACTTTTGAGGTATGTACAATGCCGAGCACATTTAAAGCAAAGGCATCATTGGTACTCAAGAGATCGTAGCAGCAGATCTTTCGCGTAAAATTGGGAATGGCATTCCTCGACTTATCAGCACTGTAACAGGCACAGTTTTAGGCGGATTTCGTCCATGAAGTAGAAGAATAGCAGAATTTACACCAGCCTGAATACTAACGACACATTGCAGCTAAACGTGAATGACCTTGTACACTGTGGCAACAGCACCATGACTCAAGCAGCGAGACATTTCTTCTGTTCACTTTAAGAAGTCTGATAATTTGCTCTATCTGTGTTTTGTTCAAGATTCCCCAAAATTACTTTGTATTGTTCGTGTAGTTATCACTTCATTTTGCAAGGTTCTTGACTTTTTGACAAACTTTCAGTATTACAGTTGAACCCTCTTACAAGAGACACTACAAGAGACACTGATGTGATGGGTATAATAGACACCTGTGTGGCTACATTGAAACAGGGGTTGATAAGAAAATGAAAACGTTGTGCAAAGCTTATAGGAGACACCTCATGTAAGAGACATGAAATGCTCTCTGGTTTGCATCTCTTGTAAAGGGTGTTCAACTGTAAACTGTGCAATTACTACATTACGCAAAAAGCTCGTTGATTCGGATTTCATGGGACCGTACAAATGTCCAAACTAATCGAAGGCCGAATTATCGAAACTATTAAGAAAACAATAAACAAGTGTCTGTTTACGTGCCGCCACCATTAACACCACCACGCACACACGACGATAAATTTTTTCACCACAGAAAATGGCCAGCAACTGATGGGTCCATCGGGAAGTAGCGAGTTTTATGCCAGCATTTGGTTCGCAGCTGAAGGTGTTCGTTTTCAACTGTTTCCAACATGTCCCGAGTTTTGCAGCATAGCGCGCACATTGGCCAAAGTCAAAGCGAAGCTACTGAGCGCCGCATCCGCGGAGGGAAAAACTGTGGTCGCTAAAGACACGATCACAGCATCCTCGCAGTGATGAAGGCAAGTGTGCGGCCTACGTCCAGAGTCGAAGCGAAAATGCTGAACACCGCATCTGTAGCTGATAGACCCGGCTCGTTTGTGAACAATCATGAATGGTGACAATGCAGTTCTGAAGGCAAGCGGCCGTTTCGATTGTTCGCGCACACAGTTTTCTCGACTTTGCGGCACTTTGTGCCAAGGATTGTCCGAATTCACCGAGTTGCCGCCAAATAAGACTGAATGAACAAGTTGGATGCCATTAAACAATACACATGCTAGCAGGAGCCGGAGGGAACATGCCTGAATCATCCAATTTTTGGAATTAATGGAGGTTGAGTAACGAGGCTTTACTGTATTTTGAAAATTGCGTATCTAACTTTCCTTTTTTTTTTTCTAATGTCTCTGTGCTACATCGCCATATACAGTAGACAAGATTGTTTAGTCATGATGAGTGGTTTTCAGCCACTCATCATGATTAACGCAATCCAACTCGCCCAAATGTCAGTTCTTCTGAAGATTGTTTAGATCCAGCATTGTAGCACACGTCTCCAACTTCAAGGAACCAAACTTTCACGACATGTGGCACAAAAACACAGACATGCTAGAAAAGATTTGTAGTGCAAGAAGGACAGACACAAAAGAAGGCGAAAGATGATGCACAAGAGTGTCTCCTGCATCCTATCGTGTCTGTGCTTCTTGCGCTACAATTCGTTCGACGTACAACCAACAGGCCTAAATCACCACAACACAGGCATGCCGCATGCTGTCAGTGAGAACCCGACACCGGTCGCGTCGCCGGTCACCGCATGCACCGCCACCTCCATGCTCATGCCCGCAGATGTTAGTAGAGCTCTGGCGTGACTGCCGGTCACTCCCGAAGCGCGAGTCGAGCCTTACTGTTGGTGTCCTGAGGCGTCAGGGGCCGCTCCATCACCTTCTGAAGCATTTCGATCCACTCGCTGCGGTCGCGGTCGCTCTCGGCGCCCATGACGAACTTGCGGTGCGGCGTGGTGACCGTGAAGGAGAAGGGCATCTCCTTGAACGCGTGCGGCGAGCCGGTCTGGACGGAGTAGCCCTCGCTGCGGTGGCCCAGGAAGATCTCGCCTTTCGGGTAGGCGTCCTGTCGAAAGACAAGATCGTGCGCTTCATATTGAGGATACCAGCAGGACTCCTACTTTGAAAAAATGCGATTCTGAGAAACTGTTCAGTGAAGTACCACACTCAAACCTCTTTATAACGAAGTTGCGTCTTACACGAAAATAACTTCGTTATATCCGAAAATTCGTTATAAAGGTATATTCCTAACACTATACCTGTTGCAAGAGTATTCTTCGTTTACTTCGTCATAACCGATATTTCGTTATATCCGGGTTCATTATATCAAGGTTTGAGTGTATAACCTGCTGTTGTGCTGGTTGGTAAGTCGCCACGATGAAGTAATTAGGCACAAATTAGCACATGGTAATAAACATGTGCAGATATGTGGGTGTGTGAGTGAGTACCGATTTGTGCCTAATTACTTCTGAAGAAAAAATTGTAGCGCAAAACAACACAAGGGCAGTTGCAGCAGTTACAGCAACAGCTGCAACGGTCACAGCCATGAAGACGACGAGTCCACTAGTCGAAACATTCGCTCCAGCAACACCCTGCGTTCATGAATTTTTCATCTCCACAAGAACACACAGGTACACGGGACTGGCATTACCTATCAACAGTTCTTCATTGAAGAAACAAATGGAAATACATATGCAGCACAAGAGCAGCACAGGGTATGACCTTTGCAGCAATTGGACTGAAAACAAAGTCAGCAGGATATCATCCCTATAAACAACCAGATCACAAACTTGCTACATAAGTGCTGTTTGAGCGCATATGCAAAAGAATGCAATCCAAACAAAAAAATACTGCCAGAGCAAAGGAACACCGTAGAAGAAATGCAAACAAGGACTAAGCAACCAAAAAGCCTCGCAAGCCATAAGATGACGACAAGGGTTCTAGTTGAATGGAAACCAAAAAGCAGTATACTTAAAACATTTTAATTAAGCGGTGCATCATTTTAGGATAACAAGAGATGCATTTCTAAGCAACATCAACAGGAAAAAAAAAAAGAAACAAAAAAGTTAAAGGGGTCACGAAATGTTTTCTGAAAATTTTGAACTATGTGTGCTATTCGGAATCCTGGCAGTCCATTTAATACACTAAATCCTCGATATAACGAACCCGGATATAACGAAATATCGGTTATAACGAAGTTAATGAGGTAATGGATACAGTGCTATGAATATACGTTTATAACGAATTTTCGGATATAACGAACTTATTTCCCTTGTAAGATGCAACTTTGTTATAATGAGGTTTGACTGTAGTACTATACCTTGACTTATTTCACCGTCCGGGTTGATTTAAGCTTTACATGGCTAGTGTAAACTTCTCCCTTTTTTTTTTCTTAGGTTGTAACCAAGCACAGTTCACATTCACGCTGACACCCACCAGCGGGTCCTCGTGGTACATCCACTTCCGGTCGTCCAGGGTGAACCAGCGTCGCCGATGCTGGTCGGCGGGCCTCGGTCCGGACTTCCAGAGCCAGCCCTCCTTGAGGAAGTCGCGCGTCAGGTGGGGCACCAGCTGGGACTCCTTGGCACCCGGGAAGGCCACCTGCAGGTGGTGCAGCTTGGCCGCCCGCAGCGCGCTGTACCAGTCCACGATTGTCTACACAGAATCGCATAAGGAAAATAAACAGTTGTCACCATTTGAGAACAAACGACGAATGAAAGGTCTGAACGAGGCGATTAAGGGGTTTTCGGAAGGCGATTCAAGGACCCCCTAAACCACCTGATAATCTTTTAGCTTTTTTTAGCATCAAGTTCAGGACGCCGTCATAATAAACAATGCCATACGTGGCAGTGCTACGAGCCGCAGGTGCCCCGCAAATTCCAAGAAACAATCCCTTGTCCTCTACCGGAGAACAAGTGCGAGATTGGCATCGAGTACAAACCAACACGTACCCTCACTTACAAAGAAACCGCCACATCAATCCCGCAATATACACGCGCAGCTGTCCGTGGTGTGGAGAACGGCCAACTCTCGCCCAAATTACGTGGGAATGCGAATCGCCGCCCCAAAACATCAATTCTCCCCTTTTGGGGACAACATTTCGAACGAGGCAGTGGGAGGTGTGGCTTGCTAGCAAGGATCGCGAGAGCCAGCTGGCTCTGCTCGACCAAGCCCAGCGAGCCGCAAAGGCCAGTGGAGCCCTGGACTGAGGACCCCACCCATTTGCCCAGAAACCTTTTAACAAATAAAAGGTTTTTCATCATCATCCACGCCTTTTGGTAATCCTCAGCGTTCGCTGCGATGCCAACATCGTCGTCTGCTCATGTCTTCCACAAAGTAAACCTGTTGGTCTGCTCAGAGATTCACTCACTTGCCGTTCTTCCTCCTCGCACGATGAGGAGGAGCACTCGGTTAGGAAGAGAGACGAACGGAGCTTAGCAAAGGAAAGAACAAAACTAGCGAGGGCCTCTTGTGGATCATCGAACACATCTAACTTCGCTATTATGGCATCGTTTTGAAACAATAATATCCTAAAAACACATGAAGAAACACCTACTAACATCATTGCTCGCTACCGATTCATTGTGAATATATATATATATATATATATATATATATATATATATATATATATATATATAAACATAAACCATTTCATTCGTTTTTTTTTTTTAATTTTATGTTCGTTAAAATACCACTACTATTCTGTATCGCGCAATAGTGTTGAACCTTTTTTCCCATTTTTTAGTTTCTCATTTCAAGAAATTTTAGATTTTATGCCGAGAAAAACATTTGCAAGCGTGTGTTATTTATGTATCTGTCACATCTACACCGTGTTCTTTGATAAAGCCTTATGTATATATAAATTATTATGTTGATAGCAATTTTTTATTGTTTATAATGAGTCCTGTATTATTTGTAAATTACTCTGTATTATTTGTTTGTAAATTACTTTTGATGTAAACACTTACCTTTTTTGATGTTTCTTTCCATTATTATTATTTCTTGCTATATGCCCTGCTTTATTATTTTCTCAATTGTTTTTTTATCTACTACAATTTAACTTCTATATTGCCATTATATGCAATTTATCGATATTGTCAAATGACTAATAGGAGGTCCCCCCTGACAGTTTTGTAAGTTCGGGACCTTCTTCTGTACTAATGATGAATAAAGAATTGAATTTAATAGTCTTGACAAAAACTGTCACGGCTACGTGTCCATTGTAGATTCGTGCACAACTGCAACACAACAACTAAATTTCGCCCTCTGGGTGGTTTAGGGGTCCTTACGGGGGGCTTGACGGTTCGGAATGCACTACCACATGACATATTTATGACGCCTCCATTAAAAATTACAATTAGCACTGCTTATGCTTTCATTGGCTTCAGTATCTGTTGACTTTATGCGGTAGTGCTCAACAAAAATAAAAAAGGGCTTCTCAACAATTCCGCTTCTGTCGACCATAAAAGAGAAGTTCCTGTCCTCGTTGAAGCATCTACGTTAAAGCTCGTACAGTAAAATCTCATTCATAATTTTTTGAAAAAATGTTCTACGCGGGAAAATGTACAATCCAAATTCACTAAAACATCACGCAGTTTAGCTTAATAACCATATCACAAACATTGGAAGCGGGATATCGTACGAAATGGGAACTTACGTACGAGGTTCTACTGTATTAGATCCTTTCTCGGTGGAACACTGCATAGCAACAGTTTCGTCTGTTTCTAAATGTTTGGAATTTGAAGTGGGTAGGTGATGCTCTTGACACAGCTGAAGCTGTGTTTGGCCAAGTTTTAGTTTTGGCAGACAAACCTAGCTCCGCAGAAGATGGAATCCGCAAGAATAATGTGCTCACCTTGCCATCTTCACTGTAGACAAAAATGTTGCGCGTCGAGCCGTCCTTGACATAGGTCAGCTGAAGTCCGTGCTTGTTCCCGATCTTCTCTGGACAGAAGACGGCGTTGATCTCCGACACCGGAATCGACGCCTTGGGCTCCTTGTGGGACTGAAAACAACAACCGGTCACGTGTTTGCGCTCGCTTGAATGGAATGGGGTGAGTAGGCATACGGATGTATACAGTAGACTCCCTTTAAGACGAACTTGAAGGGACCATGGTCATTTTTTCGTCTTATCAGGCGTTCGTCTTATCAGAAGTGCCCCCAAAAGGAAATGCTAACATGCCAAGTGCATCCAAATATGTTACTTGGAAATGCTGAATGGAGTATACTTACAATGGGGTGGAAAGGAACAAGAAAAAGCATTTATTTGGCTAACCTTGATAAAAACAATGCATTAAAGTACAGCATTTACACTAATCTAACGAGCACCCGATTTAGCAAGTTCATAATAAATGCGCTCATGAATAAATTGCTACCACATTTTAACAATAAAACCGTAGCATGACCCTATTTTGATGATTAGAAAAAGAAAAAAGGGAGAGACAAAGCACGATTTTCCTTTAAAGAATGTAAAATTTATTCTTCTGGCAGTTCACCTTCTTCTGTGAGCCTGTTTTACAGGCTTTGATATCACTTTTGGATACACCTCCATTGCATGCTGTTACCTTGACAAAGCCAATATATGCTGAGGTGCTTAAGAAAGCCTGCAAGCTTTTCTTCGAGGTTCGGATATTTTCCCATTTTCAGCCTGTGGTAACTTTTTTCTGATCGACGTGCAGCTAAAGATCTCCGTTTGGGCTACCCATGGTCACGAGCCTCGGGCATACAGAAATGACACGGCGCAGCTATATTTAGTGTGCAAAATGAACATCCTTTTTCATATGCTTTCAGCGCTTCACAGTTTGCACTTCACTGGGAACAGATACGATGCGCACAGGCCCTATGCGAAACAACGCGAACTGACCATGTGCTCAGCCGCCATTGTGTGGCAGCGATGACAATGCATCTGACCCCTCTGACAGAAGTGCTCGCGCCGCAAACGTGGTTTCGGTTTCATATGCAATTTTAACGCACAGACAATTTTTGCTCCTGTTTTCACTTTCATTTGGTTCTTTTTTTTTTTTTACCCCACTCCTCTCGCATTTTCCTCTCTAGCCAACCTCTTGTGTTGTTCTGTTCTCCATTTTGCTCCTGTTGGGGAACTGAAGAACATGGGGAGGATCCAAAAGGATGTAATGGCTTCAGAGTCCCAGTAGTTAGGCCTGTTAAGCCAAACTACTGGGACCCTCTTATTTTTTTTTTGTTGCTTTCAATGCTGATAAAGCCGGCCCTTTCTCCACTTACACATTGGGCGTGAGGGAGATACCGACCTTATGCGCTGACCTTTCTTTTACGCTTATCTTGCTCCCTCCCTCCACGTTGCGATTTGCTTTGTGTCTTTGCGCCAGGAAGCGTTCTTTTTTTCTTTTTGCTTTCCCTCATTCAACTGGATGCCCCACCAAGACTACAATGTTCATTGCGCAGAATTGCCGTCGTTGTCCGTCACTGTGAGAGTTCATCTTAACAGAAGAGGCCTGTTACGCGGTTCGTCTTAAGCAGATTTTTTTTGCATTGAGTCTATGGGAAACCAAACAAACATTCCCGTGTTGTTCGGCTTAAGCAAGAATTCTTCTTAACAGAGTTCGTCTTAACGGGAGTTCACTGTACTTTACTGACAGCATGAAGACACAAAGCGCTCAGAGCGCACAAACTACTTCATGCTGTTAGTAAACTATGATTACATGCTGTTAGCAAAGTACAATTAGGCCTGCCTTTAACTAACCTCCATGCAACGAATTCTTCGAGATTACAAAGTTTTTTCTATTCCCCAATGTTACTCGATAGAAGCACATGTATTTGCGACCTCTATGTAACAAAGTGGCAGCGGCAGATACTGTTGATATGACGAATTTTTGCCACCGACAACCAAGGGACTTTGCCCCACCCCAAATTTTGTCATTTTGGCCCGAGCAGGAGCTGCATGCATCTTCTGCGGTTGCCCTGCCAACGACGAAGCGCGATGTGGCGGTGTTGCGCATGGCGTGCTCGAAGCCTCGGCGAGTGAGATGCGACAGCGAGCGCTTGTGTGCGTGGGTGTGCTCAGAGCCGGGCAGGTCTAGTAGTAATAGAAAACTAACACAGTAAGCTTCGCAATATGGGCGAGTTGAAATTGTTTTGAAGGCTTGCACCCAGCAACAACTTCAACTACATAGCACTTTCCTGTCTACTGCGATGATCACTCGAAATCACAGCAGTAACCTATGGAATTCGAACGCCTGCTGTCATGTTTCTCACCGAAAGAACGCAGAAACGACGTCTTGGCGCACGCTTGGCGCAAATAATGAAATTTTTGCCAAGATGTAGCAGGATGTAGCAGGTTTCACCTCTCGGCACAGTTTGGCGCAATTGGCGCAGCTATCACATCACTGCGGTTTGCTCAACTGGTAGAGCGACCGCCCCGAACAGGCGTTGGTCTCTGGTTCGATCCCCAGACCAGGACGAATTTTTGTCAACTGAAAAGCTTTCTTTCTCCAGATATCCGCACGGTTTTTTTTTTTTTTTGTGCCTTCGTGCTGCATATGTGTGGTCGTCAATTTCCCTTTCTTGACCCTTATGCCACCCTGCGAGATTCCGCAGAACCCATTTGCGATAGAAAGGCTCACCTCTTTGACGTAGTACTTGAGCACGCCGTCGCTGAGCACGAACCGCCGTGGGTGGAAGCGTCCGTCCTCCTTTCCCTGCTTGTTGAGCCACCCTTCCAGTCGGCCTTCTTGGTAAACCTGGCGGTCTTCGTGCACAAATTCCTCCCGCTCGTACTTCGCTCGCACCCACTGTTCCTGCACGTGCACAAAGGCCGGAGGATTTATGTGTAATCAGTAGGCTTGTGCAAATAGCAAATTTTAGGTTTGAAGTGAATCCGAAGCAAATGGTGATTTGGTTTGAATAATTTTCTAATCGAATTCGAATAGTATATATAGCATATAATGAAGAAAATGAATGAACAAATTTGACATGACCCGCCTAACCTGCACAATATTCTTTTAAAATTGAAACAAAGCGTTTGCAATTGTCCTTTTTTGGTTCAAAGGAAGTGGAAGCAACTTTGAATAGTAGCAGGATTTGACTTTCGGTAGAATGCAAGTGATAGCCTGTAAAATATGTTTCGTGTTAAAACTTACTATACTTAGAGCATATAAGCCAGCATAACGAGCTTTTAAACTTAAAGAAAGAGTCAAATTTGCTACAGGCATGAGAAAAAATGATTTTGGAATAAATTTTCTGATCACTCAGATAACATTCTGCAATATTTGGAAGGCTCCCACATGAGAAAAAAATTTTTTTCTGATTGAAATACTCTAGCAATTCACTGTTTCAATTGCACAAAGCAAGCACCATTCCTTTTCGAGTACACTTGACATACTCGCCAACATGGCTGAAGTTTGGTGAGGAATAAAAAGAAAAAAAAAAGGTCTAAAAGCAGAAATACACAGATGTTGCCACAGGCAGATAACAATGTTACGTATTGAAGACCTCTATTATAACACATACGGGATATCCGTTATAATTTCTTGGTTGCACTGTACAATAATAGAAAAGAAAGCATTATGTTAAAAGGAAATGCTTCAAGGGCTCCTTGCCCGACCACATTGCATATATTAGCGATGCACTAGAAGCCACTGTCCTGAGGAGTGCATCGCCAAATGGATTTTGAGCCAATCAACCCAACTTGACCAGCTTTTCTGTTTATAATGCGAAAGCCTGGTGAAAGGGCCCTTGATGAAGTGAATCTAATTAAAGGGCTACTGACACCAATTTTCAAGCCCGGTTTAATCCGTCATACAAAAATCACCCGTATAGAGAAACCGCTCTAATTAAGTGTGAAGCTCAGTGAATAATGATGAGATATTGTATTTTGACATTAACGCGATAACGTTATAAAGCTTGTTCCGCGGAAATTCCGGCGTCGGCGTCGTTGGTTGAGAGCGAAAATCGTCATCTTGTCTGTGACCGAGAAATCGAGAAAGATGCAAATAAAATAAAGTGAGAATCGAACCCAGGCCGTCTGCGTGGCAAGCAGATGTCCAACCACAGAGCCACTTCATTGCTTGAAACTACTTCGAAAAAAAAAAAAACAGTACAAGAATGTCATGTAGTGGAAGGAGTCTCCTTAACGCATGTAATATTGGGTGGCAGAATCCTAGAATCGCACCAGGCGTCAAAACATGCGAGTTGCAACATGAGTGGGTGGTTTTAAGCTGCCCACCCATTACAAAGTGTGCAGGTGCGCAAGTGCACATGGCACCTTACGGACTAGCAAAAGCAAAAGGAAGAACTATGGCATAGTGGGCACTTAGCAACTGCACAGCCAGTAGATATTCGAGGATAGTTCGAAACGGCCAATGCTACGCGTGCAAATGTTCCTTTCCTTGTGGCATGGTCGAAGGCAATTACTGTGGGGTCCGATTACGCTATCGCGTTTTACTCTTCAAGGCAAAGCTCGAGCGTCCTTGAAGTTTTTGAAGTCAATATTTGCATGGCACACCTACCGACATCGACACTAGCATGTCAGGCTATAGTGTCAATTCTGGTGACTTCACACACAAGTCCGGCTAGCTGTGATGCAATCAGGCACGAAAACAAACAATATGGCCACCTGACCATCACCAAAAACCTTCAAAATAGCCGCTTGTACTTCACCAACGAAGCCACGCAGCAGAGCAGCCATGGAAAATGTCACGATATCTTGCGCGAGCATGTGACAAGAGGCTCATAATGTGTCGCGACGTCAGTGTACAGTAGGAACTGTAAGTAGTAATTAAAAGCATACCGTAATCACTTTTTCAAGGGTGCACTCACGTTTACCAGTACATTCTCGAGGCTCTTAGGACTTGGTCTTTCATTTGACTAAAAAAAGAACTGAAAATTTTGTGTGAGCACTCCTTTAAGTCTTTCCCATCCCATGAGACATCTTACCTTGACAACGGTGACATCGTCCGCAAGGGGCCGGCGGTAGCACGCTGGGACATGGGCTTCGTACTTTGCCTTGGCAACAATGTTGCCCACGGCGGCGAGTTCATCGACCTGTGCGTCGTCCCACTTGTCGAGCCGCAACGAGCGCACCCGGCTCACGTGGGAACCCAGGCTCCGATGGATGCCGGCGCATTCCGTGCACAGGAATACACCAAGGTTGTACGACGCCCATTCTGGGTCTGAAAATTAAGTGGACCGCGAAAACCAGGCTGGCTTCTAACTCAACTGTCACAAATTCAGTGAGTAGTGCGCACAGCTGTAGCCACTATAACAAAGTTTGCTTAGCTGATGAACGCTATTTCTTTAAAGTTTCTTTTTTGTTATATAGTCAGTTACAACCTAAGAAAGAAAATATAAACTGCAAATGGGTGCTATAAAAGTCTCCCCATAATTAACGATTGAACGGTCGAGCAAACAAGCTTTCCAGTCGTGACAGGTGCGTAGTTACTACTTACTGTAACAGAAAAAAACAAGATGCAAAATTTTTGTGTCAGAGCTATAGCCAATTCACCTACACCATTTCGAACTGTCTTGTTGAATTTCACACGTTCAGCCTGCAAAGAAGACAAGCTTTGGGCCAGTGAGCAAGTGAGCTTGTTCTACCAGGAATGAAGGAGCCATATTGAAGTTATGAGCTTATGCGGACGCTAATAAACGTCTGTGTGAGTTCACAAGTTCGTGTCAGCATATATTTACATTTCCTGTTTGGCCTATATGCGGGGACTGGAGGCGATTGGCATTAGCAAATCCTTCTCATAGATGCTAGCGACGTTCTGAGGGCATTGCCACATGACATCGTCGTAGCCTACAAGAGATCAAGCTGCAAGTTCCACTAACAGAAACGTTCGGCATGCTGCGGAATTAGAGTGTCTGCTTCAATTTGTCTCTGTTGAAGGGGGAGCCTCAAAAAGAGCGACTTTGGGGAGCAGAAAAGGTATGATGAGGTGGCTTGTCGTAAAGACAACAAGAGTCCTCAGTTTTGCAGTGCTGTCCCAATGTTATCAGTGTTTCACTGCTAAGTTGCTATGGTAACGTTAACGAATTCGAGCTGAAATTTCTGCAAATCGACGCGGCATTTGACGGAGTCAAGCAGTATGGAACTTACTGCTACCCCGATTCATTTTGCCGAGTTTCCTTTCGCTTTGAACCAATGGTGCAGTAAAAAAATTAAAAAATGTGCTCAAAGCTTGCATTTTGGTTGAGAAAGGACTGGATTCTGGCAACCAAAATTAGAAAATGGTGTCCTCCTCTGGCAGCAAGTGGCGCACAGTGCCGGCAGCAGCTCTTTTCCAAAAAGAAGAAAACACCTTGTTTGCCGAGGTTTTGTGGAATGAATAATTACAGTTCTGCGAGTGTAGCAGCGACTACACACGACCACACCATTGCCAGTGGATGCCGAATAGATGAAACAAACCCCCTACTGACGTGTCCAAGGATTTTTTCCACAGGCTCCTAGCATAAAATATGCAAAAAAAAGAATGGCATTTTTATATCATCTTGGGCCAAAAAACTTGGTAGGGAAAGCGTTAACACCTGAGGAGCCATACATACCTTTTGGGTTAGATGATCCACTCAGTGAAAACCCCAGTTGCTAACTTTTCTGTGCAAACCCATATTAACTACATCGTTAATAATGCTAATCACATGTTAAGTTACCTACGCCATAACTTTTCAAAGGCACCATTACCTCTTAAATTTACATTGTATAAAACTTTAGTTCAAGTCTAAGCTTGAATATGCATGTGCTTTGTAGGATCCAACTAAATAATTTCTTATTAACCAATTAGGTTCAGCGCAAGACAGTCGTGCGCATTTAATTTTGATCTAATTATTCCCGCTTTTCCAGCATATCACCCATGAAGCATACTCTGAAACTTCCCAATCTCTTTTTCTCGGTTAGAAAGAGTCTCATTTCTTATTATTTCATAAAAATTTTCATGTTGCACTCCTGATAGATGAACCTATTAGTGAGACACCTTATTTGTTTTGCCAAACGAATCACTGTTATAAATAAGGCTGAAGCCCCTTTTTGATGCACTAACTTGTTTGCCTACTATTTTATGCGGAAGACAGCCGAAAGATAGCATCGCTTGCCCACCTCCACTGCCACCACTCAGAAGTGTTTCTGCATATAAATCCACTGTTACAGATGGTTTTTGAACTAGCCGCTAACTAATATGCATTGTTTCGTTTTATCTAGCACTCCCTTCAGTAACGCCCTTTAGCAGTAATAGCATTGAAATAAGTAAATATCATCATTTTTATTATTATTGCTTTGTTTTGTAGTATTTTGTCAAACATATTCATCCTATTACCGTAATAACATCCTTTTGTCTTTTTGCCATTGGTTGCCCCCCTCTGCTTGAACTACTAGTCTGCAGTACTTGATAAATAAATAAAATATAAAATATGACACAACAAAATAAGATATGATACAACAGTGATAGGGTTTTTACTTAGTATAAACGCTTAAAGCGTGTAAGCATCCTTTCTTCTGCTCCCACTGAAATGTAACAGGGTATTGAACCCCTGACCTTGTGTTCTGCAGAATAATGCTATAATCGCTGCTGCAAGTACATCTGCTTCACAATTTAGTATGTACTGTGCACATAAATGTCGTGACCAAGCAACCCAACCACATTTTCAGGGAAACACTTGTGTGCCAAGCGCAATAACTGTAATAACTACTTACGGAGTGAGCGTGCATGCAACACTGAATTAAATGAGGATTTTCCGTATATGGATGCGTACAATTCTATTTATTTTTTCCACCCCAAAGGTTTTCCATGATTACATGAAAACGCGAACTCTCTCGACCGTGCATGCTTTGATGACATAACAGCCAAACTTTCCACCCGATTTCGTACAACAGTCAAAGTTCATTGTGATTTTCCAGTATGCGATCACAAGATCATGACGTGCTATGACTTGACACACCCAGGCCAAGTGTCGCCAACTAACTCAAATCATGTTAAAAACTATGGACAGTAATAAAACATACGTATTCATAGTTCTAGGTAACTGTGTACTTACATGTTTACTATAAACTGAAACACTGCATGGTCGCAAGCTAGCATTGTGGTTAATTAGCGATAGAGAAATATTGTTGCACATGAGAATTTTCATGCCTTTAGCAAATTATTATTACTATCTATAACAAAAAACATTACAATAAGCTTGTTTGATTGATATTGATATGACTGGTTGTTGGATTACTTGTTTCAGGACACAAGTTATCATTATTCTATACATAAGCGATATGCTTCGAGAAGAAACAAACTATGAAATAGTCGATATTTTTAGAAAATAAATTTTTTGCTATTTCCTGGAATGTCATGCTTCATTTACACAGCCACAAATAATTCGTATCGGTCGCCGTTTAAAATGAACACCTATTCCTCACTGCGCGCTTAGTTTTTATGAGGTCAAAGAATTTTTTTCGTCTGTATATTCACCGAAACAACAACGGAGCTTTCAGCCTCAAACGCCGTTTCAAAGGTTAAGTCACTCAACACCCGTGGAATGTGAGCGCGGCTTTAAAACTGTCAAGAGAAACGTCAGCGATTCGTTCTTTGAACTCTCCTTTTTCAGAGGGCGACTGTATGTCTCTTTTTGTTTTGTTTTCAGTTCGCGCGATTCGAAACTCACGGAAACAACGAAACGCCCGCATATAAGGCGCATATGCCTTGTCACACGATACAATGCGGTGAATCAACATCCTTCCTCGTGAAATCGATCAGCACGCGCGATGACGCGCGCTGTGCCGGGTTTTTTCTTTTTCTCTTTTGACGCAGCTGGGGCTCGCGCAAGAAGTGTCATAAAAGGCGGCAACGCATCTCGCAGGGTCCAAACCTAACCGTTCATTTAAAAAACCGGAGACTGGAAAGTAAACTGAAAACATGTCCGTCGTTGTTACGACCGGACACACTAAGTCCCACAAGTAAACAGCGAAGGCGTTCGCCAGCTTGCGAAGGAAACGTCAAAACTTGTCGGGGGTGTTGGAAAGCTGTGGGACGCTGAAGTCACACCTCGAACAGTTTAGCTTTTCCTAACTTAGCAACGGCTTTAGGGACGGCGCGGAAACACTCGGACCAGTTGTCAAAATTTGGTTTCGTCAAGTGGGTACTCGCCTTTCTTTCCGCAGTCGGCGCACTCGCCGTTCCCGGGAACTTTGAGGAGCTCCAGGAGCCTGCGTCGATTGTGGTCGGCCATTTTTAAAAGCGACAAAAAAACGCTTTCTCTCTTTTCTCCTCTCTTCTGGAGAGAGTATGGAAAACAACAAAGTAATCACACTTGCGTCCCACGCCTTTGGTCCCACTAGCCTCGTTTTTGCGGCTCTCGGCGGCTTCCTTCGTTTATAGTTTCGGATGTGCCCGCAACGCCGCAGCGTTCCAAACACGTATAGAAGCGGAGGTGGCGCTGCCGTCGCTAACAGGTGAAGTGGAAACGTAAAGAACGCACTGTCGTATGCATGAAGTTACCGCGGGCAGGTCGTGAAAACATCGTTCGGGATTTCGTCACTCTTTCGTGCTAGCATATCCACAGTAATTTTAACAAACCGGCGAACAAAGTTAAGTTATTGAGGAAAGCGACTAAACAAGGGACGCGCATGCAGGAAAGACAACACATGCGCGACTACCTGACACCGATAAGTCAATCCACACGGTGACTCGCTTATTGTGATTAAGCCCAATCTGGATCAAATTTCTTAATCGTGATCGACTTGCCTACTGCAGCTTGCTTAGAAGAGCCAATCACAACTAAGAAATTTTATCAAGACCGATCGCGATCAGTAGCGTCCGTTTGACACCGCTGTAAGATGCGTTGCCTGCATGGAAGTCATAATGTAAAAAAGGTGGTCAAATTTCGACTTTTCCCAGTGGTAAAGCCTAGAATTTTTAAACTTGGTGTCGTCGTTGCCTAACAAAAATTTCTAAAAAAGCTGCAGAAGGTGTATCGGCAAACTCCTCCAGAGCAAAGTTTTCTTTCATAACGTAATCGTCAAGAGCACGTCGAGAGCAAACGCGGGTTGCAGTGTATTTCTAATCATCACTCAACAGTTTTAAAGAAGAAAAGAAAACACTCTTACTACGGTCAGACCTTTTCAGGCTACGGGTTTTCTGCGGTCGGGGCAGCCGCAGCTTCTTCAGTTTATCGACGAGGAAAGCGTTCGTCGCGCCACCAGCGGCCGGTTGCGGCGTCGACGCGCCGCTTTGCTCGCGCTCGCCCACTACGCTCTCCATACACTACGCCAGGGTTGACGAAGAGGAGGAGGAGGCGGGGAAGGAGATGAAGAAGAAGGGCAGGCGCTCGTCCCTGTCACGTGGTATTCGCAACTTCCGGGATGCAGCAAGCGTCGTCGGCGGCCTTTCACTTCCGGTTGTTGCAGCCTCCCGCTTCCTCCCGCTGGGGCCAGCATCCTCCGCAGCAGCCTGGGTGGTGGTGGTGGGTGGGTGATGGCAGGGAAGCCGATATCCTGTTTATCCGTGGGACGCCGCGTGAGCCTGCCGCCGCTGCCGAGTACGATCAGCATCGGCCGTTCGTGACACGGGCGGCCGGGGATGCGGCCGCCATGGACCGTGCAACAGCGAGCAAGAAAATGCGCGTGGCCGGACTGGTGCTCGCGCGAGGCGGCAGCGAAGCGGTGAAGAAGAAGAACGCCCGAGTGCTGTGCGGACTGCCTTTGTTGACCTGGGTGCTGCGGCCGATGAAAGCACTGCAAGAGTACGTGCTCCCACCCCACGCATTTTCAATTCTTTCTCTGCTTCTTCTTCATTGATTCGAAAAGAGCGATTGGTCCGCCGAACGCGTCGCCCTCTATTCAATGAGGCCGTTTTCCATTTTGCAATCACCGATCGTTTACTTGCGGCTTTAAAAAAGAGAATTAACTTCGCCGGCGGCAGGTTTCATGGGGTATGCAATGTAGAAACTATGCCGCGCGCGCCCACTAATAGAATTAAGAGCGATCGGCCGGGGTAAAATTGCACCGACCGTTTAAAAGCCTGGATCCCGAAATGAAATATCTAGATTACCTGCTTTTTTTACGTTGTCTCAGAGTTCCGCGCGGATCTGGCGTAATCAAATTAGCGAACGGTGTGGGCGAGAACGAAGTTCTCGCTTAACGAGCGCATCGGCTATTTTTAACCGATCGCGGAGTTTTGGTTAGCTGCCTGTATAAAACGAGTTAAGATACGAATAATGCAAAAAAGACGGATCGCGATTTCGCCGGGCTGCTAGTTAGCGAAGAAGCGTGGGCACGTTTTAGACCATAACTATACCGGGCTAGCTTAATATCTATCCTAGTCGATGCGCGACGCGAAAGTTCGCTGCGCGCGCGATCGACTAAACGATCGCGAGTTATGCGGGGCAGCGCACGATACGGTTTATTTCGGGCGCGCGCGACGCGGCGCCTTGGATAACGAAGCGATCGGCGGAGAGATTAAGTCTTTTGTCGTTTCGGTGTGATGTAATCTGCGTCGATATTTTCTTTTTTTGCGCAGCGCTCGACGAAATCTGGGTGTCGACCGACGACCAAGAAATCGAGGACATCGCGGCCACGGAGTCGTGCGCTCTGTCGTGCGGCGCTCTGCGGAATTCGCTCAACCCGATTCGCCTTCGGTGCTCGCCGTGCAAGAGTTCATGCGCGAAGTTCCAGGTTTGTTCATTCTAATTAATTTAGAGGGCAGTGTTCTCAATTTATTTAGTATGCCCGCAGCATCGACTGAAGTGTAAAGAAAACTGGGATTATAAATTCAAAGAATAAAGATGTGCAATACTTATGCATAGTAATGAACATGCAGGAATTATGATGAACTGATGTAGACCCAATAGCAAAAGTTTGCGGGATGTGAAATGTTCAAGAAAGCTGTGTTATCGCTTGGCCGGGGAGCATAACCTCCAAATAAATGTTCCAGCCTGTAGTTCCCAGCCAACCATCAATATTCAGAGGATGTCCACAAATGGTCTGAATATCCTATGTTACTTGTGGATATTGGGTGAACATTTCTATTTAAATATCAAAAAGTGGATATTCATAAAATATACTTGAACATCGTTTCACTGATCATATGCATGCCCTAGATATTTAGCGTACATAAAAAGGTCACTTGCTATGTTACGCTAGTTGTAATCTTTAGATGGAATACCCCAGGGTGGTGACACTCATAGGCGTGCACACAAGGGGGGGGGAGGGGCGCCTCCCCCCCTAATTGCCCTAGTCACCTAAGAGGGGGGGCGCAAAGTCAGCCCCATACATTGAGATATTAGGGAAGGGGGGGCACTGCGATGAACCTTCGCCCCCCCCCCCCTGAAGGGGAACCCTGCGCACGCCTATGGTGACACTCATTATTGGAACTGCTGTTATCGCCTCTGTGATGCTGTTGAGACAATTTTTAAAGTCCAGATTACCCCAGAAATCATGCTTTCCTCCATAATTGACATTTCATCTAGATTAGAAGCATTATGCGCTGATAGAGCGTAAATTCGCATTTGTTCTGGAGCCAATGTCCCATAGACTTTTGTTGCTGGGCGTACATAAGAAACATTGCATGACTGGTACATAGTCAAAAGATGTTTAACAATTTAATTGCTGCTATAACAACTTGTCAAGGCAAATCCAATCACTTGATCGTATTTAAGATTCATTGTTCTGAACATGTGTCCACGGATTTTGCAGAGCATTGTGTATGTGTCTGTGAGAGTTCGTACGTTTATTTGTTTTGCAGTAAATACTGGTTTTTAAAAAAACCATGCGCTCTAGGAAAGTTCTACCTCTTGTAGTATATGAGAGGTAGTTGTGTGTACACACAGCCTGTATTTTTTATGACTACGCAATAATTAATTAACTTTAACTAGCCTTTTTTTTTATTCTTGCTCGAATCAGTGAAATAACAATGTTATGTGGTAGGTCGCCTCAAATAACGTGGATTAAATTTCTGTAAATGATGTGGATTAGATTTGTTCCAGGAATTTGGCAACCCAATCTCCTATAAGAGTGCACCGTGCCTCTTTTTGCAGGTATTGACGTGGTTGCCTTAGTCCAATGTACCTCACCGTGTCTAGTGCCATCATACCTAGACGAAGCAGTCAACCTTGTCACCTCGGACAGATACGACTCCGTTTTCTCGGTCACTCGTGACTACAAGTGGCGGTGGACAGAACTATCACAAGGTACGCATGTCTCAGTTAACTCTGTAACTGTGGGCATTAACAATGCCTACCAGAATGTAAACAGGCGTGGAATGGGTGCAAGTAGTGCCTTCAATAGTAGTTTAAACAGGTCTAGAATGAGTGTAAGTAGTGCCTACTACAGAGGTGCAAACAGATGCAGAATAGGTGTAAACAGTGCCTACAGGGGTGCAAACAGGTGTGGAACGCTGGCAAAACCACGTGTAACAACAGAAAAAATAAAAGAGGAAGCGAGCGAGAAATAGAAAGAGAGAGAAAGAAGGGGAAGAAAAATAGAAATAAATAGAAATAAGCAGTGTAAAAAGAATAGAAACAACTGGAAAATAGAAAAAGAAAGAGAAAACCGAAGAGAAACAAAGAAGGCTGCGCAGCTCCGCACTTCCTTCAGGCTTGGCACCACTAGTGCGACGCTGCCTTAATTTTTTATTTTTTCTCCTTAACCCTTTCCAGATGGTACGACAAGACCCCTGAACTTCGACCCAGCGCAGCGACTCTGTCGCCAGGAGTGGGTGGGCGAGATCGTCGAAACTGGTCACTTCTACGTCACGCGAGCGGAGTATGTCCAAGATGGCCTCCTTCAAGGAGGAAGGTAAGTGCTTAAGGTATTAGCCGACTCGGAAGCTCAGGAAGTCACTTTAAATAATAGCCATACATAAAGGATTGAACAGCAATCAGAGTGGGATCAATGATTGAGTGTTGAGCAGTATCCAGCAAAAGCTCTTTGATGGAGCAGCGCAAAGATTCAGCGCAATAAGTTTGCCTCTACAAAGAAAAGAAAATGCGTTACTATAAAAAGAGTCGGACTGACGAGGACATTTTGCCTTGCATTTTCAATCAATGATTCAATCAACCAAACAATCTTTATCGATGATAAAGTATGGGGAAAAAAAACCTATGAAGCCATTATGAATATGTATACAGCCTTCTTACAAATCTAAAACTCTGTTTGTAATGTGTTTTACATTTTGATTTATGAAAAGAACACAGTCACCTTCTCTGCTTCTCTTGGCCTATCTGTCTGATGGCTTGACATGGCTACAACCCAAAATGAAGCCTCTCGACATGTTTGATCCCTCTGGCAAACTGAGTGAGCTATCACAAAGCTGATTGGCTCGGTTGCTAAATAGCGTAGCAGCATGGAGAGATGTGCTCGTTCAGGCAGCAGCATCGTAGATTGGCATACTGCCGAAGCTAAATATATTGAATCTTGCGGCAGATCACAAAATAGTTCTATATATCAGTAATTCGACATAAGAGATTGAAGTGAAAAGAGCAGCTGTGCTGTGAAGGCTGACAGTTCTGTTTGCTGTTTGTACACATCACAATGTGGCGCTGTTTTGTTGCAGTGAAGCTTGCCAAGGCAAATTTGTTATTATGAAGCACAAATAAGACCATTGCAGCCTGAGCCATCCGCATCTCGAAAGCCACATCTTTCCCGATTCTTTTTTTTCTCCATGGCATGTATAATTCCCTGCCAATTTAATGCCTTGTTTGGCAGCAGTCACCACAACAGTGAGATTTGTTCGGAATAACATGTCCGAAGATGTGACAAGTGATATGACAGTTTTGTCAGGAAGAGGATCACTTGCAGGAGCACAGCACAATATATATCAAACGTGGCAGTGAAATATTTCTGATATATGTGCATGGTAACTCAAACCTCATTATAACAAAGTTGCATCTTACACGAAAATAAGTTCGTTATATCCGAAAATTCGTTATAAACGTTTATTCCTAACATTATGTCTATTGGAAGACTACTCTTCATTTACTTCCGTTATAACCGATATTTCGTTATATCCGGGTTCGTTATATCGAGGTTTGAGTGTACAATGCTTAGTTTTGGGGGAGGGGATTCAAAGGGGATGTTACTACTGTTTGATATGTACATTGACTCAGTCGACCGGTGGTGTTTAACAGTGCTACTGTTTGCCGTCTGAAAGGGGCCCTGCAACACTTTTCAAAGTAATATCAAATGGCATTCATTAAAAGAGTTTATTGTCTCACGAATCAACTGGCACAAAAAGTTTTAAAATCCGTCAAGTACCAGTGGGGCAACAGAGATTTGTCACAGGCTTAAAACACTTTCTCTCTCCTTTTCATAACAGTGAGAGCGCGCTGAAAGCTACACAGGAAAGGGGAGGGGAGGGAGATGACGAAGGGGGCAGGAATCTACATCTGTTCGTCAGTGTGCATCATGACCTTGAGCACTTTCTTTTCTTTTAGGGGCGAAGCACCTTAAGACCGCACAGTGTCCGTAAACCGGCGTCTACAGCAGATGTAGTGCAGGTGCATATGAACAAACCGAAACATCGGTGAACAAAAAAAGGTTATCAAAAGGCTGTTAACCAGAACAAACTAAATAAAAGGCCACAACAGTGTAAAAACACCGACATTTAACCACCCATCAATCAAAGCACGTGGCAGAACAAAAGGTTAACAAGAACAAAATAAAAGGCTGTTAACCAGAACAAAATAGAAGGTCACGATTCACGATCCGATGCACACTGCTTCGCCCCATCATCAGCATTCACTTATGTGTGGATTTTCTTTTCTTTTTTTTCTTCGAACGAATGGCTTACTTTCAATGTGATCGCGAGAACGCACGGGCTCCTGGCAGCATTTTGCGGTGGACCGCAGTTACTGTACAGCTCACGATGCTCAAATCAGCCAATGGCCGTGGACTTTGTGTTTATGGTACGATCGTTTGGTTTATGGCATCGTTTGCCGAGACAAGAGCGAGTGATTTCTAGCTGACTTTGAGACTTACTTGTAAATTCCAGGCCGCATGCTGCACTATAATGTTTGGGCTCACATGTTTTCAAAAGCGTCGACTACCGATCGGCAGCGTTTTCTGACCATGCCGAAAAAAGCATTGCAGGGTGCCCCTGACAGCAAAATTGAAACCTCGAGATGTTTGTGTTGTTTGATTGTCCTGTACACGTGGGCACTTCTGATCGATTATCATTGGCGAACGTTGCCTCTAAGATATTTTAATTTTGGTTTTAAACTAAGCGTGAGCACTCATCTGAGTTGGCAGCACCTCGTGCAGCCAACTCAGATGGCAGACGTCGCCACTAGTATGACATAGACGAAGGCTCCGTGTGACGTTCCACAAGAGCGAGTATTGTTGACGTCGCAGAAGATTTGCGGGGTGCACACAATACCACGACTGGCACCCGATGAGGGCCCCTCTCCCTGTTCCTGACCCCTCTCCCTGTTGTCGGGCTGCTCTCTAGGTGGTTTTGGCTGCCTTATGCCAAGGAATGCTTTTTTTTTTTTTTGAAAGGACATGCTCTTAACGGGATTAACTCCTATCGAAGCACCCACTTCATTTTATTCTATACTGCTCGTGGGGCCCTGATTTCAAAACTGCGCTCTCATAGTTACCAAAGCTTGAGCGCACATGGTCTTAGGCACTCCCCCGCTGTGGGGTGCTAGTTTCTTGCAATTTCCTCATGCATTACGAAGGGATGCTAGATTGGTCACAATTAGCGACGCTAGCATTAATTATGTGATACGTTAAAGCATTTACGATTCAGTTATTGCATTACCAGACACAAGGCTACAAATTACAGGACAAAAGTCACAAACAAAAAATTTCGCTGTCAGGGGTCCTTTAACATCTTGCATCGCAGGTGCGGCTTTGTGGAGTTGCCGCAGTACCTGTGCCACGAGGTTGACACGGAGGATGACCTGCTGATCGTCGAACAGAAGCTGCAGAAGTACGGCTTCAAGGGCGACATCGTCCTGGATGCGCCCTCCGAGTTCCAGTAGTCGTTCATCCCCTTCCGAGGGCCTCCGCATAGTCATCGACCTCCCAAGCTTCCCCACTACGACCTCAAACGAAGATGCATCTTAACCATCTCAAATGTGTGGCTATCGTGCGGATTGTAGTGCATTTGTGATGTGAACGGATGAAGCTTGACTTTCATTCCGAGCACTTAGCCACCTTGGTGCAACAAAGTGGCATTTACAGAGGCAAGATTTACGGTCTGGCCTCCGTAAATGTTACGTCATACGGAAGATTTCGAGACGGGCCCTGGAATTCTCTCAGGCTGGTTGTCTCGTGTTTTGCGGTGCATGAGCCCAGCATGGCAGCTTAGCGGGTGAGGCGTTGCACTGCTAGGCTCGAGGGTACAGGTTCGCAGTGGCCGTGTTTCAACACGAGCAAAATGTAAAAAACACCCGCGTATTTAGATTTAAGTGCATGTTAAAGAATGCCAAGTGGTCAAAATTGACCGGAGTGCTCCGCTACGGCGTCTCTCATAACCATGTCGTGGTTTTGGCACGTAAAATCTCAGAATTTAATTTTTATTATTATTTATTAGGGAAGGGCGGGGGTTTGCCACATTCTTTTCATCGTTTCTTTGAGAACAGCGTCTGCTGTGAATTGAAAAGTGAAAGCTACGATTCACTGATTTTTCGACGCGAGAAAATGGTGCATGCTTTTGCGAGAACATTGCCGAAAGAACGGTATCGTGCTTGCCCCCATGTTGTTCGGTGCATTAGCCGGTGACGACAAATCTTGAGTCTTATTTGCTCAAAGAGCCACCGCTTACTGGTGGCGCAATCTCTAGATGACAATGCAAACCATGGCCTGTAGGGACGCTTGGCATTATTGTTGAGCATCACAACACAAGGTGCAAATTTTTAGAGACGAAGGGAATGTTTCAAGTGAGATGTGTTGCAGGTGCACTTTAATGATGCAGCTAATAATTTTCCGGATGAGGAGAGACAGTTGTTTCTACATGACAGCTAATCCGACGAGAGAAACCATCAGCTTTGTAAGTGACGAAGAAGATACAAAAGGATCAGTGGTACGAAACTCTTTCCTTCTCTTCATGCCATGCTTTTGTGCCATCACAATTAGCGTTTGAAGTTGCTGGCACGTCTGCCGAAGAATTGTACAGTACGGTTCTCTTTCCGGTAGAATGCACTGTAAGCACTCGGCTGCTGACTACAGCTGAAATGTATCACCGCGACATGTGGACTGTGTTTTGATGCACAGGCATCAGCCGCGTCTTTCTACAAACGAAGTACATGCGTTTCACTTGTGTGGGTTAAACGCCAGCTTGGAGTGGATTATACAGTGCATTGCAGGTGAGACGTTTGATGTTTTGTAGCAATGAGGCATTAGCAGGCTTTGCCACTAATGTCGTCTTTGCCTGTGGCTTTTGTAAGCAGCCATCATGGCTAAAATGTGTCAGGGAATGCAAGCGTTGAGAATGCAACTTAGTGATGGGTGATGATAGTGTGACCTCAGAGGTAGATATGTAGTAGTGTGGTTCTGTCAGCGAATGCGTTGTTTTGATAAGGGGTGAAACGTTTTTAGCATTTACACTTGTAGACGCCTAGATGTAATGTCTTAGATGAGATGAGGTACAGTGAGTGACTACTGTACTGAAGTAATCATTTGGAAAGAAGTAATATGATTGTCTGTTCTTTTCAAGTGCACGGAGAAATGTATATTATTTTAAGCTCACGTTCGAGTAATATTCTGATCAGTCGATTTCCGTATGAAGATTTCGATGTATAGAATATTCTATGGATGGGTTTGAGTGCCGCCATGTTGGGCTGTTAACCTTTGTGTTCTGCATCTTTAACAACTAAATGAACAGTGTTACGGTAGACGCATAAGCATGAAAACGATTGGGTTAGTGCATACGATGTTTCATGGCCTTATTAATTCACGTCGCGATATACAAAAACAAGAAAACATCGGCCCAAAATGGCGGCGCCCGGATGTCTTACGGAACATGGCTTCAGCGCTCAGGAAGATGAAGACAAAAGCAAAATCTGCATAGGATTGGCCACTCGGACATTCGACTAGATTCAGTGCACCAATATTGACATACGTTGAAAGCACACATGTATCGAATATTCAAGGGTACGCATTTTTGTTTTTGAAAGCGCTCAATGTATCTTCTTTGCCAAGATCTTAATAGTAGGTGTACTAGTGCAGTCAGCAGCTTCTTTCATGAAAGACCATCGCACATCAATCAGCACTTCTCGGCGATCACATGTGCCTGTCAGACACTAGCACCTTGATGACACATTTATGCCGTTGTCATGGCTGGTCCTGTGGCCACGCACCCTAATGTCAGTAACCAACCATAGCACAGCTTCCAGCTTCAGTTCTGTGCGGACTTGCAGAACTGCTGCCGATTCCTGAGCAAGCATGGTTGGCCCCGGAAGTTCCAGGAACGCGAGATTTGTGAGGAAAGCAGAATTGTCACAAAGCCCGGGCACATAGGCTCGACTTCAAAGTTTCGTCCGGCAGTAGTTCACGCTACCACTCGCCGATTCAGTAAGTTAATAGCGCCACTGTTTGACAAAAGCCGAAATCGTATCCGTTGTGGAATCCGCATCTTGTGAGCTCTTGTGGCCAACAACATGTTGTTAGTGCCGGCCGTGAGCTACGCTGAGCTGCTATCTCTCCTACGTTTGCGCCAGTGGGGCGGTTATCAACAATGCCTTCTTGTCACTAATTACACTATTTGACTTGTGTGCTCAGAGCAGCATACAATTCTCAAAACTGTCCGTGATAACAAGCGTATGTACTGTCAACAGTTCCAAGATCTGCATCTATAATACAATTGCGATGCGAAAGACAATAACGCATTTGTAGGCCTTGCGTTCTTACGTATCTCAGCAGATGTCTTTTTCTAGTTTTTCTTGCAAGGCGTTTTCACAAGTGAAGTCGCAGATGCCACATTGAAGGCCATAATACTCCCCATGCTATGGTGAAGCCAGAATCGGTTGTGAGCGCTTTGCCAAGACCACGGCTTGAAGCGAATGCTAGTCCTTTAGAACGAGATATATTTACACTACTACACAGTTCGTCGTAATGTGCATGTGTAACGAATGTTTATTATTTAGGTTTGTGATCGAGAAAGCCGCCGCCGATAATATTTAACGGAAGGTTTGACTCCTCTGTAGATGAATTACAATTTACGGAATACTGGACGTGCATACATGTGTGGCAGCGTCAGTGACAGTCATCTGGTGACAGTGTTCAATTGGTGTACAGAAACCATTATGTACCGCAGAGCTGTAGCCGAGTTCTAATTGTACGCTGGTCATTGTTAACACCATCCCCATGAATATCCAGTGGCTTCTTAATTTTTCCATGAACAAAATTCTTTAGTTGGGGACTGTGTGGTGCAGCAGCAATGTTTGACTGTGCTGCATCAAGGCTGTGACAAATTCGATTACACTCACTGCAAGCCTCATTAAAAGCATTGTTACGAAGCATTTGGACTGGCAGACAGCTTTGTACGAGTTAGCTGTAGATGATAATGCAGCATTCTATTTATAGTTCGTGCATATTGCACAATTTATCCTGCATAAAGATTCGCGTTGATGACAGCGAAATTGTTTTTGTTCTGTCGTCTCTACTTAACATTACATGAGGTGAGCCAGTTGATGCTTAGTTTCGTTTATTTGACAAAATAACCTTGCATCTAACTGTAGAGTTATTTTGGTGATAAAGAAAAGAAAATCATCAGGTGATCATGAGAGATTTTGGTGAAACACTGTGTATACATGTAGAACAGTAAAATGTGTATAAGGCCACATTGAAAGTACAGAAACGATCAGTGCTGTAATGCACCCTTGTGCCCACATGGCTCCTGCATAAACGGGAGCCCATAAACACAAATACTATCAAACAATTTGCGCATCTGTTTCGTAACACATAGCTTGCTCGTATAAAAATATCTACCTAAACAGAATTTAAGAAACATTTGCGATGATTTGCGACTCCGTAAACTGCCACAAGGTGGCCCAGTATTCCATAAACTGTGATACAGATGCAGACAAACTGGAGCATGAGACGAATTGTTCGGAAAAGAACGTCGTCAGCCAAACAATTACCTTTGGCACTTTGTGACCGCATGAACAGTCGGAAGGCATTGTGGCCAGCGTGGCAGCTGCTGCGTGTAATGCCAGCATTCTGTACACTGCCGTGGAATATGGACTGGCTCGGGCGCGGCACAACTCGGTCGAACGGGAATAGCGCCAACCTAACGTGAAACATTTACGATGTTTTAACGATTGATGAAACTGCCACAAGGTGTCACTACCAGTAGTACAGCTTTTGTCTTGGTATTCCGTAAACTGCAATACGTATGCAGGCGAGCTGAACCTCGGATGATAGTTGAATGGGTGCCAAGCGGTGTGAGAGAAGGCAGAATGTTGCATTCTGTCACGTGTGTGTGTGTTCAAACTCCTCGTAGCACAGCTTTCCGAGGTCAGGGTACACTACATAGGGCCGGTCGCGAAGAATCGAGTGGGTTTTCGTAGTTTAGACGATTAGATGTCTCCAAGTGACAGTACGAACTAATGTGAGCCGACTGCGTCACTTAGCCAGCATCTGTCGATCCATTTCAAACACGAGTCATTACACACTGCTGTATTTATACGAGATCGCCATAAATATCCATTTTTGGACAATGTGCCATGCAAGAATGCCTTGCACTGCAATATACAACACTTTAGGGAAACACTTCATAACCATTCACAATTTCGGAAGTTTGTTTCAAGTTGGCTGGGCTCTGCCTGTCGAAAGCCAAATTGTACTGCAATGAGCAATCACCAATGAAATCACCAATGACTTTGCACGTTTGAAGTGTGGGCCAGTGTGTTCTCTTGCTTCTGTGGCACGGTTTTTATGTGTACCAAGTCACTTCAGATCTCTGGAATTCTCTCGCGACTTTCTGTGTCTTTCTCGAGCACGGCGATTTGTGATGAGTGTACGGTGCCCACGGTTGCCACTTTGAGTTTCATCAAAAGCTCGCAAGGGGGCGCAGTCTGTTGCAAAGGCATAAAGGTCATCGCTGTAGTTGCCAAAGCTTGTCGGGTCCTCTGTATTTTAGTTAGTCACTGTCTTAAATCGACAGCAACTACAAAGCAAAGTCAGCACACGGACTCTGCAACCGAAGACACCTCACCATTTGCCCAGCTGAAAAAACCAACGCAGTCACCGAGGAGAATAGTTCGACAGCAGTTTTCTTTGTTCATGGCACCAAATAAAATGAAAGGAGATGCATCATCCACGTGTGCCAACAATCTCGGGAGCCATTTGTCGTTATAAGCCGGGCATTCTCAAGGGTCATGGAGAGAGAACCACATTCCCACTCCGAGTTCGATGAGAGCTTGCACCGCAAGTTTCTATCGGTATGTGCTGTGAAATGTCAAACTGCTGCATCTCGTATTTAAAGGTAGAGCGTTCTGAATTGCACCTTTTTGGACTAGTCCATGGGCTCTACGTGTCGGTGTTCAGTTTATAAGCAGAGTAGATAATGCCAGACTCATTTTCAAAATGGCTCTTTGTACTTAAAGATCACGTGCTTGGGGACTGCCAATGCTTATCACCATTTTCATGCCCGAGCCTCGAGAGTATTGTTCGAGAATAATCTTTTTAGAATGAAAAAAAAGTGCAACTTCTGAAAGGCTCAAACACGGCTTTGCCAATAGTGTCACTTGTCAGGTAGTTGTGCCGCTTTCACATCTGTATTCAGGATTTGACCTTTGTGAACATTCCATTGAAGTTTTCTTTTCGGCTTACCGTGCTCAGCTGCTGACACAGTCATCAGTTCGGTTGCGGCTGCGGTGGTTGCATTTCAACGGAAGCAAAATTTTAGAGGCCTGGGTACTTAAGACTTAGGTGCAGAAGCACAGGAGGTCTAAATTTCTGGAGCACTCCACTATAACCTGCCTCACAATCACATTGTGGTTTTGGCATATAAAACACCAGAAGTTATTATTCCCATTTTCATCTTAAGTAGCATCCCACAAACTGTAAAGTTTCTCATGCAGTGTATTTTTGAAATTATCGTCATTTTTCCTACATTGACTGAAGTTACCTCTGGGCTCCTTTTGACCCAAATCACTGCAGGGATCGTTTCACTACCTTGGAGGTTACTTCATATGTTTGAACTCATTTGAGAACACCTCTACCTTTATCTTATATTTACGTTCATGCGATTCTCGTTCTAGGCAATGGGTGCACGTTTGTTTAATTTAGCTCAACTTTACATTAGCCTCTGTAATAAAATTTCAGCCTCACTTTTGAGCTCAATGATCATATCGTAAAAGCATGTATGCTTTGATCACAATACCTAGGTATGACCTTAATGCTTTTGTCACAAACTGCCACGAGATAACTGCATCTGTCATCTTGTACTGTGTCAGCCCTTGAGTTGATGTCATGAGAAATCATCTGCACAAGTCAAATAAAGATCTTTGAAACTTGAGAGCTGCTTGTTGTGTGAAATATAGTTAGTACACAATTAATGAGATTTGCTACGGTCACTAATGTGTCCACAGCCAGGGGAATGGTCTTCAGTAAATAGATTCATCTAAAGCTTGGTCCTTCCTGGCTTTGAAGGAAGCATGGGTGCTTCAACATGCAGTGACAAATCTATGTGTGCTTCAGGGCTGAACGCGTGGCCTTCAAGGCTTCCTTTGGAAGGATGACAGTGCTTGCAACTGTGGCCACTGTTTCACCAAAGCTGGCCTTCAAAGCCTCCTTAGAATACACACATGTGGCCGTTAATACTTTGGAAGACCTGCAACTGCACCCCTCAATTTTGTTGAAGTGGCCTTTGAAGGCCTCCACAGAATACATGACCAAATGCAACCAAAATTTTGCTCTAAATGGCCCCCCCTTTAAAGGAGCACTGACAAAATTTCAAAGGCGAGATAATGAGCGAGATAGATTTATGTGGACACATACACAACATCTACGAAATATCAAGGGCAAACATAGCCTAGAACATATTTAAAATCAATTTTAAAGTGCATGCCGCGCGACTAGCGAGATGCAGAGGCCCCCGCGACGCCGACATCAACGGAGTGGCAATGTAAACAAACCTACGTCACGAGTTTGTGTTGGCTGGTTGCTGGCACACGCCTTGCGCTTGCACTGCCTGCAATTCCTTCCTCCTTGCCTGCGGCTTTGAGTGTGCTGGCTGTGCTGGCTGTCAGTGTGGCGCCCGCTCGCGCGCGTGGCGCCACGTCACATTTTGCGTGGTCACGTGGTCAGCTGCGTTTATCTTGCCACCGGAACTGCTCCTGCCTAGCTCGGTGCTCTTTGAAACCGAAACTGCGACTGGGCGTTCTAAAAACGGCTCTAAAAATGTAACCGTCGCGCACTCGCGCAAACCAGGTTTCCAGCCGTGATAAGTGGGTCATAAGCTACCTATTGCAACAAAAAAAAACAAGGTGCGAAATTTTTTGTGTCAGTGCTCCTTTAAGGGGGTATGGTAGGGTAAACAGGTTGTCCTGGTTTCAGCTTTATATTTCAGGGAACTGTATCCATATTTTGTTGTGAAATTTTGCGTGCTCAATAAGAGCCTTTGTGGCCTCCCGCCTGTGCAATTCTGATCCTGCAGCTTTTCGTACTTCTGGTTCAGTACCGAATTTCAGACTGGTGCACAATATTAAGTGTACCTTTTCTCAAAAACGAGAAACGGTATCACCGTGAAATTTGGCACGCTTGTTCAACATAATATTGGTATAAATCCCTACCTATAAAAAACAGGCTCTCATATTTATCTCGCAAGCAAAAAAAATATTGTCCTAACTTGTCACTTGTCATGAGGGGAGACTTTCCAATTAATCTTTTTTTTTTCTTAATCATAACTTAGTTTTTCAAAGGTTTAGGTTCAGACTATTTGGAAAGGATTTAGATGTAATAAACAGTTTTTTTCAAATTTTTAGGTTCAGACTATTTGGAAGGTAATTTAGGTGTAATCTAAGAAAATTTGAGCGTGACCGGTTGGATAGTTTTCCAGAAAAGGTACATCAAGTTTGGAAGATTTTCAAAAAAACTGATTGTGAGAAAAACACTATTTTATGTCTAAAAACGTGCGGAGCGTGCTCACAATGCACAGCAATAATTACGCTAAAAAAGCATTTTGGAGGGAAATTGTGTGATCAAAAGGCAAGAAAATGGTAGGAAGTGAATATATTGAACCGATCTAGCCATAGTTATTGTTCAAAAAATGCATACACGCAGAAACAATGATGTAAAAGAGCCCGCGCATCCGTTAGGTGAGGTCTTCGGAGCCATTTTTAAATGGCTTGGAGCACTCCTATGTGCTCGCCTAATGCATGGTGTTGCTCCTCAGAGGGAGTATTATTTTTTAGTGATGAAACAAAAAAATCACTTCTTTTGGTTGATCTACCCAACCATACCCCCCTTAAGGCCTAAATTCCTTTAAATACACCATTGTGCGTAAAACCAACCAATATTCAGTTGAAAAAAAGGCCTTCAAGGCTTACTGAGGCAATGTCAACTGCAACACAAATTTTCGTTGCAGTCCGCCTTTCAGGCCTCCACAGAATACATGACCAGTTACAACCAATACTTTTTGTTTCATATAACCACATTTAGGCCCAAATACTTTCAGATACACCATTATGTGTGAAACTGCAAGCAACACTAAGATCAAGCTGGCCTTTAAGGCCTCTTTCAGAAGGCAATCTCAATTGAAACCAAAATGTTCTTACAACTGGCTTTGAGGCCTCCTAAGAAAACGTCTGAAATTAAAGTTCAATTCATTTGGCCTTTACAGCTTACTTAGAACACCTTTTTGTGTCTGTTCTGTTCAACTGGTCAAGTGCCCGTGCAACGCTGTGCGCACCGAACGGGCAGACAATGCAGAAAACACGGAGGTAATGTGTGTATTCATTTATAGTTTATTTCTCGCATCACACTACACCAACGAGGGCACCAACACCAAGAAGACTTGAGCCCTCGCTTATTATATTATGTACATTTTGAAAAAAAAAAAAAACAATGGGAGGGGGGGGGGGAGGGGGGAGAAGACGTGGTATTGCTTGCGCTGTTCACCTAAATAGCTTCCGTCACCCAAAACAAGCTGGTTTTTGCAACTGTCTAAAAAGAAAAGAAAAAGCACAGAAACCAGCTTGGGTTAGTGTTACCAGCACGTGCGACAAAGCCTGAGACCAGCAGCAAAGAAAAAAATATCTCGAGCGCCTATACAACTGAGGCTTGGGCAATTCGACAAATAGATGTGAGAGACAAGAAAACGACGAAGACAAACTCAAATCATGTAGGAACGCTACCTTGAAAGATGCCGTCAACTTTTCAAGTGCGACAACAGGACGTCGAAAACTTGAGCACATATGCTACACGACCGCAGTCTAGGCAAAAAGGCACTGTCTGAATTCATTTCTACACAAGGTGTTAAAAGATTTCAATCGAATTCCGTATTACTTGCTGCACAACATTTTCTCAGCGTCAGGTTTCTAAGATTACTAAAAGGAAATCTCGTCCAAATGCAAGAATCGTGAATTCCACGCACCTCGTGTACCGAGATGTTAGAGTTTGCCTTTTTGACGTCACAGATGGGAGAAGAGACCCAATGTGTATTCTTTTTTAAATTTTCGAGTCGCAACGCGATTTGTCGATACTTTGCACCTCGCCTAAATTATGTACAAAAAGATTACAACCTTGGTAATAACATGCACACACACACACAGGCACACACACACACACACACGTGTGTAGAAAAACACAACGAAGGTTTGACGACAATAAATTGAGTGTATGTCTCTGTTCTGGCCTGGTTATCTGTACGTGGGGGGCCTCAATGCCAAACGTCGATTTCATTCTCAAACACTTCACAGCGAATGCAAGCTTACTCTCATTAAACAGCTGCTGCACCGTTTAGGAAAGAATTCACTGCATAAAAAAAATTTTAGCGACTTACATCAGCAGAATTTGCAATTTCCATATATTCCTCATGATGCAATTTTCACGAGAAACACAACACATCGACGAACGAAATTGGACACAACGTCATCCATGTGAGCAGACAGTGCTGAAAAACATGGAATTAGTGCCATCAGACACTTTCACCTAATGTCAGCAAATTACATACGGTATTGCATATATGCTATAAATTTCCTATTATTATTAATGCTATAAAGCAAAAAAAATTTATGCAGTGCCCATTCACATTGTTTGCAAGAGCAAAAAGATTGTTCCTTTCAACGAAGTAATTTCACGAACATCGGGGCAGCAGATGTCTAGTGAGAATATTCCGGCATTCCCAAATTACTTCATGACACGAAAAAAAATTGTAGCTGGGCTCGAGACTTAACGGCCTCGCGACCCACGCAACTCCGGGCACATAACGTGGTCAATGTCTCTCTTACTTTGCATCTCACGACTTTCACAATTAACGTTTCCGAGATGGCGTCGTTTGATTTTGCGTGGCTTTTCTTTGCCTCTCTTCCGCCTTACTCTTTCAGTTTCTCGCGCCGACGAAAACGACGCTTGGAATGTGGTTCTCACGACGAGAACTCGTGCGTCTGTTTCGTCCGGTCATCGTCAACTTCGCGTCACTTGCGACGCCATCTCGTTTCATTAAAGCCAGAAACGAAAAGCGTTAACAAACGTCTCTCCGAGCTGGCTCTGTCGCACCGCCTCCAAAAGTCTGCGAGATATGTATCGCGTGCCTCTCTTGTCTTACCGAAATGGTTTGTTGCAGAAGCAAGTCGTTTTGATCCCTTATAAAAAAAAAAAAAACGAAAAATATACAGCTACAGTTGAACCTCTGGATAACGAACATGAATATAACAAATCATCAAACATGGGTAACGATTAGAATATAAACCGAAGTTGGCTGCTTAAAGTTCACAGAGTATTCTACTGCTATAACAAAACTAAACGTGACAGTCCCGAGACGATATTGGTTACAGCGAAACAAAATGAATTCTGGTGTAGTGAGAATGTCAGAAAAACTCAACAAAGGCAACTCTATCATACATTCTGGATTCACAACCGTGTTTTGGCCATTGGCTCGGTTTGTCAGACCTGACGGCCAACAAGCCAACGCATCGATCCCATTGCAAGGTTGCTCTTAAGAACGCTGAAAGAATGCGTTCGTGGTTTTAGCGTTCACACGTCAAATCCCGATGCGACGATCCACCGACAAGCTATCGCTCTGCAGGAGATCCTTCGCTGGATCGTCAAAGGTATCGCTCTTCCTTTTCCCACAAATCCGATCACAAATCGTACATATTTTGCTGACAGTGGTGCACACGCTTACATGAATATCAGATACAAAGAAAATGCAAAGGTGGTATGCTTACGTCGGACATGAATGTGTTGTAGAAAGGTTCGACCGTACACGGAAAGAGAAAGCGATGGTCAGCGTGACGTTTGCGATAGACGGCAAATGTCATACGATCACATCTGTGATGTCGAAGCGAGTGTCGATTACTGTTGTGAGCTTTTGTCTCGTGTGAGGAAGGGCGGGAAGAAAGAGACGACGTATGTACGATGGTTGTACGATCGTCGATCATTGTTTGACGCGAAATGGTAGAGGGACTATTTGTACTTGCGTCATGTCCACGCGAACACTGGCGACATGCAGTGCCTGACGGGGCCAATGCTACATTTATGGAAGTTCTTAGCACATTGGCCTCGATGCTGGTTGTATTCCAGCCAATCATTAAAAAGACTGGGCATCATCAAAACACTGCCAGGTGTTTGCAATTTCTCGTGTGTATTGTTTTGTGTTTTGGTGTGAGCATTTTCTTGCACCGCGAGATGGAAGCCGACACAAAACGTGACGTGAATCTCGCGTCTGGGAAAGTGACGAGGTGTTCCGGGGCCGAGAAGGATGAAACGAACGAGCAAAAATAAAATCTTGGAAAAAGCGGTCGGCACTTTAGCTTGGCACGCAGTCATTTCATGTTGTTTCGGTTGTTATGTTTGGTCCGTGATGCTGAGACGGCCTTTTTAACTATTCCGTTGTTGTAAGTGAAAAAAAAAAGCTTGAAGTTTGGTCTCTGTGTCTTTCTCTACCGACAACGAACGCACAAGTGTTCCACGGCGGCAAGGCAGTTCACCGACAAGAGTCATCACTGGCACAGCAGCATGCGGAAAAACTATCTCGCAATCCGTGTTAGGAGGGCACCCTTCCAGCCGTTCCCGCGTTTCAAACCGCCTGATACAGTCCATGCGGCAGTCAGGCGATGAAGTCCGCGCTGTCCCAATTAGTCCGAAAGTCGTCCCACGCCCGGAAGTCTGCATCGTTCACCGCAAACAGGTCAAACGGGTCCTGAACGTCCACGGAAGCATTTGTTGACAGCAACGGGTCATGCTGCGTCGTGTTCGGGGCCGCGACCGACGACGACAGCACCGTCGTACTTGGAGTCACGGAAGATGAGGACACTTGGCTGTTGGGCAGGGCTGACGTCGAAGACGTCGTCGTCTGGGGCATCATGACGTCCAGCCAGTCCGACAGTTCGATCTCCATGCTCAGCGCAGGGTCCGAGAGGTCCGCGCCGCCATCAGCATAGTGGTTTCGTGGAACCTGGTTCTTAGCTGGTCCGGTGTCGGTCAGCATGCCGAGGTCCATGCCTTCGAAGTCATCCAGATCCAAGTGGAAGTCGAAGTCCAGGGATGCCGACGGAGGAGGTGTCTCGCCGTCGCCGGACAACGCCAGGGAGGGCGAGTTCCGTTCGCCCTGCGTTGCGGTCGTCCCTTCCGACGATGGAGGTGGTGTTGGAAACGAAGGTGGCGTACACGCGAGAAGTCCACTCATGTCGGTGACGGGTGTGCCCGGTGTCGTGGGTGTCGGTGGCTCTTGCGCGGCGCTCGGGGGCAACTCTGCAGGTTCATTAAAACGGTTCATTAATTAGGCAGCTTCATGATGAAACATGCACACAGTTTGCCTTTCTTTACGGAATCGATAACGCATTCGCAAAAGTGCGGCACCAGAAAGAATTGTGGTCTGCCGATAACTAGCCAATGTTACGTTCGCCTGCGCCCTACATAAGATGTGGTTCAAGAATTTTGCTGCTGAACAAACTGATGAAGCTTGCAGATATTCAAATTATTCAGCCATTGTATATTGATACCCTAGAATCCAGAAAAAAACTTTGCCAGAGTATGCTGCGATATAACGACAATGCCACGGCTGGCACAACTGCTGCCACCTACTAGGGAATTGTGGAAATTAACCGGCATGCAGGAGTGGCCTCAGAGATTGGTATGCCATGTGGACAAGTACGCTCATGATGCTTCATGAAACTTTTCCTTATTTTCATGCTTCAAGGGGGGGGAGCTTTCAGGCCTTGCATGGGTTGAACCAAGATATAAAACCCAGACATATCGGACTTGAAGAAAGACTGCAAAGAAGTTTATATAAAAGTAATTTGATTACTAAAATATTTTACGCAACGAAAACATTACGAAGTGGAATTTACAACTGTTCTATATACACTATAATTTGCTATATATGGGTTTGATATATGCGCTGTCACACTTTACGCTGTCATCCTTGTTCAGCAGAAGCCTTTTTTTTTTCTTGCTTTGAACGAACATAGTGGTAAGGACAATCATGATGATTGATTTAGTGTGATTGAAAAAATTGACAGGGAGCATGACTTGCCTCCGTTCTTGATAAGAATCTCGAGCACGTCATCGACGTCCTTGCTCTTGATCGAACGAGGGCGGTTCTGCTTGGAGCTTGCAGGCGCTAGGTTGTTGAGCGGTAGCATCTGTAAAAGAGATGATGCGGTCATTCGAAATGAAAGGCACATTGGAAACTTGTGCGAAGGCATTGCAAGTGATTTCCTGCATTCGTGATGGGAGACTGACGGCCCCTGTACTATGCGCCTAAAGAAGGAAGTGCCAAACGTTTATAGTCGGTCGTGGTGACAAGAACATCAACATCTGTTGGACACTCAGTAATCTCTGTACACCACCTCAGTACACCTCAGTACACCACCTCAATACACCATTTCAGTACACCACCATGATCTTACCTAAGGTGATCTAAAGTGTCACTTTGACCAACCAAAACCCATTTCTACTCTTTCTTGTCCAAGCCCGTAGGATTACCTATCGGACCACACAGGCACAACAAACCCCTATCTCTTTTGTTACCAATTGAAACTGACTAAGTGCTAGAAAATCATTCAACGATGGTGCTATTGCCACCAGCCACGATGATTGAGAACAACGGAGCAACCGCATTTATGGGTCGTACCTGCTGCGCCTGCCTTGTCTTGTTGAGATGCTTGGTCGCCTCATCATAGTCAGGTGGCTGTTTGGTCAGGATGAACGGCTCGGGCAGCGAAGCCGTCTTGGGTGACAGGAGCGAGGGAAAGCTCGCCGCCTGCTGCAAGGACCTGATCGAGTGGATAAACGAAATGGTGAGAACCGTTTGATGCTAAGCATGTAATGAGAAGTATGCCAGGGTCTAAGAATCATATTGTGGGTGAGCATCGCAAAAAGAGAGACATAATTAAAGACGTACGGTCAAATCTTAATAAAACGAATGTCGATATAATGGACCTACCGGTCATAATGAAGATGTTAACAGTTAAAGCTCAAATTTGGGCTAGTCGGTTTCAACTTGGATACATGTTACCAGTAGAACTAAAACAGCGACAAAGAAAGATGCACACAGGACGACCACTAGACCAACTGAAATGTTCACTTCAGACACATGCCATATGAAGTGATAACAACCACAAAAAAAAACATCTATACTGATTGTAGGCATCCCCATTCTGTCTACAGCTACACGTGCCAAGCTACATGCCGTGAATGCACCCTTGCTAGAAGCTAAGTCACTTTACTTTGCGAGAACATTTGAGGGTACACTTATGCACCTGTCTGTCTCCCTGAGCATGTGCATAGCCTCATTGATCTCTCGTCGAATCTAGTAATATGGAGCTAGTAATATGCATTCAAATATAATGAAGAAATGAGGAACAGACTTGCCATTAATACAGTACACAGTTTCCTTCACTTGTGTCAAACAAACTTCTCGAACTTACAAAGCCGACAGACAACAAAGCCAGAGAAAGCCCAGGGGAAGTTGCTACATTTATTTAAAATATAACAAATGACAAATAAAGGAGGATTAAAGGGGCCATGACATCCAATTTTTCGATCATAATCTGTGTTATGTGGGTTCATCCTTGAGCATTCACAAATAAGCTGGCAAAATTTTAGCGCATCTGGTCAAGCACGTAATTTGTAATTGAATATTTTTACAAAAACGCGAGCGGCCTGAGAGTCGAGCAACATTGGCGCACTCGCGAGCCTTGATGTAACAAGCAGCTGGCTGTGCGAGCGTCTGCATTCCGGCGAACGATATTTTTCCGTGGTCAGCAGCGTGTAAAATCGAGATATTTCAGCTTTCTTCTGCTTGGCGCTGAAATTGAACGGTTTGCAGCGGCTGAAATGGTGATAGAAGACGACGGAACCGCTCCTTGCTGCACGTGACGTCACGTCATGGCAAAATGACCGAGCCTTCCCTAGAGCGTCCGTGGAAAGTGTGAAGTCAGATTCCATGCGAAAAAAAGAAAATGAATAAAAGACAAGAATTACCGAGACTGGAGGCCGTTGGGCGTCTTTGCCGTAACGTGCTTTGCCGGGCTGTAGGCCACGGCACGCCCGCCACTTCCGCTTCGCTGCTGCTCGCCGCTCAGCTGGTGGTTGTTGTTGGCATCACTAGTGAGCACCAGCGCTGCTGCCAGGCTTTGCTGCTGCTGCTGCTGCTGCTGCTGTTGCTGCTGATGTTGCTGCTGCTGCTGAAGGAAGTTGGCCAGCGAAGCCTTGACGGCCGCAGACGTCGGCGACGACGACGCGAGGCTAGTGGCGAGACCCGAACTGTTCACGCAATCTGCAATGAGACGAAGGAACGAAAGAAGAGGATGAAATCAACACACTGCGAGTGGGGGGTGGCAGAGTGATTTGCACACCGTACAACGAGTCCTGATGTAGCAACGGCAGTGTTTAAAAAGTTCAGGTGCCCATCGATTCTGTCCCTAAAAGGTTTACCTCCGCAAGCGAAATTAACGGCAAAGTAGAGAGAGGGCGCTTTCCCAGCACGGCCCTGAAATTCAAGATGGCGGCCACAAAGTTTCCCCCCATCAGAAAAGAACAAAGTGCACGTAAACTACCGTATTTACACGAATATAGGTCGACCCATTTTTTTCAAATTTGACAATCCAATGTTGGGGGGGTCGACTTAGAATCGAAACCAAAACTAGAGCATTTTTTTTTTTTGCCGAGCGATTTTTGGGGGGGGGGGGTCGACCTACATTGGAGTCGACCTACATTCATGTAAATACGGTACCTCAGAATCCTTCCCGCTCTTGTTCATGGCATGGCACATTACGACAGCCCACAAACACAAGAAACACAATGAAAATGTGATCAGACTGCAGGAAGCATTATTGAATGGAGGCACCTCCGAGGATGAGCCAACGCAACAGCTCTAAGCAACAAACACAGATTTCGAAGGCCTTGCTTTTGCTTGACTATGTCGTCATAACTACCATCTTGGAATACAGATCTCAAAGGTCATGCTTTTGCTTGCAGAACCCTTAAAAGGGTGTCGTGGGTGTCTTGCGCTATGTTAGTGGTGCGATCATTTGCGGGAAACGAGAAAATCAAATTTTGATGACATTTTTCAAGGTGTAGGTGCGCAGAGATCGGGCTGCTAAGCAGGGTTGGACGGGTACAAGCTGGCCAGTGTTGCATAGATGCGGTTCATTACCAGGGTGCGGAGCGGGAAGGGGGGGGTGCTTTCCCAGAACGGTGTGGAAATTTGAAATTAGCAGCGAAATTAGAGGGGGTGCTTGCTCGGAATTTTACGGTAGTTCCACCACTGCACACCTCAACTCTAAGTACCCCAGAATTCTTGCAGTTCCTGCCGCGTAAAATGCGAACACACTGCTGCGAACTGAAATCGTGACCTTGAGAACGGGAGTGATATGCCATAGCCACGGCTATTGCAACAGGTGTGAAGAAGACAATATGATTTCAACTTTAACGGCCAACAGAAGTCACACTAACACCAATTTAGGGAGGTTTGCTGGCACAAAGAGGCCTTGGTGAAGAAAGAAAAGACCATGCCAGTTTTTCACACAAAACCACTGACAAAACAGCTGTAGCAAACATGGTTAACTATAAATATTGATGGGGTTTTACATCCCAAAACCATAATATAGTTATGAGGGAAACCGCAGTGGAGGGCTCTGGAAATTCCAGCCACCTGGAGTTCTTTAATGTGAAGCTAAATCCAAGTAGATGAACGTCTAGCATTTTGCCTGCATCAAAATGCAACTGCCACCCCTCAATTTTTGGGTCAGAAGTCTGGCACCATAGCCACTAGAGAGTGAAATGCCATGGCTGTGGCTACTGTAAATGGGCATGTACAATCTCAATTGAAGTTTAACAGCCGACGAAAACCACACTGAAAATAATTTATTGCGGTTGACCCGCAAAAAGTGGTCTTCTTGAAGCAATAGAAGCCCATGTCAGTTTGACACGGTACCACAGACAAAAAAAAAAAAGCTGCAGCAAACGGAGTTGAAGAGTTTGTTTAAGGTGCTTACTCGGTTGATGAGGTTGCTGGTGGTTCTGTAGTTGCTGCTGCTGCTGCTGCTGCTGCTGTTGCTGAGCTTGTTGCTGCTGAATCTTGTTCTGAAGATGCTGCTGCAACAGCTGACGCTGCAGCAACTTTGTGTCGGCAACCGTAGCCGGAGTGGCAACCATGCCAGCACCAGTGCTGCAAAGAGGCAAACAAAAAAGGCGCGTTACCAGCAACTGTTTGTTTCATGAATGTTCATGGTATGCCTATTTTTTATCTCACTTTTATGTGAAAGCATTACGGCGATCTTATACTTGTCTTGTAATCTGCTTTTTTTAAGTGAAGCTTTTGCAAGTCACAGATTTCGGTGGCGTATGGGAGCAGCCTGGCACCGGCGAGCATACAGAAATGCGGCTCCCGAAGGTGTGCCGGTCATATTCGCATTTGTATGACAACTGTTTTCCGATAACTGATGCTCTCCCTATTGTAAGTTGGAAGGCCACATTTCATTATTGCCTGTGGCAACTGAGGTGTTGCGCTGCTAAGCATACGGATGGAAGTCCGATTCCCGGCATGGAGGAAGGAAAGAGTTAGGAGGGAGCATTGTGCAATGTTATATGAAGCAAGAAAGACATAAAGAAATGTTAATGAGAACTAACAGACAATGATGCCAAGGAAAGTATAGGGGATGCTATTAGAAGTAATTGTAATGTAAATGTAAAGAAAGAAAAGTGGACGAAAAGATAACTTGCCACCGGCATGGACCGAACCTGCGATCTTCGAATAACGCGTCCAATGCTCTACCACTGAGCTGCGGTGGTGGTCATCACTCCGTCCACTTTATAGGGTATATATGAGCATTTAAACGGGGGAGCATCAGTCAGCGCCGCCAGTTGCCGCTGACTGACGCTCCCATGTTTAAATGCACATATTTTATATACGCGAAATCCGGCCACAAAAGTGTGTAAACAGTCCAAAGTGCCCGAAACATTGCTTTTAACGATAAAGTAGCATTCATAAATGTACGACAAGGGCTTCTACAGCTCCTACAATGTGCTACTCTGAAGTAGGCATAGGGTGAATATTTGAGCACTTTGAACATTCCAACGAATATAAATTGATTCAAAATTTCGAAGAATTCGAAATGGACGAAAAGATGTATATTTGACAGAATGTAATGGTAGTTAAACTGCAGCGTGGGGTGCCCGACGTGAAACCACCTTTGCGGAGGAAATCTGGACTGCTGCGAAGCCAAACGGCAAGGTTAAATGTACATCCTACCTTTACCTCTAGTAAAAATTTTCCAAGTATAAAAGCTTGTTATGCAGGCTTGTATGGGTTAAGTATGATAATAAATTTTAAAACATAACTATTTTACCACTGCTAACTTGCGCCCTACTGCTATTCAAATCTTGCTACTACTATTCAAAGTTACTTCCACTTCACTTTGCACCAAAAATGTGACATTCGCACATGCTTAGTTCAAATTCTTAAAAATATTGTGCAGTTGGTTCTTAACAAAAATGCTTATTTTTCTTCGTAATATGTGATATATGCTATACGCAACTATTCAATATGAAATTGTTTGACCAAATCACTATTCGCTTTGAACGCTGAAATTTGCTATTTGCCCATCCTAATATGAAGGCAAACAACTGGACGGCACAGATATGCATACACTCAGGCGAGTTTCTCAAACAAATTTGCGCACACTGTCAACACTGGCTTCACACCTAATGGCCTTTTAACTAGCACTCCTAGGAGACAAGAATGCTCTTTGTTTTCCAGATTTTCTTTTTTTCGAGGGGAAACGTTTAGAAGCTGCTGTTTCGAAACCAAAGTCTGTCTCTGCAGCTATTTCTGCGAAAAATCTGGCATCCGCCACATCTCCATTACTATCAAAAACTTAAACTGTTTGGAAGTACGCCAGTGCGTGCATGTGTCAGCGCCTGAGCCGCTAACTATTTCGTCCTGGGCACAAGGAAAAAGGTCGAGCACTTGTCGTGGTCCGATTGCACAAAACTGTCGCCGTCGTTAATTTTTCAACCCGCAGCTGCTCGTGCTGACGAGACCTAAATATAAAGCTTTCTTCTCTGGACCCTTAATGTCAGACACAACTGGCCAAGCGTGTGCTTACAAAACCGAGAACAGTTATGTATTTATGGCAAAAGCACAGGGGATGCCAAAAGCCTGAGAGTCGCCCATTTCGAATTTCTCCGCCGTTAAATAACTCTTACGCCACTTTGCGACTTAAGTCATTTAGTTGAACATATTTTAAAGCGAAGCTTTTCTTTGCGAATAAGAATGCAAGAGAAGATTTAGATATTTTGCATTCAAAGACCAAGAATGCAATTGTGTTCCGACTGAACATCTTTTTTTGATGTTCAAATGTGAAGAAGAACGTTCGAAACGGAAAACATTCCGATTCTTCGTTCGAAGTGAACAAAGGAAAATGAAAACATTCAGGTTCGCAGAAAGATTTTTTGTAAGCGACAATTTTTGTGAGTGCTGAACAGAGTTAAGTATAAAATTGTACAAACTAGCTCAGTTTTATATTCTAAGTCAGTCTATTTCTTTCACACAGAGCTCTCTTCAATGTTTCAACACTTCTAATCAGTGCATGTCACGTGCACTTACTTACTTTTTTTTTTCTGTGCGAGCGCTGCACAGCCCGAAGTATAAGTTTATACGAACTAGCCCAGTTTTCTATTTTGATGGGCGTTTTTATGTGCTCCATCACAAGGTGCATGCGCGGGCAACACTGACCTTGCCACAGTGGCCGACGTCAGCAGGCTGGTGGTCTGCGGCTGTGATGTCACCACGGCCTGGCCCGATGGCGAGAGGGTGAGCGTGAACGTGGTGATGGGAGGCGTGGCGCTCTTCAGGCTGTACGGCGTCGACACCTGCTGCTGTTGCTGCTGCTGCAACCGAAGCTGAGACCTGTTGTGGGAAGAGGAGACGAGAAATCTGTTGCGTCACGGGAACATCCATGTTGGCTTTTTTTTTAACAGCAGAAACGGAAACAAAGGGAGTGCGTGGTAGACGCAACAACGATTTCTGTTGCAATATTTAGAAACAAAGAAAACATTAGCAAAAGCTGGTAGAGATTTGGGGCATTGAAACTTGAGTATGTGTACGAATATGCGAGTTAAAAATAAAAGACATTTGTTCCTCTGTACGTACATACCCGAGTCAGTTTGGCTTTTGCGCCTTTCAGCATTACAATGTGGAGGCATTTTTGCGGGCCACAACAGCCTTTTACTGTTAGGAAGTAGGTAGAATTTCTGGAAACCAACAGTGTTGTGCCAAGATATAGCTAGGCCAATGTCTTCTGTCATAGTCTAATAATGCTGGCTCGTAGGGCTGGCTATAATCCAGGCTCACTAAAAACATGATGAGCCAGTTATGATCCAATTTGAGAATGATATCAACATGTAGGAGAATATCCAGAACTTTCTTTATTTTCTTAGAAAAGAAGAACAAACAAAAGACGTGTGCTAGGGTAGAGTAAACAAGGTAAGCTGGCTCTGTGACAATAAGAGCACAGATTGAAACAAAAAGACATAATAAAAACTCGCCTCTGGAGTTCGCGCTGGAGCTCCTCGATTCGCCTCTGCTGGATTTTCATGAGGTCTTCCTCCATGCCGGAGCCGGACAGGTCCGTCTCGGAGGCGCTAACCGCCGGAGAGTCCTGCTGCCCCGTGAACAGGTCTCCGCTTCCGTCAACCTCCATCGGAACCACCGACGGCGGATTGCTGCGTTTTAACGGGACGTGCAACCGTGAGATCTCTGCAGAGCCTTCCGTCATGACATATGCAAGGCATCGGCGATATTGAAAAGCGCAGACCGAATTACAGCAATCAATAACAACTGAACAACTTCTACACTCAAACCATACGACATGGGGTCATGAGTAGTGTCATCAACGCCTTCCAGTTGTGAGCGGCAAGGAGAGTTTAGAAGTGTAGTGCGAATTCTCCATTTTCTCAGGCGCATGCTACTGGCCAATAAGCGACATAACTCAAGAGCACCATTTGAATCAGATGCGTTTCTTGCCACAAGGGCACTGCCACAATAGTGCACTAAAGTTAGACAGTAGCCACACTGATACGCACGGGAATATCAGAACGGCAGAGAGTGATCGCGTTTCATCACGCGCGCTCAAGTTCATGACGCGCACTGACGTAACTTGCTGCCCCGTGTCGTCCATCTCTGTGTAGCTCCCACCGCGCTTGTTTGGACGAGAGGAGGAAGCACTTAAAGCGTGCGGAAAATCTCTGCAACTCCACTTGTTCATGACAGATTCCGGAAATTTTTCCAACAATCGATTCGTAAGGCAATAAACTCCGATGCTAAGGTCTTTCGAAGACTACTTCGAAAAGTGATTACGGACACCCCCATAAATCCGTTATGCATCTTGCAAGCGCATCTCACAATTCAACCCCGCGACTGAACGTCCCAACCCTTCAGCTCCTAGTTTCAATACAGGAACTTATTGGAGACGACATGCGACGGGAAATCCCACTCACCCATCGTGCATATCCAGGGAGAGGCCCAGCGACGGGGACTGCGGAGAGGAGAGGTCCGATATGTCCGTCGCTTCCACCGAGGACACCGGCTGGTCCGAGGGCGAGCCACTGCTCTGAGTTCCGGCCGAGCCGATGTCCGAGTACGGCTTTAACCTCTCGATGAGCTGCGGCTTGGACCCCGACACGGGCAGGTTGCGGCGCTTCAGCTCTGCCTTCAGGTCGCTGACTGCGTTGCACAAAAGGATTGTCGTCGTCGTCGTGAGACTAAAGTCGTAGCGTTAAATGATACGCAGAAGTAACAAAGAGACAGGTGCAATGCTTTGTGGGTCCATTTACTGCACTGTCTTGTTGTGTAGCAGTCGTACGTAAGCTTGCTTCTTTACTGCCTAGCCATGCCTTCAATTTTGAATCGTCATCTTCATCAACCTCTTATCGCAATGAAGCCTTTTTGGTGATTTCCAGTTATCAGAGTCACCCAATTGATTCTGCTCTGCACCTGCAAATTTCTAAACGATATCAATCGATCGATTTCTCAAATGCCCTTGACTCTGCACACTGATTTTCACATTCGTAATTATTCCAATTAGCAACTTAACATTCATAACATTGAAGCGAATATTCTGGTGAAAACCGTAGCAATATCTGGAGCATAATCAACATTTCAATTAACATGGCAGCCATTAAAACATTGACTGCGGCGTGGGTCGCCGGTGGGTCACGGCCTGTGCGCCTACAATGCGGCCGCGATGTTACGAGCATGCATCTGCTTGCTGATGCAATAACTTCTTGACACATAAACGCAGTGGTACGATTCTTCTTGCTAGAGGTTCTAAATAACCAGAATTTTTTTCTGGTGTTAGGTGCCATGACCCACCGGTGGGTTATGGCGCACCTGGAAGATGTGCCGAGTGGCCCACTGGTGGGTCACTCCGCATGCAAAACCGAGACTTCAAGAAAGTGTGCCGCAGCGAACTTGTTAATGACAAAAGAAGAAATGGCAAGCTCACCCTTCATGTCCTCCAGTTTGGACCGCTGACGTGGCAGCTCAGGTGTGATCGCCATGGCGATGGGAGGTGAGCTGACGGTGGGTGGCATGGGAGGAGGTGGAGGGGGGCGGGGTCGCCAGCTGTACGGGCGCCGGCTGCGATGCCTCCGACACCACTGGCTTCTGCGAGCGAGAAATCGAAATGGTCGGCTTATCAGAAAGCGAAAGCACCACCAAATGCAGGCAAACAGTCCTAAAACGACTAATACCCGTTCCGTGCATTGCGATGCGGAATGCAACATGCGCGTGTGTGTGTGTGCGTGCGTGTTTGTTTAAACTGAAAGTGTTTATTTCACACAATTTTCCTCTATGTTGGCATCGCTTTGCAGTGTTAGCGCATTATTGAGCACAGACAACATGCTGCAACTCATACTGGGTGCAAGTGTACATGCTAATGCGTAGTATGTGTGATCATGGTACATTATGTATGCATTATTGGAAGTACTAATGCATACATCTGTATGGGAACAGGGGTGAATGAAAAGGAAAGCAAAGAGTGAAAATTCAATCCTTCGAGGAGTACAGATAGTTGAGCAATACAGTTTTCTTAGAAATCCTAGCCTTAATGAATGTTTCCATAAAGACCAACAAATAACCCAGAGGATGGAGAACCAAACGGTGAAAAATGCAGTTAGAAAAAAAAGAAGGTAATAATCGAAAAATTCAGGAGACCTTGTCCTATCAGGAAAACGGGGGGCAAGGAAGCTTGGCTTGCATCTGCCTGACATACTTTTTTCCTTCTTTCTTTGTCTTTCTATCCATAGGCGTGCGCACGAGGGGGGGCAGGGGGGCGGCCGCCCCCCCTAGTCACCTAAGAAGGGGGGGCGCAAAGACTGCCCCATACATTGACTTAATAGGGAAGGGGGGGTGCTGCGACGAGCCGTCGCCCCCCCCTGAAGGGGAACCCTGCACACGCCTATGTTTCTATCCCATAGTGCAATGCTCCCTCCTAACTTTTTCCTTCCTCAATGCAGGGAAGTGGACCTTCAGCCACGTGCTCAGCAGCACATTTTTGTTGCTGCAGGCAACAATGATTGTTGTGCATTAAACAGTGAAACGTAACATCGAAAGGCAACAATGAAGTGTGGCGACATGAAATGACAAGTGGCCTTGATAAAAAAACAATAAAATTTCCATATCGGGAATGGCTAATCGCCAACAAGCCCACAACTGAGAGAAAACATCAACTGGAGAACGGCACGTACAAATACGCGTGTGAATGGAATGGAATGGAAACAACTTTATTGAAATATGCATGTGACCGGTGCGCCTTTAGCCACATTTCTGACCAGCCACACTTCTTTTCCCTCGCTGGCGCCAAGTTTTCGCCAGCTATGCTGCCTACGCCACCACCAGCTAAATCGGCAACTCATAACGAGCTTTGTTTGAAAAGCAGTGCGTTCAGGGTGTAATGATAAACTGGCATTAAGAACCTCCCCCCCCCCCCCCCCCTCATCTGCACACCTCGAAAGAAGAAATGCCCCGAAAAAAGAAAAACAAAGACAAATCAAACAGAACTATCAAAAGACCAATGCGAAACACGCAAGTGTGTGACAAGGAGAAGAAGAAGTGAGATTGACAGGGAGAGAGCCACGCGTGCTCCAATTTTCGGAGCGTGAATGCCATCCCGACCCCGTAACCCTGGGAGAGTCCGCGGAGGACCGTGTCAAATCGCCGAGGGGGACGAAGGACTTCATTTAAGAAGCAGCCCCCGTGGCCACTTGGACCGAATGCCTGAACTGTCACGCGCGGAGCCCCGCTGCCTCTCCTTCTCGCAGTCCCTCCTCCTCCCCGCAACTGGTCACACCACGATAGCGAGAGGTGGGAGAGGGTGAAGCGTGGTGCGCCATGAAATGCGTCCCTTTGTCTTGACGTCTCGAGCGGCTTTTCACTCAGCCCCGAGGAGGTCAGGGGAACTCTGAGGCCTCGGCGTTTTATAAAGAGGTTAAATTTTCCAAAACACCGGCGGAGTGGCAGGGCATGTGCAAAAAACAAACAGAAAAAGAAAAAAAAATTACGAGAAAACTAAGACGACGAATTAGATGTAAACGCAAGGACGCAGAAGATGACGGAATAGAGAGTGGTGCAAGGCTGGTTTTATCAAGCGGTTGCAGAGATTGGTAAAAGGCTTTAGCACACCAAAAACTGGTACACAATGATGGAGTCATTGGAATGATATTGAATGGAGACGCTGTGACTGCTATGAAAGCAAGCTAAGACTTAGCCAATGCCAGCAAGTGCTGATAGTATGCAAGTCAACATGGCAGCTAGCTGCGGAAGACCTCTACACGGGACAAGTTGGTTTCCATTAGAAATTATCACTGATGCCATTATACCACATAAGAAGGTGGGCAAATGAAACGCTGTTTGATATATCATTAACATAGTGTTGATAATATCCGGTTATAATAAACTTTCTGATGTAACAAAACTACTTCACTGTCAGATGCATATTTCGTGAGGTAATGCCACATAGTTCACCGCAAGTGAGGCCCTTTCCACTGTGGAATAGTCGAATTGGAGTTATTCTACTGCAAGTTGTAACTTTCAATGTTTTCACGCACTGCAAAAAAGCGTGACTAACAAACCTGACCCTCTTTAGCAGACGGTTCAAGCAGTGTAACTCACCTGAGCAGCGGGCAGGATTATTTGCGGGTACTTCTGCTGCCACTCGAGCTGCCACTGGAGGAACAGTTGCTGCTGCTGGAGCAGGAGCTCGTATGACGACTCAGACGACGTTGACGTGGCCGGCTGGTTCTTTTGAGCGCTTGGTGGACCCTGCGTGGCACACGCGAACAACGTTGAGCTGTTGATGAAGGATTTTCCACAGGAAGGGTCCAACAGTGAGACAGTGTTCAATGGTAACAATGACTGCGCGGATGCTTACAATGAGCAATTAATTAATAATAAATTAATAACAATGAGCAATTAATTAATAATTAATCAATCTACTTCTTTCCTAGCGGGTACGTGCCGCAGAAATTGGACAAGCCCCACTACTCGCCTCTGGATAGGGCACAACGATGTTCGCAGCATAGCCCAGCTGGGAAAGGGCAAGCGCACAGCGTAGAGGGAAAGCACAGAATAAGCCAAGCATAGGCGATAGTGAAGCCTAGTGTGGCAAGGAGAGTGAAAGGGAAGTGAGGGAGGAGGTGGAAGAGAGTAAAGCATAGCAAAACAGACATGTCCATGCAAGAAAGGGGAGCGAGAGAAGGGGAGGTGAGGAGAGAGGAGGGGCTGCAGGTTGAGTTGAGGATGGCAATACTTAACTCTTTTAATCCTTGCTAAGCCATGCTCCACTTTGTCTAGCTTTGCATTTCATTGCCGAAGCTTTCCCTCAGTTCCGCTGTCCCTTGGTCTTTATGACATTAAGTAAGTTAAAGCCACACAGAATTTCTTTGGGCGTTGCTTTGTAAATGTATGTTGTGAAATAAACAACCAACAAGTTTAACATGAACTAGTGGTCTATTTGGAAGGGCGTTTTCTGTTCACTGCACTGAACGAAGAACATAAATATATATACTGCAGCTGCTAAATGTCAAGACGATACATAACAGGCTCCAGCTAACAACTCGCTTGATGTTAGCTGCACATGCTTTCTTTTGCGTCCTCCTGACCTTGTCCATCTCGCATTGCTGCCTGAACAACAACAACAAACAAACGTACAGGCATCAGCATTAACAGTGCACAGCCGAGTGCAAAATTGCGAGGACAACGAGTAGAAGTGTGGAAACTCAAGTCGCAACCGTGGACTGTGACATTACATTCCTCAAAACATGGCACAAATAATAAGCCAGAACAAATCTAACCCAATCAAACAACGAAAGAAAACGAGAGATGGTGACGGCTCGTGGTGTGTAAGGGCGGCGGGGAGAAAAAGCAGAAGCGTGATGTACACAAACTAAGCTGCCACCCCCTAAGCAAACAACAAACAAAACTATCGCAAAATAGTGAAAGTTGTGTGCACCAAACAAAAATGCATGGGCAGAACTAAGCCAGGTGTTTGTGGCCGTTTCAAGTCTGCACATGCGGCACTCCCTGCCGTGTTTCCCCGCTTTCGTCTATCACCATCGCGCCAGGCCTTAACCAATATGTAAAGCGGCGCCCCCTTCAGTAAACCTTTAAACAACACACGAAAATAAGTATAAGGTACTGTGGCTGACTGCACGAAAAGAAGGTGCAAGGAAAGCAAAAGGAAAGCGGAAAGAAACGAAAATCTGAAGCACGCGACGAGACGGGCACGCAAGGAGCGAGAAATAAAGGGAGTGGGGGGGAGGTTGGTGCCAGGCGTGCCGTCGCTGGGATTGCGGACGACGCTGGCGACGGGCCAAGGAAGGCGCGCGTTAAGCGCACGCTGCCGCTCACGAAAATAAAAAAAGAAAGACTGGCTCGGCCAGCCATCCAGCACCTGAGACAAAGACAGCCCCAGTGAGCCACTGACTGGTGAGTAGAAGGGACAGGACCAGCAAAGCGAGCGAACCCTGCCCGTGCCACTTGGCAGATGAACAGACGCCGCGATGGCGGCGGCAGCCGACTGTGGGACGTAACGAAAAGCGCAGAAAGTTCGAAGCAAGCAAAGAGGCTGCAAACGCGAAACGCCGGCGACGACGGCTGCTGCGGACAGCCAAAAGCGCAACGAAAAAGAGCCGGAGAGGGCTACCAAGGGAGGGCAGTGGCTGGGTCTCGACAGAGCGTGGAGTAGACTGCAAATGTACGTCTGCCGCTGTCGGCAGACGACGGGATTGTGAGCGCTGTTGTAATATACGTCTCAAGCGGTCATTTGGGTCGGCAATTAGAGAAATTTATGCCAGAAGTACCGATGCCTTGCTACCGCTCGGCATGTGTGCTCGCAGATGGCAATCCTTGCTTGCTTTAGGCGGATGAAGCGGCAACAGTGAGCACTGTCGTCTGCTATCTCGGCAAGACAATGCAACTGTGACCATCGTCACAATATTTGGTGTGAGCGATTATTTGAGTTGCCAATTAAAGAAGTTTAAGTCAAAATCACTGCTGCTTCATTAGTGCCTGAATATAATGCATAAACTGCACCTTTAGGGTTTATAATTTAAGTTACTGCTGGCTTGGAAATAATGACATTCCTTCGTTTTGCATGGATGAATAAGCAGAAGTGGACACGAGAACACTGTTGTCTGCTTATTCAGAATAGCCAGATGGCGTGACTGCTGCAATATATAGCTTCAGCAGTTGTCTACGTGGCCAAATAAAATCATTCATGTCCAGATTACTGCTGCCTCGTTCGTGTGTGAATCTTGTGCAGAGGTTTCATCTTTAGAATTGCATTTGTATCATTGTGCCTGGCAATGATGCTTATTCGTTTCATGCAGATGAAGAAGCAGAAGTAGACATAAAAACATAGATCTTCTGCATACTCAGCCACTAAAATATGGTGCCCAGTGTAATGGAAATTGCACTACAAAGTTACAACACAAGGCTTCACCTTGCAGGACTGTCACCTTACAAAAGTATAATTAGCAGAAACACTTGCCCAAATTAGTCAAAACATTCTCGAAGTGGAAGCATTCTAGTGCCTCGCGAAAAGAAATCTGGCTAGTACCCCCGAGAAAGAAAGCCTAACTGAAACATCAGCTGGTAAGCGAGCGTCGTCTGCTGTTTGGCAGCTGAACAGACGCCGTGGCAGCGTGGGTGGCCATAAACAGATCAAAAGTGCACAACATTTCGAGTTACTAACAGCATAAAATGCTGGCAGCTGAAGCTGCAGACACTCGAAGATGCAATCAAAAAGAAACGAGAACTGGTGGGCTCATAGGGCTGGAACTTAGTCAGGCAAGGGAAGCATAGCAGACTGCAATGAGTACTTCTGCTGCCTTCGGTAGACGACGTGAGCCCCCGTGTTGTTATATATATATATCCACACTGTCGCGAATGCGCTTTGGTCGGCACTTAAAAACAATTTATGCCGCAATTACTGCTGCCTCATTAGCACCACAATTTTGCACCAAGATTGTATCACTCCGAATTGGCTTCGAGTCATTACGCACTTGGCACCGATGCTCCTTGCTCGGCTGAAGAAACAGACGGGTAAACACAGTCTGCAATCCAAGATTTCGAGAGACGATGGTGAATCCAGAAGAGGAGCCATTATATGGTCGCATTACATGTGTCCTTGACAACATTGACGTTTCGCCCGGTGGAAGTGATGAGCATACACCTTCTTCCAACTACCTAGAGGAAAAACTGGCAATGGAAGCTATTCTATGCATGGGAATGCTGGAATGTGCTGGATTTGATTCTTGGGGAGCCAGGATACTTCAAAGACGGATCTGGCTAGCAGCATCCCACCTGTCACAATAGTTCATTTTGTAATGAAGCAGCACATAAGCTGCTTCTTTAGTTAGTATTACTTCAAAATGAGCTTTATCTAATTTTGAAGACTTTCGCTTGGACATCCATAACTATGAAATGCAACGAGTAGTGATTGGCTGCTAAAGTTGGAGGGCAAACGACAAAGGTCAGCACTCGCTCTAAAACAGTTTGTTGCTTGAATTTTGTCAGGACCTGAAGAAGCAGCACTTGATTATGCATGAATTTCTAATTCATGAGATAATTCACCATGACGGGTACGATAAATACGCATTTGTAGTGGACCTGTGTCCCATGAACATCAGCGGCCAACTGCCCACAGCAAACGACACTTTCTGAAACGGCGTTTCTAGCTAGTCGAGGTCTTGCAGGCCGGTTTCAAAGAATGAAGCAATTTCATCACTTTAGACTCCCGAAGCGGCACTCATATGAGCCTTCCTAGTCCTCAACTCGCGCTGCGTCATCACCAAAAATATGAGACTGCCTGTCCGACCAGTCACCGTCGTTGCAGCCGCGCACCGCCACTCCAGTGATGCATCTCCCGTTCGCTCCGCATGCGGGACAACCGATTTTCACCCGCGAGAAAATGGAGGAGTCCCGTCGCGGCGGTGGCAGGCTCGACTCTCGAAATAAACCAGCAACGACGCCCCCCTTGCTCTCCGTTTCTTTTTTCGAACCCACAGACACTACGCGGCAGTTACGGAAAGGAAACGCACGTGTAGCGTTGTCGGATCGTGCAAAACAACACGGCGGCAAGCAACGCGAGAATCGTGGATGCGCACACCGCGACAATAGGAGAAATAAACTAAAAGTTAGGACTTGAGACACGGAACCGAGATGCGTCGAGGAAAACAAGACGAAAATACGCGGCGACGAGAGGCGGGAAAGAGCAACGCGAGGAGACCGCACGTGTGTGACGGAATGTGTTCGTCCCTCCGTGCCGTCGTCTCGACAAGTCGACAGTCTCGCTTCATGGAGTGCCGGCTTTCCCGTGCACACCTGCCGAGCTGTTTTCTTGGCAAGCACTTGTAGACTGAAAACATGTTTTCACCATGCTGCACAGGGATTTACGAGTTGTGGTGACGCCTTAATGGCCTCCTGTCTCAAAGCGCGTGAATGGCCCACGTCTTCAGTTGCCCTTTGTTATCTTTAAGAAATTGCAAATGATTTGCGTCAAGGAGCTTTGACCCGTTCCCTGCCGTGGATGAGCTGAGCTCATTTACACGCTAAGGACGAGCCCAGCTTCTTGATGGCAAGCCTGACTTTTTCTCGTGCTGCCATCTTTATTGAGACGTTCCATATGGCACTACAATAAGACCGTACGATTTCCGTATAATCTTGTGGAGCATATACGGACTCCGCATAAATCCCACTAAACTTCTGTAACATTCTTACAAATAGCATATGGAATTGCTGGAATGCATGCGGAACAGTTAAACATGAAGAGAAAGGTTGGCTTTATTTTTCTGACATATGGTAGCGTGTAACACCCTTACACAGGCTAGGTGGTCGTTGTCACCTGTACCAACAGCGTATTTAATTAGCAATTACCATTACCACAACCTCATCTGCATACAGTAAAACTTGAGCAATCATAATTTCACGAGATGACACCACAATAACTCAATGTCAAATTACTGAATGCAATGAGAAAACAGTAAAGTAATGCTTAATAGATGAGCACGTTGAGTGCAAAAACAACGCTCCACCTTAATTTCTACTTCACACAAGACCACCATGAAAGCTGCAAATTATGTTGTCTCTTGACTGATAACTCCCCGTGTCGGCAGCGACCTTATATCAACCAGTGCATGACCAGATATGACGGGATTAGTGTTTCTGAATGACAAAGAGCTCCGGTATCTTGACAGTGATTCTAGCATGTATTGATAGGGGGGGCCTTTCTGTGTGATTGTTGATTGCACGCATGCTCATATCGGTTTCTTGTTCGCATTTTCATTGAATTAAAGTCAGTTGATAGTCCAGCATCCTTCCTGTCCCTGTCTCTTTTTCTTGTCTCGGTTCATTCTGATTTCTTTTGGTGCTACTGGTATTCCCTTACCAAGAACTATGTACCAACTTGCCCAACAAGCCACCCTAATTGATTAGGGAATGCTTAAATAAAGAGGTTCGAAATAAATGACATTTTACTAGGTAACCACATGTGCGTCCTTTCACTTTTGGCTAGTAATTGCTTTCGCCAGAATATTGGCTGTTACTGCTCTTGCGCAAGAAGCACTTGTACGCAAATGTTTTTGTGAGCATTGTCGTCGCTTCAGTGGCGAGATGGGAGATTCGCAATCTGATCATACACACGTTGTCAATGTCGTAGCGCATTCAGAAAAAAAAAAAAAAAAAAAAAAAAAAAAAAAAAAAGCCAACGCAAACACAGTCGTCCGGAAACCTAAAATGATGGAGACATACTTATCAGATGGACAGAGTGATTCATTGCAATGACTGTCAACTTCCCTTCCTGCCATTGTTAAGTCCAGTCATCATCTAACGAAGAACACACGCAAGCACTCCATAACACAATGACGAATGCGGTATGATTGCTGCAGTTCAGTTGCCTCCAATAGCGCGTGTACAATGACGCGTTATGCACACATCCTGATATAGTACTCATAGGCTTCAGCCAACAGCCCTTCTTTAATGAGTGCAATCTTTGCAGCAAGCTACCCTAGTTACCCAATCCTATCTCACAACTAGGCTTGTGCGAATAGTAAATTTTTGGTTCGAAGACAATTCGAAGCGAATAGAAATGTGTTCGAATAATTTCAAATGGAATTTGAATAGTGTATATCACATATTATAAAGAAAAATGAGCATATTTTTCATGACCCTAACTCACCTGCACAATATTTTTTTTTAATTGAAACAAAGCATGCCCAAATGTGCAAATGTAATTTTTTTTTGTTCAAAGGATGCGGAAGCAACTTAAACTAGTTGCAGGATTTGACTTTTCATAGAATGCAAGTGATAACCTGTAAAATTCGGTATGGTTTAAAATTTTCTATTTACTTGGAGCATATAAGCCGGTATAACAAGCTTTTAAAATTAAAAAATTATGAATCGATGTTAGGGTGCTATGTTCATGTGACCTTGAAGTGGGGCTTCGTTGCAGATGGAATTTACAACGTTTACAACGATGTTAGTGGACCATGAAATAATTATTTGGGTTTCATGTCCCAAAACCCCGATATGATTATGAGATGCTGTAGTGGAGGGCTCCAAAAATTTCTACCACTGGAGTTCCTTAACCCATTAAGGCCCATGCAAGAACTATTGGTTCGATTTCATTGAAAGTTTGCACATTTTCATCGAGTTACACTTATTTCTTAAGAAGCTATGATACTGTACTTTAGAAAGTACGCTGGGCTCTTGCCATAGTAATGTGCAAGCTGGCTTGGTACAAGACTAGCAAGCACACTAGGCCCTTGCCAAACTAATACCAAAGTTATCTTGGCATATAAAACTTGTCGAAGCACCGACACTTCTTGCAAAGCGTAACGCCATACTTTTCGGAGAACCGTTTCTTTCTTTTATGACAGACAGTACACCTCAACCGTCTTTCAAGCTTGTGCAAATATCCGTATGGATAGAGGATAATAGCACGCACAATGGGCGCTGGCGACCACTTGATAGTTCGGTTGGGTTCAACAAGGTGCAGGTAGTGTCTTCTATCATGCGGGAGGGTGAATGGCAGCAGTCAACGCATAGTGGTCTGCAGATCCTCTATGCGTTGAGCGCAGCCGCGTTGATCATTTCTGAAAATAGGGGCCTCCACCACTTTTTCCAATGGATGAAAAATCTGTTGTTATACGCAGTTTGACCGCGGAGGTGAATCCCTCCCATGCCATTGCTGTAGCTGCTGACGAGGCTTGGCGGAGGCACTACCTTTTTCTTTCGAGCAGATCACCATCTCTTCCCTCAGCATAGTGGCTCCACTATGTCGTAGTTCGTTGCCATAGCAACTATGCTATTGTTGATCCTCGTTTCCTGGATCAAAACAGAAGCAGTATTCTGCGAATTTTTCGTTCCATCTTCTTAGTCGCTGGCAGAGGGCATCTATTTGCATATACACTCAAACCTCGATAATGAAATATCGGTTATAACGAATTTAATGAAGAACAGTCTTGTAATGGATACAGTGTTATGCATATAAGTTTATAACGAATTTTCGGATATAAGCGAACTTATTTTCGTGTAAGATGAACTTTGTTATAATGAGGTTTGAGTGCACTGTTGTCATCCCCCTCTTCCTTGTCAGTTTCCGTGTTAGGGTCAGGAGTCACAATGACAACACAAAGCGGGCTCTCATATGTCTGTTGCAGTCGCAAGCCACAGACAACTGTCAAACTGTCAAACAACTGACAACTGTCAGAGCGGCGTTCTTCCGAAGAAAATACCTGGTTTGATGTCTGAGGCAATCTACAGCAAAATGCTCATGCAAGCACCCACAAAGGCCCAGTGTACTACGAAAAGCACACCAACATTTCATTACTCTTCAGAGCAAAGCTATGCACTTTAGCTGATTCTTGCACTATGCAGCGATTATTTTGTTCCTTCTGAAGCGCAATCATTTCGTTTTATTTTTAATTTATAAAGTGCGAAACTTCAAATTAATATAGAAAGTGCATTACACATCATGTGCATTCAATGTGCACTTGTTTTCAGAAAGTTTAACGACTTGTAGCACGGAAAAAATAGACCCCAGTCAATACGTGAGATTAGGAGTATCTTACTGCAACCTCTGGCTTCAAAAATGCTAATTAGCTAAATCAGAATGTTGGATTGTGCATTTTCTATTCCCGGAAAAATTAAGTGTACTTTGTAAAGTACGCTGGGCACTAATGGGTTAATGTGCACCTAAATCTAAGCACAAGGGCATCTAGCATATTGCCTCCATCGAAAATGTGGCCACTGTGGCCGGGATTCGATACCACGACTTTCGAGGGTCAGCAGTCAAGCATAACCACTAGACCACCCCCGTGGCAGGTAGCTGACCATGAAAGGCGCGGCTATACATTTTCTTTGCCAAACTTCTTACGTAGTTCTCACAGCGTTGCACACTATGTGTGAAATGCAGTAAAGACAACTTTATAGACCTATCCCATGTTTGTAAACAGCGGTAGGCGCTGTCGACATACTGGGGTGCTAACGGCGTCACGCAGGAGGCTCCCCGATCCACTGTGCTCGGAGGCAGCTTTACAGTTGCTGTGCCACTTGTCACGTGATTATAGAGGGCGGTGGCAAGCTTTGGGTTGGGCAGAGCCTACGTGCCGTGACGTCGCTACAAGCGCCCCTGTATGTCAACGGCATACCGCGGTTAACGAACCTGGAATAGGTCTATACAGTACTCTCTGTAAATGGAAATCTGTTAAACGGAACTGCTGCTTAAATTAACTGCCCCTGATATGATTGGTTTTCTACATGCATTCTGTACCCCCATTTGTCTCTCGGTAAACGGGACCTCTGTTAAAGGAACATATCTCCCTGGTCCCTTCAGGTTCTGTTTAATGACAGACTACTGTATCTTGTTCCGATGAAACAAACCGGAGGTGCACCACTTTCTAAATGAAAATTCGGGCGTGTGTTACGCTGAACACGTAAAAATCGTGCAAGCGTTGGACGTTGGGAACGCATACGAATCAGGGCAAAAACGGGGAGCCGTATTCAAACGACGCGAGAGAAAGACGGGCGTGGCCTCTTGGGTCTCACCTTGTACTCGTGGAATTTGATGGTGCGTGCCTTCGGCTGCGCTTTTGACTTTGACTTCTTGCGAGCCGCCTTGCCGCCGCCCGCCTGCTGCGGTTGTGCGGGAGTCACCGCCGTCCCCGCGAGGAACACCGTCGTCGACGGTGTCACCACTGTGGCGTTGGTGCTCAGAAACGACTGCAGCGGCGATGGCTGCGGCGTTAGAGGGGGCTACGGCTTGCTGCTGAAGCTGAAAGGAGAAAAGAAAAAAGAAAAAAAAAGTGAGCCTGCATTCATGCAACTCCTCGTTTCTAGAATCTACAAGCCTAAAGTCGTACTGTAATAGCATTCCAGTACAAGACCTGCATAAACTGCACAAGTACGACTGGACTTGGATCTCTTGGATATAATGCATTAAATAGAATATCTTCTTGCCGATATCAGTATGCAATGAGTATATGCTTATAATGCATAACAGATATGAAGGTAGCAAGACGTGTGCAAGTAGCTACAAAGCTACGTGCAACACAATGCAACTGTGTGTGTCACAAACTGTAATCAATTTGAACTAAGTCATACATAACTTTACCAATTTGCGCTGGGCGCTAATGGGTTAATGTGCACCTAAATCTAAGCAAAAGGGCATCTAGCATGCACAACATAGACATGCAGTGCCCCCTGGACACAATTACATCAAACAAGCACTGACAGCTGTGCCTGTCAAAGATACGACTACGAGGTGCATGAGCCAATCCTGCAGTCTGTGCAATTCTGAGCCCAACCCCTGCCGATTGTCATTGCTTATTTAAGATCCATAGCTATGTTTCACGCACTTTTGATGCCCATAATCTGCTTTGTGATGCTTTGGAATGCATTTACGCTGCTCAAAGTTCAATTCTATGCACATTAGGTGTTAAACATAGGCAGCCACTTAGGATAACACTGGCGATAGCAAACCACTGAGCCGAAAATCCAGTACACAGCAAACAATTTCACGATTGCGAGGTTCGGCCCCACGAAATCCCCATGTGGTCTCACCTGATGCGAAGCACAGAGTGAGGACGCTGTTGTCGGTGCGACAGTTGCCACTTGGACCACGGGTGTTGGCTGCGTCGTGACCGGCGCCACCGGGGGTGAGGCCCGTGGACTACCCTGCGGAGACCGAGCTCGGCGAGCCCTCGTGCAACGTCCCGGACGAAGATGAAGACTCCGACAGGTCTATGGACGGCAAACTGCACGACAAGGACGTTGACAGCTTTCAAAGGGTCTGCCACAACCGGCTTTGCAAGCGCCACCGTCAATAACAGCTGCTCTGTATTACGTACGACACAAAATCTATCAACGCATTTTCACTGAGGCTCAAAGAAACCAGTGCAGAAGATGGGAAAACCCTCGAAAATAATAGAAGCAAATAACGGAGAACAAAGAAAAGTGACAGTCACATTATGCTGCCAAAAATGGCTGTCGTGATTGTACTGTTGTCACAACAGATGGTCACGCAATTACAGAAGAGCACCTGAGAGCAGTAGGCACTGCAATCAGGCTAAGATGCAACAACACAATGGTAAATAATGCACTGTTATTTGCTGCACCATGGTGGCAAGACGACAAGTTAGATAATGCCAAAGACTGCAATACAGTCGAACCCCTTTATGAGAGACACTGATGTAAGAGACAAATGGGTATAAGAGACACCGGCGTGCCTACATTTAAATACATGTTGATAAGAAAATTCATTGTAGTACCATGCTTACAAGAGACACCTCATATAAAAGACAACAATTGTTATCCCGGTGCATGTCTCTTATAAAGGGTTTCCAACTTATAGGGTGAGGGGTACTTTTATACATAATTCTTTCAAAACGAGACCTTGATTTTGTTTTTTAAGTTTATTGTAAGCTAGCACTCCTGAATGCGCTGCTTCTTTTCCCTGAAGAGTCAAGCTAAGAGCTTACAGACAAAACATTCGATCAGGTGAGTTTCCTTACGTCACCACAACAATGCACTTAGAAACAACAGATGGATGAGGGGACGCCCCACCTGCTCTGCGACTGGTCGTTGGAGTCCTGGCCAGGGGAGGGCACAAGCAGGTCACTTCCATTGCTGTCCTCGTCAATGAGGAAATGCGGAGGCGGCGGGTGCTTCCGGCTCTCACCTTCACACGTCCGCCGGAATGGAATCTGGCCCTCTGTCGGAAAAGCAGAGGGAGAGACAGGTGGATAGGCATTGTAAGTAACCCGGCTTTAAGAAGAAACAAAAGCTGTATTTCTAGTGAAGTGACACAAACTAAAACACCCCCCCCCCACGGTAACTAGAGCTCTGAAGAAACAAAAAACATGTACTACGCTCCAGCACGCAACGCCCCGGCAACTTCTAAAGCCTCATTAACACTTGACTAGTCCGCACACTTTTGGCAACAGGTGTACCCGTGAATTTTGAGTTGCAGTGAAGTGCAACGCGAGTCTCCTCTCGACAACACCAGCTGGCATACACAGCAAAAGCAGGAAGTGACTAAAGGAGCTAAAAGTACGTCATGGCTGCTACAAGTTTCAATTTTCACGTGTTTCTCAGGCCTCGGCGCTTTGCTGCCACATTTTCATAAGCAAGGGAAGAAATCGTGGGCACAAGTCATCAGCCACATTCTTTGCTGTACTGTAGTGTATCAGAGTGTGCGGAGCAGTACGTCGAGACACGTCCAGCATCGTATCAGACCATTTCAATGCTTCTCATTTGACAACGCCGTACAGCGCATGTTAAAGTTACGGTTGATGTTGGCGGGAGGAGCTTAAAAGTGCCATCTTCAAGCTGAAAATTTCAACTTAAATCAGTTTGTTTGGGCCACAGCTTCTTACGTGATTAACCGTGACGTACCCTCTCCTCTAAGTTGCAATGATAAACCGAGATTTGTAAGACGAGTGCATTGCGGCCCCTTTAATAGGACTGTAGCCCCTATCCCGTTATACAGAGTTGGGTGTCACGGAAAAAAAGAAGACGGCCACAAAATGCGCAAGAATACTCTCAAGTAAATCATCTGCGCGAAGGACAACCGATTGGGAGGTTATTTTCTCGTCCTCGCGCCGCTTTTTTTAAACCCAACATCACCGAAGAGTGAAACGAAAATACTCAATGTATCACACCGACGAAGTGAACGGAACAAAGTTTTAAAAAGACCCTCCGTACGGCGCGGAAAGTCGCGGCGCGTATCTAAAGCACCTAGCAGTAGTTTCGTTTTCATCAGGTGACAGATGATGTGGCGCTTCCAACGTATACACGCGAACGTTGTGGCGTCTAATTTTAGAACGGCGCACGCGGAAACGATAGCAATAAGAGGGACGTGGCAAGGGAGCGCGGGGAATGACAGCTGTCAGTCCTCCGAAGAGGAAGCAAGAACCCCACCTCCGAGATACCTACGCAGCAATGCAAGGCCTTTTCGATTCCCCTTTAAGCGTGGCATTGAGGACGCTGCGCCAACCAACACTAACGCGCTTCCGAGACGTTTTTTTTCTAAACTTCGTTCAACGTTGGTTGCTTCGTAAACATGTTGATGCTCTTCCCCAACATTAAGCGGGTGCAAGAGGCCGCAAAACGTAGCCTCCCGAGATTTCGAATGCCTAGGCTAAGATTTGCAGGCGTGAACTGCATTAAAGGGATGCGACACAAAATTTTTCCAGCTAGATTTTCAACCAAACTGAAAGATTGGGTGCTGAAGTCGGTAAACAAAACCTTCATTTCAGGCAGAAACTCGTGGAAAATCAGGACTTCAATGCGCTTTTCACAAACTGCCGCACCTAGTGGCCATGCCGCAAACTGGAGGAAGTGACGTTTGGCGACGTTTAACATCCCCAGAAACGGGCATGCTAACCTTGCCAGCCGTCGCCCGCGTCTCTCAGCCTACTACGGTTCTAGCTCCCAGGTGGGGTAAAGCCCCGAAAAGGGTGGGTCACATCTCAGCACCCTTGGTGAAGGGGGAGAGTGGGATGTAGGGGAGAGGTGGAGAAAGGTAAGTAGCTGGACAGAAAAACGTGCACCCTGCGTCCGCTGCAGGGACAACTGACGTAATGGCCGTTGACGTGCGGGCCCTGCGCACTGACGTGCAGCCGCCACGTGCCGACAATCCTCCAAAAATACAACCAACTGTTCAATACCATGCGAAATAAACTGTTCATCAGAACAGTCATGTCTTCCGAGTGGAAATTTCGATGTTTTCGGCATTCTTTCCTATTTCTGTTCAGTATTCCATAAAGTAGTCCAAACTGTCTATTAAAACTACCGTTCATCCTCACAAGAAGAACCGGCTCAGTTGGAAGAATGTCTTCGAATGAAAAAAAGATTTGTCGGGCGGTCTCTTTCTTTCCGTCGTTAATTACTTGTCGTGCTAAAGTTTTTATAGGTTCGCAATAAGCTAATACGGCAACACTCGCGCTCGGCAGTGGAGCATACCGGCGACACTCGGTCTGGTGGTGCGAGTCGGCCGATTTCTGAAAGCGGAAACAAGGGACACTCGACTCACCCTTGATAGGCTTGCGCGAATGTCGCGTCCGTCTGTAGGATGTTGCCCTTGACCAACTCCAGGGGTCCGGGCCGGTGAGAGAGCCGGTCGTTGAGGCCGTCGGCCAGCCGGGCCTTCTTCAACTGCCGCTGCTTGTCTTGAAGGCTCGGGTCCACCGTGGTGTCTGCAACGGTTGATGCATGAATGATTTAGTGAGTGTTTATTTCTGTGTAACAAAACCCACAGAGTTGAAACCAGATTTAACGAAGTGATGGGGACGCTCAAATTATTATTTAATTAGATCGGGAAGTTTGTAAAATCGAGCGAGGGAGTAACAGCACGAACACACACCCACAAGAGAGACGACACGGACACACAAGGCGCTGACTTACAACTGATTTTTGATGGCACAATGAAACACATTATATATACCAGAGTGAAGCATGATAAAAAAGAGAGGAATGGGTAACAAGGTCTTTCAGTGCACAGCACCAACGACGCAAACAGCCAGCCAGGTTGAGACAGGGATCTTTCGTTCCTTCAAGATCTAGAGTTGTAACGTATAGCGACACCCAAAGCTAACTCTGTATCTTATTTACCGCTAACCCACGCCTGACCGTGCGAAATGTCTGTGGCAGCGGCAGCCCAGACTTTTCTCATGTTCCCATGTCCGGGCAATTCAGGCCAGGTAGACTGTCACGTGAAGCTATGACAAGCTGCCGATATGCAAGGACGTAGAAAACGAAGGCAGTGATTGTGCGAGCAGTAAAGTGGCGAAGAGACGAGCCATGTCTTGCTTAAGCCATAAAACAATAAAAGTGACTGCACAACCGTTCCCGTGGAAGCACACACAGATACAAACCACCTAGCCCCATACGACACGTTGGAGCACTACCAACAACCAAGTCCGTTGTTCTGTGCACGATTGTGGTGTGCAACCTGGCCATAATAATAGTAGTACTAGGGTTGTGATTAGTGTGGCTGGATGTTTTAACGTGATAGCGTTGGAGCGCACGCTCGAAAAAAAAAAAATGTCATAAATAAGAGAGAGAAATTGCCGTTTTTTTTTTACTCCCATACTTCAGAAAAAAGCTTAGTTAAATCTGGGTTCGGTGCCAAGTTAGATTCGTTAATTTGGGTTGATGGCAACAATAAACTCTATGGGTATGTAGCGGAGAATGGATGTTTCTTCGCTGGATCAGGAACTTTGTAAAATCAGGTTTCGTTAGATCGAGTTTTAAACTGTGAACACTTGTCGGACGCCTGACAGATGCCGGGCGTACAGTAAAACTTCAAGTTGGGCGAGCTGATGCGTGCAAAGTGCACAGCGACCCAGACAAAGACAAAGAAGCACAAAGCCACATCATAAGCGCTAACATTGACTTGTTTGTCAGCGCTTGCGATGTGCCCTTTTTTTAGTCTTCGCCTCAGTTGCACTGCACTTTTAAACAAGCCAAACTTACACGCACATAAGCAGTTTTTTGTGAGACCGCGTTGATTCTGTCCACACTCCTGACATGCTTCCCAGGGCGGCAGGCTCTGGAAGAACCTTGGACAGATTAAAACTAAACTTTGGAGGCTTATGTGCCAAAAGCCACTATCCGATTATGAGGCATGCCACAGCAAGGAACAACGGGCTAATTTTTGAGCCCACAGGGCTTCTTGAGGTACAACTAAATTGAAGTGCGTGGGTGTGTCTTGCCCTTCGCTCTCATCAAAATGTCGCCGTTGCCATCTCCGAGAATCAAACCCGAGCCTTTGCACTTAAGAGACAGAAGACTCCGACTGGACACAGAGACCCGCAGTCCGCTTTTAGTTAACGCGCACGCTGCGAATTTTTATTGTTCAACAACGCACAGGAGAAATCTCCCACCGGCACCACCTTGGAGGTCAAGATCCATTGCCATATATACGGGGTGGCCAGTGAACGGTTGTGCAGCGCGAGCAGTCGGTTTTTTCAACCAAGAAACTCGACAACAGTGCGACACCCGTAGTCGCTGAGCCACTACTACAACTGGAGAGATGGTATGCATGATTACCGGAACTGATGAACTGAAGGGAAGTTGTGAAGAAAGAAAAAAAACGGAACGAAAAAAAAAAAAACGAAGAAAAGGAAAGCACCGGAGGAAGTGCAGTCAGGGCGAGGGACAATAAACATGGCACGCTTTCTTTTTTGACCGCGGAGAGTGGTCAAGAATCTCCTCCCGATTCTCAATGAAAGCGTCGCGCTTGTCAGTGCTCTCGGGGTCTGGATTCACCAAACGCAATGCTACTTGGCAAGCGTCCAGCAAGCAGCTTTGCCGAGCAGCGGAAATATGAAGGCGTCAAAAACGGAAAGGAAAGGAGGAGAGCCTAATGCAAAGCAACGAAGCAAATAAATAACAAAAAAGAAATTTAGACAGAAAAGGAGAGGTCCTGGAGCATCAGAGCAAAAAGAGTAAATAAATAAATGGAAGGAAAGACTCAATGAGAGAGTTCCGCGAACGCCGAAAGCGTGGACGTGTCAGTTTATCTCGTACGTTCGAGAGCTCGCTGATACTGGGAAAATAACAATAAAGGAAAGAAAAAAGAAAGGGAGTTGGAAAGAACAAGAAAGGCTAGAGATAGAGAGAGAGAGAGAGAGAGAGAGGGGGGGGGGGGGGCGATAAACACAGGCAAGAAGGCTCAAACACCAAGAAACGAGGAAGCGTGCCTCGTACGCTTACGCATACAATGCGCTCACCTTCAAGAATATGCTGCTGTATGAGCTCCTGGCGATCTGGCCTCCGTTGAATTTTGTTCTTGAGGTAGTCCCCCATCTGCAGGAATAGATGCCAGGGTTTGGTGGTCCGGGGAGGGTTGGAGGAAGGGGAAGCAAAAGAGGAAGCGGCGGGCACAGTGAAACTCATTGTTCAATCCGAAAATGCAAGGCGGGTCGTACGCCACTGCGGATATTTTATTTTTCTTTTTCAGAGTACTGACCTTGGCCCTTTCGAGGTTCTTCCTCTGTTCATGGAATGCGGGAGAGGCCTTGAGAGCTGCACAGCAAAAAGTCGACGAGAACACGACGAATGACTTAGAGGCAGTGCTTACATACGGTCAACTCGCGATAGTACTTACCTACGGTTGACTCTATAGACCTATTCCATGTTTTGAAACAGCAGTAGGCGCCATCGACATACTGGGCGGCGCTTGTAGCGATATCGCGGCATGTGGGTTCCGCCCGGCCCAAAGCTCGCCACCGCCCTCTATGATCACATGACAACTGGCACGGCAGCTGCAAAGCTACTTCTGAGCACAGCGCATCGGGGAGCCTCCCGCGATCATAGAGGGCAGTGGCGAGCTTTGGGCTGAGCCGAGCCTACGCGCTGAGACGTTGCTATGAGTGCCCCCCAGTATGTCAAAGGCGCCTACTGCTGTTTACAAACATGGAATAGGTCTATAGACGGTTACAACTGAAGAATATGTACAAGCTCCGCCCACAGCCATCACTATCCCACCCATAAGAAACTGCATAAACGTTCCATCCAATCACATTTGCTCATTTCCATGACGTCAAGCACTTTTCCCGGGTTTCAGACAGCTGGTGTTCCCATACAGAAACACGTTCATGCCACTGGTTTTCAGTCAAAAACTTGAACGTTCCGGCAGATTTCATCAGAGATTCTGATATCACTGCTAAGTAAAAGGTCATATTTTAGGTAGGAACAACGAACCTTTAGTTTTCGACATGTGCGGTACTTACATTAGCACAAAAAGTGATTTGCAATTCGAAAGGAAACCGCCATGCAAAGCCGGCTTGTGGCCGGCTGCTGTTTCGTGGGCGGAGCTTGTGTTTATTCTTAGGTTGTCACCGACTATAAATAACAACGTACAGTCGGTGCCGAAAGTTTAAAGACCACTACAGGTCTGATAAAACTGAATTTCCCAGCGATTCGCGACTATATCTGGTCGAACTTCACAATACGTCGTTAGCTCTTCTTAGAACAGGCCGGATATCTCAATGCAAGGCTGCCTGCTTAACAGCGGGAATGGTCAGTTTTTTCTTAGGTTCTCTAAACATTTAATGCTGACTGTACAAATGGCAGTTAATGATTCAGACGTCGTAATCGCCCTGTACTGCGGCTAATGTTTATTAGTGCCACCAAAGAGCACTGGGAGATTGCTAATGGGCAAAATGCAGCCACAGTGTGTCACGAAAGCACTCGCTTTTGTTTCATACCTAGCACATTAGCACCTCCCGCGTCCACAGGTTACGCAAGAACTGGCAGCTGCAATTTCAGCCGATTGTCGTGTTTTGATCACCGAGCATTGTACACTAGGAGATGTGACCACAATGTAATGAATGTGGCTATGACTAATCACTGAAAATATCAAAGTAAACGAACTGCATTGGTGCACCGGCATCAGTGTGCAACGAATGTTTTTATAATGAACATTCAATATAATGGAAGTACTTGCAGTCTGAATAAAGCTTCATGATAATGAAGTTATCGTATGTTAATAGAAAAAATGTAATAGAAAACAGTGCACACAAAGGGAATCTAATAACCACGAAGAAATGCAGCAAAAAAAAATAAAGTGACTATACTGCGTAACGCAAGCGTTAAAATTAGTCAATGTTCGTACACTTTCGCGTAAGGCCTCCGAGTGCTTTTCTGCCAAATAAAGATGGTAGCGTTTGTGTATTGCTCTGGTTCTGCTGACGATGCCCAAGAGGGAAAATATGGCAAGGTGAATAGTACGGAAATTGAACAATGACCACCATCTTGGTACTCCGAACTTCACGACTACTTCAACGATGTTTTGTTGCAGGCTAGCCTGAATGGCGACCATTAAATGGTGCGCAATGAAGATTTAGATCGAGAAAGCCACTACGTCAAGGAGCCCAACGTGCCAGGCAGTTAGTTGACGGAAAAGTGTAAAGATAACCACGCGGTGCGAATGATGACAAAGATTGTGCGCCACTCCTACGCGATATGCACATAAAGGGTGCCTGAATGTACATAAAGCATACATAAAGCGCAAGTAAAGGGTGCGTAAAAGGTACGAAGAGAATGCACGGGGGTGGTCAAAAGTTCCCAGGCCGCTATCCCACGTAATCCTAGAGCAACACAGCCTCTGGAACTTTTGACCTCCCCCTGTATATGAAGGGTGTCTATACGCTTGGTCTGGCTTTCTCGAGCGAAGTTTGAACGTCTGCCTCAGTCCTTCTCATAACTTGCGTCAAATTCTTTCTCGTGTAGCCATCGACTTGGCCCAGTTCAGTGCTATACCACTAGGACAGTTTTGTAATGCAGCGATTCAAATGTTCCACATAGCATTATCGACATATTTACCGCTGCTTTGTGTAGCCTCTCACAGCAACGGAGTGATCGAATATATTTAAGACCACGGCACATTTCTCGCAAAATACCGCTCCTTCAAAGAGGCAGAAAGCGAAAACAGCGGGAGAAAAGAGCGTGAGGACCCTATCAGTTCAGTCTGCACCACTCCTAAAGCAATAGACATTTTTCGACCACCCGCCGAAGCTAGACATTTCTAGGAAGCTATTGTGGAGCAATGCCTTTTCCGACTCGGAACTCTTTTCATGCTCTGCTTGCCCGTCACTCTGACCAATGAGCAAGCGCACGAAAGGTGTAAGAACTGGAAAAGGCATCATTCCGTGAAAGCAACCTTGAACTTTCTAGACAAGCAACCAACGATCTCTAAAATGGGCTACCACCCAAAGGGCGCTGCGAGTTCGTTGAACGGTCAAACCCCAAATTATCCGAAGCACGAAGAGCCAACAAGACGGTCACGCATAGTAACAGCGACTGCTATATTAAAGCCAGCAAGAAACAACAAAAAAAAAAATCGAGGGAACACTCCCACACTAGCCAACAAACTACAAGCACAGGAATGAGAGGGAAACTTATTACATATACTAAATGTGCCGCCAGCACGTTGAGTCACACCAAAAACACACAAACGCAATAAAATGGGGCTCCTCATTACACATGCAAGATGTCCCGTTAGGCGCTTGAGGGGTGCCAAGAGGTGCCCTGGCGCCCAGTCAAGTAGAGGTGGTCGCTGGCACCTGCAAGCGTACCTACGACACAATTTAAGAGCAGCCCTTCCTGCACGTGTGCCTCAGGATTGTTCCCCTTGCTAATTTCCACAGCGCTCGACTGTGTTGCCATGCAAATGAGGTGGGGGTTGGCCCCCTAACAAATCGGCACCGCAGCGTGGGCGGCTGGCGAAAAGAAAAATGAGCCACCACTGTCGCCAGCAGTACGTAAAGATCACCGTAGGAAAAAGGTCGCACCCGCCGTCGGTCGCCGCCACTGCCGCTGCCGGCCGCCACAGTTGCCACTACTGACTGGCACGGATTCTGAGCTGGCCGGGGGCGAGAGCAGACGACGGCCGGACACGAGAGCAGACGACGGAGGCGGCGTGGCGTAAAGCTCTGCCAAGTTTCGCCGCTACCGTCGTCTGCTCGAGCGGCGAGGCAGGCAACGAGAACAGTGACGAAAGGAAAAGGGGGAGGCTAAGACTCACATGGCATGATGCCTTGTTCCACGAGTTGATTGATGGGTCGCCGAAGCATGAGCTTTCACTTTCAGCGCTGCAGACACCACCGGGTGAGGAGGATAAGGGGACAGGGCAGGGGAGAGAGAGAGAGAAACGGTGAATCAATATCCCAGCACGGGTGACGTTCAAGTATGTCTGGGAGGTGTTCGGCAAAAGCAGTTCCGTTTCGTGCATGAAGTTTCCCAGAATGCCATACAGAGGGCGCCACTATCTTGAACTCGAGTTTTTAAATGCATGCTATAATGTGAGACAATAAATCAGCTTGCACAACATTTTTTGTGTGAAAAATTTTTCATAATTCAAATAGGAAAAGTGTTCTTTCAAAAATATTCATTAATTGTTATCCTAACCATAGCGGTAGGGTGCACTTGGGAATTACCTGGCGAAGGCCCTTAAACTTCACAGTTTCTGAGAATGTTAGTCAGAGGTAACCATCATCTATGCAAGGTTCTTTAACTAAATCAGTTTAGACTGACACTTCATTCTTTCAAAAGTTTCCACAAATCAATATCCAAGCACACACTCTGTACATGCGCTTGGGAGGTGTCTGGCAAAAGCATTCCCATTTCATATGCAGTTTGCCCCACAAACTGCACCATAATCCCCCCCCCCCCCAAGGCTTATTACAGCGAAAGCCTGAGGTTGTTTACAAGTTTCCAAGACAGATTTTGCGCCTCCCTCGGGAACTGACAGTTAAACCCCCGAGATCTGCGGAAGGTTGTTCTCTATCAGATGTTGACAGTCAAATCTTAAGGTTCATCAGGATTTTGGTAAATCAAGAGCTGCATTTGCATCAGACACACTTCTTGCCAATCTTAATAATAATAAAATAATAATAATAATAATAATAATAATAATAATAATAATAATAATAATAATAATACTATCTGGGGTTTTACGTCCCGAAACCCCGATATGATTATGAGAGATGCCGTAGTGAAGGGCTCCAGAAATTTCGACCATCTGGGGTTCTTTAACGTGCACTGACATCGCACAGTACACGGGCCTCTGCCATTTTGCCTCCATTGAAATGCGACTGCCGCGGCCGGGATCGAACCAGCGACCTTCGGGTCAGCAGCCGAGCACCGTAAGTGCCACACCACCGCGTCAGACGTTTTGCCAATCTTACAAATGTCGCGAGGTACACCAGGGGGCAAAAAAAGGTGGCGCCACTTACACTCCTTGTTCCGGTCCATGGCCTGCTGCAGGGAGGCCTCGTCCACGCGAGCGGGAGGTGACGGGACGCTCCCGTCACCGGCGCCGCCCGAAGGACGAGGACGTCGCGGGAGACTGCTGCGGCTGCTGGTCAGGCCATGATGCCGAGGTTGTAGTCCCTGAACCACTCCGGGTAGATGGACACTATAGTCTCCAGAAGGTCCTGGTCCAGCTGGATGCCCCAGTACACGGGCCGGCTGTCCCCCGCACCTGTACACCACCACCACAAATGCACGGATGAGATGGCTGGGCTTGAAGACTTCAAGTCCAGGTGGACAGCAGATAGAGCCTGATGTTTTGGATTGACGGCTCATAGATAACGGAGCACGACTTAAAGGGACCAACAAGTGGCCAGAACGTGCGAATAGACGCAGGTGGATGTGAAGAGACCGTGAATTATAGTGACAAATTCAAGCATCCTTTTCACAATGTGAGTAGGAGTTATATTTTTAATCGTGTTACTTCTGGCGCAAAGCTAAAAACACGAAAAAGGTCAGAGGAAAGAGAAAGAGGAGCACCGAAAATGAGGAGCACCTTATATTTTGAAGTTGGCTGTATATTTTTAAATTGATGATACATTTAAGTTAATGATGATTGAAAATAGATATCTACCTAATTATTGTACAGTAGTCATTCTATGTTTCTCCAAAAACTCAAATTCAATGATTCACTCAAATTACATGCCGATGTTATCTGCTCGCAGATAGCATTCCTAAATAAAGTAAAAAAAAATATTTTGAAATTCCTGCCGAAATGCCAAACGTCCCATGTCTTGTTAGCCATGGTACTGCCTTCACCAAAGTGATTGTATGGAGCAAAATATTTCAACCAGAAGTGATACTACTGAACTGATACTACTGAACCATCAACTAAATGTTTGCAGTCTCTTCCCTGCCAATAGTGCACAGTTATGGCAAAAGTATGTTGCATCTCCAAATGATGATTCCACGTTGCAAAGAGTTATATTTCACGTGCGAAAACAACAGTATGATCCCGAAGCATGGAGTAGTGGAGGATCTCTGAATTGATTCCAAAAACATGGGGATCCTTTTATCTTTGACATGGAGGTAAATCAAAGAGCGTGGGCTTTTCTAGCATTTTGTTCCCATCAAAACACAGCTGCTGCAGTCGGGAGTCAAACCCTAAACCTCATCCCGGTCATTGAGACGCTGCAGCGGGTGTCATCTCAGTAATGCTCACTAAGACGATATAGCAAGTAACGTAAAAAGCACAGCCTGTTCTAGTGTCTATGGCTTGGGGTAACTTTTTGCTACCATGAAGCCAATACGTGCCTAAGAACGATGGTTCAATCAGGCCCTCATGTACCCCTACTCGCAACTGCAAAAGCAATTGCAAAAGTAACTGGTAGCTGTCCGCTATGGTGTGAAAACTTTAGCAACTGCTTTGTGGGAAGTCGAGATAGGAAGAGTGCGGCTATAGCTGCCAGTAAAGGTTACGGGTGACAAAGCACAGAAAACTCGCAAACGTCGTGGCGATGTTGGCGTCGGTTCAGAGGTTACCCAACTCACGGATGGTTTAGCTGTGCCCCATCAGATCGTTATGTAACGAACTACTCTGTTCTTCCAACCCAATGCACACGATCCGCAACGCAATGACGTAACCATGCTGACCCACCAAAAGACCGAAGACGAAAACAGACGTGTTTACACTTCCTGCTGCGAGTGAACGACAGTGCAGACCTTCCGATACGTCAGAACCACCGCTGTCCTGCCAAGTTAGTCAGGTTCAGAATCAAGTCACCTGGAGCCATCTAAAAATACGTCCCACTCCCCGTCCATTGCTTCCCTGTACACAGCATCAAGACGACGCGCCCTCCTCAGAGATGGTCGACAAAAGATTTAAAGAAAACTAAATGTCAGGAAGTGTCGGGACAATCAAAGCATCCCGAGGACGAGAAGTGAGGCGCCAAGATTCGGCGTGAGCCCGCGCTAGGAAGTGGCGGCTGACACCGGCAAGGTCTCTGCAAGCGTTCGCTGTTTCGCGGTCGTCGTTTCAGAGGGTCGGCATTTTTCGAGGCGCCTCAAATCTAAATTGGCACCGTCCTAACTGCTCTTCTTGCCTCCGGTCTTGAACGCTGGCCTCAGCTCTCCCATCGAGACGTTTGCCCGAGAGAAACGCAGTAGGCAGCGAGTTGAGAGAAGTGGCAATGGTACTTGGTCGTTGTGACTCAAAGGGGTGCTGCGGTTAAGCCCTGGCTCAATGTAATTAAACTCAATGGTGTGGACAAGGGAGCTCTGTGAACACAGGAGGAGACGCGCTTGCTTGCACTCTCTGCTCAAACTTGCGCGCGTCTCTCTTCAGATACCCAAGTCTTTATTCAGATACTCACAGCTCTGTTCACATACTCCCGAGCATGAGCTGTCGCTCACGGGTGATCGGCGCACGCATCTTCCAGCGCACTGTGTGGAGTGCGAATGTGTGCCTCAGTTCTCTGAACTAAAGGTGCTGGGCCGCAGCAGGGACACCGTAGCACGCGAGCTTCTGGAGGCTTTCCATATTAAAAAGAAAGGCACGGATTGTGTCAGCCAAAGCGTCAGTATGTTTGCGGGGGTGCGAGTTTGAGCTGATAGAACGCAATGTTAGATAAAACTTTGTTGTGTGTGTGTATCACCTGACGTGTGCGCAGGCGCGCTTGTGGCATACTGAGCCTTTAAATTCCTGTATTTTCCTAATAAAATCAGTTGGTAGTGAGCGCACGTGCTGTCGTCGTCTCTTCTTGTGTGTCGTTTTCTAGCGCTCTAACTTATCCAAACCATGAACCAACACGCCCAGCAAAGTATTTTATTAAGTCCCATACCCATGTCTCTGTTCAGATACCCGGAGCTCTGTTCAAATACCTACATTTCTGCTCAGATACTTGCTGCTCTGTTCAGATACCCGACAGCTCTAAACAACAACACAAGGGGTGTTGGTTGGTAGAAGGAAATCGTCAGCAAAGGGCTTGCCGCAAAACCCTCCAACAAGAGAATAAAGTTCTGGGCCGCTAAGGGCAAGGCCGCATGGTCAGCTCTCGGGAGGGGGCAACGCAATCCACAGGAAGGCGCTCCGCCGCCACGCAAACAAGTTAACGCTCTCTGACGCTCGGCTGCTTTTGCCTTTTTGTATCTCTCGCCCCAAGCCGGCGCCTTCCGACGCGTCTCGTAGTAATCACTTAAAGTTTTGTTAACCGACTACGCACCACCATCGCAAGCTGGGCAGACCCTGATCCCCGCCTGACCCCCTGAAACGACAACATCGGTAGCGTTTTTCTTTTGTTGTTAAACTGGGTTCGTAAACCTTCCGCGCCGCTCATCAAGAAGCCGCTGACCTTTCGGACGTGGTCAAAACAAAACAGCCCCTCGCGCGCAACAATGAAGTGCTGTTCCGTTAGCGTCGGTTTTGTTGGTTACACGGGAGCAAATACTCCCGCTGCGCGTATTAACAAGCACGCAGTCGTACCAGACGGTATAGAAGACGACATTGGCTTGGTGAGCAGGCGTGGCAGACGACATAGCAGACGGTACGCAAGCAATACCAGACGACATTCGTTTGGTGAGAAGGCGTGGCAGACGACAGAGCAGACGGTATGCAAGCCATACCAGACGACATTCGTTTGGTGATCAGGCGTGCCGGACAACATAGCAGACAAGCCGCACCAGACGATATTCGTTCAATGAGCAGGCGTGGCAGACGACACACTGTACGACGATCGATGCAGACGACACTACAGACGAAACGGTATAAAATGACGCGACTCGATGCATTCGATCGTAGGCTGCGACTCGGGCGCAAGCTTTTCACGCCGTAAAATGATAAACGGATAAACGCGTCTCATCAATGCGACAGTAGTGTAGTGGTACAACTCGTAATGTATCGATCCGACAACACTGCGCGCTACGTCGCGAAGAAAAGGGGTTTTATTTCAGCCGCGGTCTGTCGCCTACGAAAATTAACGATCGACGCACAACCGCGACAAATAGTACCACCGCGCACCGCCTCTACAGTCGTCATACGTAAGTTAGAAGCTAGACAAACAAAAATCGAAGGAAGTTGGGTTGTTCCGGCCGGCGGCCTCACATTACTACGTCGAGACTGCGTAAATCACTGGCTCCCGCTGGCCCGTCGCCCAAACGCGACAAAAAAGCTGCCCCGGCGTCGACAATGCGGCCCCAATTTGAGAGGCCCACCCAGTCTTGCCACCTTTCTTTTTCTTTTCTTCGCCCGTGAAGAAGCTCGGCAACTTGCGCCTAGTAGCTCAGGCCAGACTCACAAATACTGGTCTCACACAGACTCGTACGCATACGATCAAAAACAAACAAGACCAACTTGAGATGTTGCCGTCTCGAGCACTTAGCATTGGGAGGCCACGGGACTCGGTCTCCATCACAGGCATTTCACCTATGCGACGAAACACATTTCCTTCAAGTTGTGAGGAACGGCAGAGATAAGATTTGATAGCGGTACTTCACGACAGCGATGTGATCCTTAAGAGGGCACGCGAACGTCTTTGTTTTTTTATCTTTCTTTAGCTCGTCCTCCGGTCATCTTGCAGCCGACATCTCGCTAGTGACTTCTGCTCGACGTCTGTCGTCGCAGAAGTGTAGCAGAAGACACGAAATTAAGCAGCGCGGTGTTCACTCTAGCGGCCACCTTAACGTGAAGTGTTTATGGACGTACTTTGGCATCAAACGATCGGGTTATGAAACGCGCTAACACCTGTCAACAACAAACAAAACAGCAAGGCCACGGAGGTGTGTGTTACGGAACTGAGAGTTTAGTACGTACGGGAGCCATTTCGTCGGGGTGGGCAGGCGACGCAAGCGTTACGTCGCGGCTGACGTTGCAGTCGACTTGGCGCTGTCTATTAGGGCCGTCGCCGTCCGCTGAGATGCACTCGGACGGTTCCGAAAACGGAAAGATGCGATATGTGACAGGTGTGGCAGAAAGAAGGAACCCCGGTAGCCCTAAGACGATGCAGGGGAAGCTGTCGCCCCAGCGAAATAAGGGAGCTAGCAAAACAGCAAGCAACAGCTGCACAGTGTCGCGGACGCATCGGCGCGATTCCGCTGAATCTAGCGAAACGTACGAGCATGCGTTTGGACGAATGATTGGCCGGAGAAAGCTAGCGGCACCTGGTGTCGATCTTGTAAAAGTGCGCAAAAAAAGAGCGCGAGTTTTGGATAAGCAAAACCGCCAGCCGTTTTATCAGCGCTTCAACTCCGGTCAGAAATCGGCACAGGCAAATGCGCTGAGTTTCGAATGCTGCGCAAGAAATATTTTCGACAAGAAATATTTTCGACGAGAAAATCGATGCATCCCTCTGTGGCCCCTCTTCGTCCCCTTAATAGCAAACATATTCAAAACGCAACGCAAAAGTTTCGTAAGTGCCCCCCCCCCCCCCCCCCTGCCGCAGTAAACAAATTCTGGTGCCGCCCCAGGCAGGCATGCGATCTAGTGGCGTCAAGGCTGGGGTACCGCAAGGCTTATTGGATGTATAGCTAATATCCTATGTAAACTAATATACGTGACGTTGCGATGACGTAACATAGTGGTGGCTTCAAGCGCGAACTTAGAAAATACGCACGAGCTCCGCTAACGTTTTTGTTGTGTTTTGTTTTGTTTTTTGAGTCGGAAACCACATTAACACACATGCAAGAAAGTATGGTATGATGAGCTTTATGCACGTGTGGACCAGGCCCGTAGCCAGAAATTTTTTTTCGCGGGGGGGGGGGGGGGGGGGGCACCTGTTGAAAACCTTGAAACCCCCTATTTTTATTATTTTTTCTCCGTAAAACACCCCCCCTCAATCCGAATTTCGGGGGGGGGGGGGGGCCGCCTTCGTTCAATATGGGGCGGGCCCCTAGCTCCCCCCCCCCCCCCCTGGCTACGGGCCTGATGTGGACGAAATATTCACACCTCACTGGATTAACGTATTTACTTTTATTAGCCGTTGTCTAATTATATCAATCTGCATTATAACAGTACGATCAGGCCTTCGTTCAATATGAGTAATTTTTTGAGAAAAAAGGAAAGAGGAAAGAACAGCAGCCAAACTGCATGTAGGTGACCACGTCCTTTCTGCATGGTTGAATTTACGCACCAATGTGTGTCACGCAGTTTAAAGTAGCAGCGCAGGTGACGGTCGTTGCGATGGCACTGGGTCCAACGCTGAAACGGGTCGGACGAGGTAAACATGGCTGTCAGGGGGGCCGGGAGCCAACCAACAGTTTGTATCGTTCCCTTGTCGTCCCCGTGGCTTAAATTTAATGCGAGATCTTTTCCTGGCACCTCGTACGTCATTCACGTCCACGTGGCGCGCGTGTACAACATATAATTCACCAGCCGACTGACCCTGACTTCGGCGACGGAAAACAGATGAACGAGCTAAACAGAGACGCCAGGCCAGACCGACACCGATTAAGTGTCTGTAAACATGGCCGCCCGCTTGCAGACGCACGTCCGTTAGGCTTAGGCAGAAGTTCAACGGAAGGTGGAAGATTGAAGCGACGAAAAATTCTTGAATACTGGGTATCGTTGGAGCCGAAGCTTCGACAAGTGGCCATGTCATTGATAACCACTTGTCGAAACCTTCGCTTCAGTGACAACCCGAGTTCGAGGATTTTTCATCGTTAGGCTTAGGAGATGACAGCCACTGGCACTCGGAAAGAAAGATTCCGAGTTAACCGTTGCGTTGTTATTGCTCAAATTTCGCATAAAAATCGAATGTTACGGTCCTCGTAGTTTAACGCAATATGTGGCGCTATTACTTGCCTAGTTAAAAAAAAAAGCAATTGAAAATCTGATTTCAACGACGTGGACGCCAGCTGACGCCAAGCCGCCTTTACGTAAACGTGTTTCGCCGCCTACCGGCAGGTGCGGAAAGCAGCCGTTCCAGTATGACTGCCGCGTGTTCTAGTAGCGCAAGCAACACAAAGCCTTCAATGCTTACGAAACTCTTCGTAATCGCTGCGGCGCTGAAATATTCTGCAATGCCGTACGAAGTGCCAGCTGTAGTTTTTCGGCACTTAATGGCGACCGAGCTCTTTGTTTGAGCGGCACCGTAAACAAGCGTGCTCCGTTGAAGCAACGCTTATTACAAAACAGGGAACACATCGATGAACACAAAAGAAAAGAAGAAGAAACAACAACATGGAGGATTAATTCTCAGACTGGCGTCTGCGAAACGTCTGCCAGACGACACGACAAAACGAAGCAGACGATAAGGAAAGCAAACAGCCAGAAATGAAACGGGCAATGGCTTCGAGAAAACTGGGTTAGAATAACAGTGAAAGGTAATCAATGAAAAAAAAAAAACGAAACTAAGAAAACCGGGAACCGAGAAACAGACGGCCTGTTACGTGCCAGACGATAGCATACGCATACGTCCGTCTGCGAGCATCCGTCGTCTGCGCGAGTTTTACGTCTGCTTTTCGGCGCGCTCGTGTGGAAGTTAGCAGACGACGCGAGCTTGCCACCGCAAACTCGTTCGACGTACTTATTCATAAATGCGCGTTCCCACGGACTCTATTTTACCCCTCTTCACGGTTGAAGTTTGGAAATGTTTGTTTGATCACCGCGTTCGACTCGTCTTCGTAACTGTCTTTTCGCGCTTTTCTTTCTTTTTTCTTCTTCGGCACAGGAAGGGCGGACGACCGGTATATACTGATTTACAGTTCAGCCGGTCGTTTGCCAAGTCAAGACCTTGACCGGCTGTGAACCTTTGGGCGAGTTCCGTTTTCTGTGGGTCTGTTCACGCGTCAATGAGGGCAGACTGTATTTTCACCAAGCCGTTTTTTTATCTATCTATCTATCTATCTATCTATCTATCTATCTATCTATCTATCTATCTATCTATCTATCTATCTATCTATCTATCTATCTATCTATCTATCTATCTATCTATCTATCTATCTATCTATCTATCTATCTATCTATCTATCTATCTATCTATCTATCTATCTATCTATCTATCTATCTATCTATAAAATCTAAGATAGACAGATAGATAGATAGATAGATAGATAGATAGATAGATAGATAGATAGATAGATAGATAGATAGATAGATAGATAGATAGATAGATAGATAGATAGATAGATCTACTTACTCCCCAATCAGCGTGATTCCCGAATAGAAATCAAAGTTTCTTCTTCTTCCCGAAGGGATACAAATGGTTAGGACCCTAGGAGGTTTAAATATGGAGTAAGTTTACTCCCTATTTTTGAAGGTGCTTTGTCTATATACGCATACACCCACTGATTTAGCTTTGAGTGCTTACTACACCCAACCTGAACTGGAGTTTTCAAACGTGCACTATAAAAAAAGTCGAGTATTTTGCGGGTATTTGCTACACAACAATAATTCGTCATCTGGCTTGCTCACGTTTCTCTTGAAAACCCGGCTCTGGGCACATTCCTATCAAGAATGCTATGTCACGCCGATAATGCGCGCGGCGTTCGTGACCGGGAAGTGCCGGGACGGCGGTGATAACGCCAGGAAAGTACGCGGTAGATGACGATTATAGTTGTGTAGCAAAAAAGACACCCTTTTTACTCGATTATTTCTCAGAGTGTGGGCGGTAAGGCTCACAACAACTCCCCAAAAGGAGTCAACCGTGAAAGGAAGCAATTTGCCCCCCACACCCGAGTAATCGCCAGGAGGGGTGTCCCTGCGAGTTCCCAGGTTAAACTTCCGACACACACATTGCTTTGAAGCTCTGAAGGACGATCACCCCGAAATACAGTACGCGATCCAATTCATTTTGGGGTTTTAGTGGATGAAAGCGGGTTCATTTATTGAGTGTTCACTGTTCAGCTGTTCAACTCCATCCATTCAGCACTCCATGCCAGCGGTAGCAACCTTCGCTTGTGAGGACAGTGTGTTACCGCAGCCATGTGAACAAGAAGGCTGAAAGAAGCTCTCGCTTGCGCAAGGCTGCCTCTTTCGTCTTTCTTTTTCTTTTTTGTTGTACCGCGGTCTTGCCTTCGCAAGTCGTTAAACGAGAAACGTCGAAAGCAGCAGCAGCGCATGCGCGAAGGTTACTCCCAGGCACGTAGGCACAGTACGCACGTCTGCGTTTATATTTGGAACGCCAGTGTGCCACAGAGCGAGCAAGATTCGTTGGATATCTGATACTCCTGTCAATAGCTGCAGTTACCATAGACACTCAACAGGGTCTGCGTAAAAATATTGGCCACTCTTAGGTCAAAGTAGGAATAGTGATGATTAATATCAAGCGTGCTGGAAAAGCCACACGTGACTTGAGTTCGACCATCGATATTTCAGTTTGGAATGAAATGAACCCTACCTGAAGTGTGCTCGGCCTGCATCGAATTAGAGCAGAAATGAATTTGGATATCTCACTGATGAAGTTCTATCTGTCTTGAGTTACATTGATTCGCGTTGAGTCCGATTTGCGTCGACTCCCACGGTACGGCGAGTTCCAGCCACGTTGCATGATCTCGACCTGTAATTTGATCTTCACTGACTGAGTCATGCGTTGAGTTCCAAACCCAGCATTACCTCGAGTACGCTCGAGAGCATAGGCGTGCGCAGGGTCCCCCTTCAGGGGGGGGGGGGGGGCGAAGGTTCGTCGCAGCACTCCCCTCCTTATTATGTCAATGTATGGGGCTGACTTTGCGCCCCCCCCCCCCTCGTGTCGCAGCCCCCCCTCCCTATTATGTCAATGTATGGGGCTGTCTTCGCGCTCCCTCCCTCTTAGGTGACTAGGGGGGCGGCTGCCCCCCCCCCCCCCCGGCCCCCCCGTGCGCACGCCTATGCTCGATAGTATATCCGTGTAACGAGGGCCACTGTTTCATTGCAGGCATAGTCAGCTGGGTAGCACTTTGCAGTCGGCTGAGTGCTTTGTAGTCAGCTGACTACAAAGCCTGTGACAGAGGGCCACCGTTCCTTGCCGGCATAGTAAGCTGGGGACTTTGTAGTCATCTTGTTACTTTGTAGTTGGCTGAATGCTTTGTAGTCAGCTGACTACAACGCGGTGTGACAGAGGGCCACCGTTTTCTGCAGGCATAATCAGTTGGGGATTTTTTAGTCATCTGGTTACTTTGTAGTCAGCTGGGCACATTGTGGTCAGCACTTTGTAGTAAGCTGAGCGCTTTGTAGTCAGCTGACTATACATCTCGCGTGGCTGAGGGACACCGTTTCCTTTCCGTCATAAAAAAGCTGGGGACTTTGTAATCACCTGATTACTCTGTAGTCATCTGGTAACTTTGTTGTCGGCTGAGTGCTTTGTAGTCAGCTGACTACGACGCGTGTGACATAGTGCCACCGTTTCTTTGCAGGTATCGTCAGTTGGTAAACTTTTAGCCATCTGGTTACTCTGTAGTCATATGGTTACTTTGTAGTCAGCTGGGTACTTTGCAGTCAACTGGGTACGTTGTAGTCGGCTGGGTACTTTGTAGTCAACTGGGAACGTTGTAGTCGGCTGTGTGCTTTGTAGTCGGCTGACTACAAAACGTTTGACAGAGGGCCACCGTATCCTTGCAGGCATAGTCAACTGGTGACTTTGTAGTCTTCTGATTACTATATAGCAGGTTTCGTACTTTGTAGTACAACTGGGCACTTTGTAGTCAGCTGGGCACTTTGTAGTCAGCTGCCTACTTCGTTCGCTATAGCATAAGGCCGACGCCACGATGCAGGCGCGCCATTGGTAGAAGGGTATCGAAAACGTCTCGGAGACGTGATGGGGCGCACGGAAGATGAAAAAGCTTTCGCCCTTTCTTTCTCTCGGTGTTTCAAACCCCAGTTCATGGCAACTGTATTCTCCAGTGAAGGATCGCATGAAGAAGCGCGTTGAAAAAGGAAGCAAGAAATTGGAGAGAAAGAAATGGCAGTTAGAGCGCACAACGTGACGAATGATTTGGAAGAGAAAGAAAGAAGCAGGAATGACCTCTAAAAATAATCACACCCAGAGGAAGGTAGAAGTGAAATGGAGCGGTCCAGCTCAGGAGAGAACCCAGAAGGACAGACGGCCGGGTAAAATATAAACACAATAACAATTAAAGAAAGGAAGGAGGAACGACCAAAAGGATGCCGCAGTGGTAAGTGTGCCTCACGGGGCTGACGACGAAAACGCGTGACGCAATCAAACGGATTGCATCCGGAGCGCGTACGTCACACTCGCCCGGTTGACCAGGGTCTGAGTGACGCACGCGGTGACGTCCGTTTCCTCGCAGGCTTTCCTTCTGGACATTCATTCGCGTTTTTTTTTTCTTCTACCATCTCGTTTGAGAACGTTTCCAGGGCGACGGGTCCTGTCACGGAGACTTGCTGTGCGAAACCGAAAGAGTGAATGAAATGCTTATGCATAGAATAAATGATGTTAGCAGTCAGTCACATATATATCGTCTAGAGACTGTGTGCCATGATGGAGCCTTGAAGAACAAGTTTTTGTGTGGGAGACGAACCTTCGAATCGTTTACGCCTGAGTCATTGAATAAGTGCTGTGGAGCGAACTGCGTGGGAGGAGGTAGGCGGGGGGGGGGGGGGGTGGAGTGTACCTTTTTCTGCGAAGTTTGTGCATTGTCGATATGATAGCTCCAGGAATTGTGGTTTCAGTTTGTCACAGTTTGTACACCAAGCGTTCGTCTATTGATCCATCAATCCCCGTCTGTCCCTCCATTCACCTATCCGCATCTGTTCATCCGCACCTACCTAACTACGAAGGCCCTACTGAGGTTTTCAAAAGAAACGGACTTGGACAAGCGGCTGTGACAGTGATGTCGCGTAGCACGCTAGAGTGACGGACTGTGACTGACTGCGTGCTCTGCTATGTGCTGTCTTTCTCTCTCTTTCCTCTTCACCTTTCAATCTCCCCATCCAGTTCCCACCTGTTGGGTAGCAAACCGGTTTCCCTAACCTGGTTAACCTCCCTGCCTTCACTTCTCTACTATTGCCCCTCTTCTTCCCTTCCTCTCTCTTCTACCTATGTATCTATCCATATATCTCTTCATCTATCTACCCCTCCTGGGTCTGCAATGTCACGAAACGGATGTGACAACACCCATACACTGAACGAAAACGACGCGCTATATACGCTCTACAAGAGGTACGAGACCAGCGGGTCTTGCCAGGCTCCCAGTGTATAAATCGAGGTCGGCATCATCATTTATAAAGTCCTCCGCGTGATCTGTCAGGAGTCTAGGGCGCGCATCTTATTGTCAGGCGGCCAAGTTACAACGTCACGTCTCGACGCCCGACGGCGTGCGCTCAAGTACTGCTACGCGTTCGCCGCGACTGAAGCGAAGCAAAGAACGCGAGGGTTCAGGGCCGCGAGCCGCAGGGTTCATATTGCGCTGGTATACCACCACCCTGCGGACTCTTGTGAAAGCCCCGCGAATGCAGGTATCTTCGGCAGGGCAGCTGGAAATTAGGGGTGCTCGCTGTCCGCGTCTTTAAAAAAAATGTGCGCGGCTTGCACTATGGTGTCGCAAGGCTGGAGCCAGCAGCGGAGGTAGTGTTCGACCTTAGGAAGTCCGGAGAGGCCCCAGCCAGGCGACCGAAGCGCTGCAGCCGATCGCCTCCGCGACTAAAGAAATAATCCTGCATATGTGCGTGCGCAGGGTTCCCCTTCAGGGAGGGCGAACGTTCGTCGCAGTGGACCCCCCCTCCCTATTATGTCAATGTATGGGGCTGGCTTTGCGCCCCCCCTCTTAGGTGACTAGGGGGGGGGGGGCGGCCGCCCCCCCTGCCCCCCCCCCCCCCCCCACCTCCGTGCGCACGCCTATGGACTCGGCAATGTTGTGTGCTTAACATCCGCCTATGCTTAACATCCGCCCCCCCCCTAGTCAACTAAGAGGAAGGCGCAGTCTGCCCCATACTTTGAGTTAAAACAAGAGGGGGGGAGAGCTGCGATGAACCTTGGCACCCCCCTGAAGGGGAACCCTGCGCACGCCTGTGGCCATGTGGTTGCTAGACGACGCGAGGTGACATCATAGCAAGGCAGTTTTTTGTCGAGGCGACACGGGGCTTTTCGGAGCTTAAAGAGATACGCTCTTGAAGAATAAGGCTCGGGTCCAAGAGCTCGGGCTCTCTCCAAGGACTGCTAAGCGAAGTGCCGCGTCCAACAAGGACAGTGGGACGGGCGTTGAACCGTGGGCTCGGGCCACCTTTCTCTTTCTTTCGTTGCGTGGCGCCGTCTGCACCATCGCTCAGCGCTTGTCGTCTGTCTCTCTTGCAGAAGCCGGCTAGCTAGCCGGCTAGCTAGCCAAGCCATTCCCGCAGTACGCAACTCATCTCTCTACCTCTACTGTCTAGACAGACCGCGCTATCCCGTCCAGGAGTCCCTGTTCTGGTGTCTTCCTCTCATTTTTTTTGGTCTCGTTGTTTCACGAAACAAACGAACCAAGCCGAGGGAAAAAAAAAGGAAGGCGAGAAAGAACGCAGCCGTTCCAGAACTTTAGGGTTACAGAGAAGAGAGAAGTGCGAGAAAAATTAGGGGGCCCTAGCTCCGAAAGTCGTGGAATGCTAGGACTTTATGGCACCGTTTCTTTTTTTTTTTCTTTTGTCGTCTGCTATCCTCTTCTTATTGTTCGTCGTCTGCTCTCCCCGTGTGGTGCCTTCTTTTTGTTCCAAGACCGCGGCGCAGTGCTTGCTTCAATTTTTGTTTCGTTAGCGGTGCCTAGAAGTGTCAGAGGCAAGTATAACGATCATTATTTCAACAAGCCCTCCCGGGTCCCCTCTTCGCAGTCTTTCGGGAGCGCCTCGCTAACAGTTATTCTCGACTTGTCTTTCTTTTTTTTTTCAGTATTTGAATTCGTTTTTGTGCTGCGACACCTACAGGCCTGAACGTTTGCCGTGACTTACAGTGCCAGCGGTGGTGACTGTGGCGTTCTTTGCTTTGCGCGCGTTTTTTGCTTTGCGGAGCCCGGCTGCAGTTAGCGAGCCAAGAATCACGCAACAGGACGAACACTGCCCAACATTGCTGCTGGCTGGCGTTGCAGCGTGCGTGCCACGTTGGGGCGAGCGAAAGAAAAAGAAGACAGTTCTGGACGCACGTGGCACAGAGGGAATTCAGAACAGCCGATGTGTCCATGGGTGGTTGCCATAGCTACAGAATGCTATGACCGTAGTTAAGGTATACACGGTGCGGTTGTGCGCGGAAGAGTCTTAAAGTCCGCGAAGTGGACATTAAGTGGATATTCACATTCACTAATAACAGTAATCACTTGAGCAAAGCGATGTTGTTTGGCCTGTGGACCTACGTTTATCCCTCTCACACAACGCACCTCACGCATCTCAGAGCACGAGTGAACACCCCACTCCCAAGCCCCCCACCCACATGCTCTGTTTAACCCTTTATTTCTTCATTCCCATATCCATTGCCTTGTTTAATCATTAAGCTTTTTCCATCCATCATGAATCTCCAGGCCACTAACGCCAACGATATCGATATCAACTGAGATATCGAATACACTTCTCTGGTTCACTCTGCTATATTTCTATCTCGTAACGTTGCATCAGTTATTTTCCGTTCAATGATCGCATGCTTTAAGCCTTAGAAACAGCGGTAAGTTGCCTGTGATTACTAGGGAATGCCTACATGGGCGCGTCATCCCAATCTCATTCTTCGGTGAATTTACTTTTCATGAGTAGGTTGTCCCCAGGGTTACCGTTGGGTGGACATGAAAAGGCGCCAGAACTCACGCCAAAAGTAGCCAAAGTAGCCATGTCATTTCATATTATCGCCGAATTTCTAGCCAAATAGAACAGAAGCGATATTATCAACACAGTCTCTACTATTGATGAATAAATAAAACCATTTTGAATAAGTAAAACCACAAGTTTAAAAAAGAGCCATGGCGCCAACTGGAAATTTTCGTCGCCAACGGGGTCCAAAAGTAGCCAATTTGGCGCAAAAGTAGCCACCAACGGCAACCCTGGTTGTCCCGTTACTAATTTGCCTAGACATATATACTCCAGTAACATGCCCTTCAGTAACCTTGTACAAAGAATCTGTCGGGCCACTTTTCGAGCAGCCGTCGCAAAACCACGGGGATAGTACAGAAACCGTGGAGCACGTTCAAATCGAATGTCAATGTATCCATCGAATAATCAAGGAAGGAGTAAGTCCGCCCGAAATATTAGGTTTCAAAGTCAGTTTTGGGAACAAGATGAACCTTCGGTACAGAGGAACAAGAGAAGGCTGGAGGACTGGTGGCTGAAAGCTACGAGCACAAGGAATGAAAAAAAAAAATCACGCCATATCCACGAAGTGAATGATGATGAGTGGGCGAAGCTCGATCGTTTTCATCCATGGCAGAAAGAGAATGTGTGGTCTGGAACGCGCTTATACTTCATGGTCATCAGCGTCATCGTTAGCACGTGTAGTGGGTACATTCCTATATACTGGAACGCGCTTATACTTCATCGTTATCACGTGTAGTGGGTACATTCCACTATACTGCGTCATCGTCATCACGTGTAGTGGGTACATTCCACTATACTGCGTCATCGTCATCTTTATCACGTGGAGTGGGTACATTCCACTATACGTGGCTATCTACCTACCTACTACTACTACAACTACAACTACTACTACGACAACTACAGAGGAGGGACAGACCCACACCCATGGAGCTTCGCCCCTAAAAAAAAACAATGGACACCAGCAATGCAAATTGGAAGAAGGGGTATGGTCAGAAGGTGACTATGGTTGTTAGTACAAACTACAGAGCATAGTGGTGGACTACTAGAGAACTTGGAGGCACTAGCAGTCACTCCGATTCAAAGAGTATGCTCGTACGATTAATCTATCCACCAGTGAACAGGCGCTGCGCTCACCTGCTACCTTTCACGAAAGAGCACACTTTACCTTTAAAACAGGGTCACGCGTTGGATCTAAATTTCGTGGACAAGCATCACCTGTAGAACCCAGGGGCGGATCCAGCCACTCATTTTAGGGGGGGGGGGGGGGCGGTCGCTTGAAGTAACACCGGAGAGGGGGGGCGGGGTCCTGACTTTTTTTGTTTTTAGTAGAAAAAAAAAACCACCACAGCATAAAAACCGTGTTAATTTGTGCTCACAGTGGTCCCACTCATTTGTCCTAACTGATGATAGGAGCTGGACGACAAGCACTGAAGAGAGACGGGGGTGCTGACACAGGCTTTTTTTTTGGGGGGGGGGGGGGCGATCGCCCCTACCGCCCCCCCCCCCCCCCTCTGGAATCCACCACTGGTAGAACCACGTCGTTTCTACACGTGAAGAACGCAGAAGACGAGTGTGATGGCGGTTCATATTCGTTGCAACTCAGTTTGAGTCACGCTTAACCGCGAGAATCCTGCCTGAGGTACCACGGACGCCACCAGGCTTATAGGTATAGCGTTCTCTTAGCACGTTACGTCACAGTCTGGACATTCTCAGCGAGCCACGCCGGGAGTAGAGATTGCGCGAGAGCCTTCGTATACGCGTGAACGAGGAGGCGAGCTGCATAAACTGCTCCTGCGCAAGCCCAGTTCTAGACGAGTTGTCTGTTTCCGCTCCGTTCCTTGCACACCCCGGGAGAGACTCTGTGAGAGTAGAGGAAAGGGAAGCAGAAGAAGGGCTGTGGTGTTCTAGTCATCTTCTTTCTCTTCTTCGTTGAGTCTTCGTCTATTTCTGTTCTTTTTTTCTTTCTTCGAGAGAGAGAGAAAAAAAAACGTGTACTTTCGAAACAGCGCGCTATATCCTGGGCCCGGCATATACACTGAGTGGGTGACGACTGTTCAAAACGAGCGCTGCACTGGTGGGTCGTTGCAAAGAAAAGAAGGCGGCGGCGTTGGCGTGGAAGTGGGGGGGCCTCGTGGCGACTGAAGACCGACCTGGCTGCCGAGGTGAAAAACCTCTGCCAAGGACTCGGCGGTGGGCTCCGCGGTCGACTAGATTAGCCGCGAGGCACTGGTCAAGGCTGACCCATATATTTCTGTCTTCTGCAGGTCTTTACTTCTGAACCGTCTTCGTCGTAAGCTTTTTTTTCTTGTTTATGGTTGGAACACTGCAGCGGACACGTGCGTGGCCTGGATGTAGAGTTACACGAACGCTGTGTCGACTTGCGCGAAGTCCTGCATTGTACACGGCCGGGGTGTGGGCCATCGTCGGGGAACACATGATTTAATGATCCTTTGATGACGTCATTTTTCACCATTTGATGACATCATTAGAATACGTCGAATTACATCGTTTGACGATTAACAGCGACACAGATAGCGCTGTATGTTGTCAAATACGTTATATGTGTCACGACACAATACGACCCTACGTGACGTGGTACGAAGCACTGTGTGTCGTCATAAAATGTTAATTTTCCAGCGTCTCCTCGTCTTAGCTGCGCTATAACAAAGTGCAAGACAACCAGCGTAGCGGGGGGGGGGGGGGTAGGGGGGGGTCAAAACCTCTTCGAAAATTTTCAATTTTCGCATGTGTATGTATGCACACACGCATACGAACAGACTCGTGAATATACATAAAGGGTAGCTGAAACCTATCCCCTCTCCAGAGAAAAAAAAGTTCTGACTACGTCTATGCACAAGGACTTCATCGCTTTGCATTTCCTGTCGATGCGTCGAGTTGCATTTACCTCTGCGCAGAGGGTCGCGCGCCTCCTGCAAACCAATGGTTTGGCTTTTGTGTCATGCACGCTCGCATAGTGGCTGAGCTCGCCGCACATTGAAACGCAAAAGTGGAATGAATCGGGCGGTTGTCTATTTTCTCTTTCTTAACCCTTCCCGCCACCTTGCGGGATTCCGCAGAACTCATTTGCATTGTACGAATTTTCGCGTATCAATGCTCCCTGCCCAACTCCACCTACGTAATACCTCGTCCTTTGCACTAAGTTCTGATCATAAAGGCCTTACTGGGAGGAGGTTGGGAAAGGAGGTGAGAGGCTGTGGTGAAACTTCACCCACTTCGGCTCCCCCCTCCCCTTAATGAAGCAACCTGCGCACGACGATGAATATGTGTGTGCATAGACGATGGAATGCGTAACGGGCCGTTGAATTCGTTGCTATCATGGTCTCGTGTGGCAAATACGCGCAGAGATTCCGAACACATCGTACATGTATTGAGCGAGTAATAATGATACCTGGGGTTTAAAGACCCAGGACCACGATATGATTAAGAGGGACGCCGTAGTGGAGGGCTCCGGAAATTTCGACCATCTGGAGTTTTTTTAACGTGCACAGACACTGCACACACCCTTAAGAAAAAAAAGAGAGAACTTTGACTCTTTTGTGAGTTCTAGCTTGCCACGTGTATGACCCTCTCTCTAAAGAGGCACGCCGATTCTCTTTAGGGTTCGTTATACTCATAGGCGTGCGTACGAGGGGGGGGCAGGGGGGGGGGGCGCCCCCCCCCCCCTAGTCACCTCAAAAGGGGGACGCAAAGTATGCCTCATACATTGACTTAAGAGGGAGGGGGGGGCGCAAAGTCTGCCCCATACATTGACTTAATAGGGAGGGGGAGGGGCGCAGCGACGAACCTTCGCCCCCCCTGAAGGTGAACCCTGCGCACTCCTATGGTTATACTCGCTTCTGAGAGTCTTGTCACCCACTATAAGGTTAACGTGCCTCTTCACAGAGAGTAATATACGTGGCAAGGGAGGACTACACGAAAAGGAGTCACACATACTTTTTTTTTCTTTTTTTTTTAGAGTGCAGTAGATGGGCCTCTACCATATAGCCTCCACCGAAATGCGACAGCCGCGGCCGGGATCGAACCCGCGACCTTCGGGTCAGCAGCCGAGCACCGTAACCACTGTTCCACCTAGGCCAGCAGGCGTTGAACGAGGAAACATATAGTTGAAGCAGACAGTGCACAGACGGAACGATAGCGGAAAGCATATACATGTAGATAGAGAGAGGGGGGGGGACGAACCCGCGACCTTCGAGTCCGCAGCGGAGCACCGTAACCACTGTTCCACCTAGGCGGACAGGCGTTGAACTATAGGAACCATGTAGTTGAAGCAGACAGACGAAATGATAGCGGAAAGCAAGATAGAGAGAGAGACAGATGGGGGGGGGGGGTAGGGGATCGAACCCGCGATCTTCGGGTCAGCAGCCGAGCACCGTAACCACTGTTCCACCTAGGCCAGCAGGCGTTGAACGAGGAAACATATAGTTGAAGCAGACAGTGCACAGACGGAACGATAGCGGAAAGCATATACATGTAGATAGAGAGAGGGGGGGGGACGAACCCGCGACCTTCGAGTCCGCAGCGGAGCACCGTAACCACTGTTCCACCTAGGCGGACAGGCGTTGAACTATAGGAACCATGTAGTTGAAGCAGACAGACGAAATGATAGCGGAAAGCAAGATAGAGAGAGAGACAGATGGGGGGGGGGGGGGGTAGGGGATCGAACCCGCGATCTTCGGGTCAGCAGCCGAGCACCGTAACCACTGTTCCACCTAGGCCAGCAGGCGTTGAACGAGGAAACATATAGTTGAAGCAGACAGTGCACAGACGGAACGATAGCGGAAAGCATATACATGTAGATAGAGAGAGGGGGGGGGGGACGAACCCGCGACCTTCGAGTCCGCAGCGGAGCACCGTAACCACTGTTCCACCTAGGCGGACAGGCGTTGAACTATAGGAACCATGTAGTTGAAGCAGACAGACGAAATGATAGCGGAAAGCAAGATAGAGAGAGAGACAGATGGGGGGGGGTAGGGGATCGAACCCGCGATCTTCGGGTCAGCAGCCGAGCACCGTAACCACTGTTCCACCTAGGCCAGCAGGCGTTGAACGAGGAAACATATAGTTGAAGCAGACAGTGCACAGACGGAACGATAGCGGAAAGCATATACATGTAGATAGAGAGAGGGGGGGGGGACGAACCCGCGACCTTCGAGTCCGCAGCGGAGCACCGTAACCACTGTTCCACCTAGGCGGACAGGCGTTGAACTATAGGAACCATGTAGTTGAAGCAGACAGACGAAATGATAGCGGAAAGCAAGATAGAGAGAGAGACAGATGGGGGGGGGGTAGGGGATCGAACCCGCGATCTTCGGGTCAGCAGCCGAGCACCGTAACCACTGTTCCACCTAGGCCAGCAGGCGTTGAACGAGGAAACATATAGTTGAAGCAGACAGTGCACAGACGGAACGATAGCGGAAAGCATATACATGTAGATAGAGAGAGGGGGGGGGGGACGAACCCGCGACCTTCGAGTCCGCAGCGGAGCACCGTAACCACTGTTCCACCTAGGCGGACAGGCGTTGAACTATAGGAACCATGTAGTTGAAGCAGACAGACGAAATGATAGCGGAAAGCAAGATAGAGAGAGAGACAGATGGGGGGGGGGGGTAGGGGATCGAACCCGCGATCTTCGGGTCAGCAGCCGAGCACCGTAACCACTGTTCCACCTAGGCCAGCAGGCGTTGAACGAGGAAACATATAGTTGAAGCAGACAGTGCACAGACGGAACGATAGCGGAAAGCATATACATGTAGATAGAGAGAGGGGGGGGGGGACGAACCCGCGACCTTCGAGTCCGCAGCGGAGCACCGTAACCACTGTTCCACCTAGGCGGACAGGCGTTGAACTATAGGAACCATGTAGTTGAAGCAGACAGACGAAATGATAGCGGAAAGCATACTACATGTAGAGATAGAGAGAGAGACAGATGGGGGGGGGGGGTAGGGGGATCGAACCCGCGACCTTCGGGTCAGCAGCCGAGCACCGTAACCACTGTTCCACCGAGGCGGACAGGCATTGAATTAGGAAGCACATAGTTGAAGCAGACAGTGCACAGACGGAACGATAGAGGAAAGCATACGGGATGGAGAGAGAGAGAAAGAGAGAAGGGAAATGGAGAAGGGAAGACGAACGATCACCTTGAAGTATACGATCAGTAAAACAAACACAGAGTAAAGCTTGCCTTCGTCAGATGAACGCACACTAAGGAAAAAACAAAATCGAAAGAAAGGCTAGAGGAATACGGCAATTCCCGTCTAGCCGGGCACGCTGTGGCGCGTGTTTATTATGGCAGCATCGGAGAATTCCTAGATTTACAGCGGAATGGACGAAAAAAGAAAAAAAAGTTTACGACTGACTGAGGTGGTCCGACCGCTGTTGCTGAAAGGGGGGGGGGGAGGAATATTGCACCGGGTTTGCCGCGAAATATGCTAGCACGTGTATATACACGATGACGAACGTCCCCTGTTGCAGTGTGCTTGAACTAACACGTTACGTAGCCTGTTTCTATATTACTTTATTTATTTTAATGTATCCCGGCGGCCCCCCTTCCTGGGAATCATGACTGCGGAACTTCGGAATTTCCCGGGATAAACTAACCGGTTTATCCGTAATACTGACGCGAAAGCGTTGGAATGCGGTATTTGCGGAATGGTTGGTGCACGTCCTAAAAGGAAAGTGTAGTAGATAAACTATCTCCGAATACAGATAGTTAAGAGATATAAGTGATAAGTGATAAGAGACAGACAGCGAGGTTACGCAGGTTGAAATCTGTTGGCTACCCTGTACATGAATGGGGGATACGGAAACAATGGGGAAATGCAGGGTAGTTAATCAAGGACGGCTGACTAATCCCAACTTGGAGAATGACAACATACATACATACATACATACATACATACATACATACATACATACATACATACATACATACATACATACATACATACATACATACAGACCGACAGACAGACCGACAGACAGACAGAGTGAGAACTTTTATTTAGTTGGAAGATGCTGTTGGAAGGCTACAGGTTTGTCTATGTGCAGGCGTGCAGCAGTATGAAGCGTTCAAGGTAACGCTCGCCTTGCCGACGAAGGTCAGAATTGTGGGAGTGATGGAAGTTAAAAGTCTACAAGACGTCTACAAGACGTCTACAGGAAGTAACAGGAGAGAAAGGAAACGCAGAGATGTTAACCATTCTAGAAACACTGGTATGCTACCCTACACTGGGGAAAGAGATAGGGAGGTTTAATGATCGAGAGAGAGAAAGAGAGAGGGGGGAGAGCATGCACGCACGAAGTCGCCCACTTCACAGTCAAGAAGTCTACAGGAAGTCTACAAGAGCTACACAGATGGCTAAACGTATCCTCAACAGGACCAACCACAGACGTTGTAGGAGTGGATATAGCGTGCGATATTCTTAACGCCAGTTTTGATATTACGGGTCGCAACGGATTTCGAGTGACTTCAACTTGAACGCATTCCCCAGGATGACTTTCGTGGTATCCTGTAGACTCGCTTATATTGCGTAATCTGCGAGAAGTCTACAGGAGGTCTACAACAGAGCATAAACGCATGTATAGAGGCCACATACGTTACACATACGGATATAACACGTACAATTTGCTTGACAGTTACGTTGCTTGACAGATTTCGAGTGACCTCTATCGGAACGCGTTCCTAGGACGACTTAATAGTATTCTTTATAAACTCGTAAACAGAACAAACTGCAGAATTCAGGTTTCCCAGTTACGACGTATCTCAGCCGTCTTTGTATCTCACAAGAATAGTTTAATTATGAAGCACGCTCTTAAGACACAATTGCACAACTAAACAGGACGAGCGGAAACTGTTAACATGTGCTTGTTGCCGCATGTTTTTGAATGTGTCTTCAGCACGATGCAGCATTCAAGTAGGTACAACCAATTAGCCCCTACCATGGCTTTCCTATCTATTTCACAAAAAAAAAATAATAAAAAAAATCACGCCATATCCACGAAGTGAATGATGATGAGATTGGGCGAAGCTCCTGGAAGTAATCATCGGTTAAACCGTGAAATTTCTTCCGTTAATTCGCCCGATAAAAATGACGTGAAACGATTGATTAAATGTTTTATCAAACTTTTATTGCTGGTTTCCGTTGTCCTTTCATTATGACCGCTTTGTAGTCGGTGAAATGTAAGCTAAGTGGTTCTTGCACTGGTTGCAGCGGCATCCTTATCCATACGAGCACACACCGACGGCAATGAGCATCGTCAACTACAAACCTGTATCGCGATATGGTTTTGATTATAAAACCATTGCTTTAGAAAACACCTGGCGTCTTTCGTTAAGCAGCTGGCGTCTTTTCGTTTTGCTTTAGAAACATCTGGCGTCTTTTCGTTTTGCTTTTAGAAAACATCTGGCGTCTTTCGTTGGTTTATTTCATCAATCAACGGCGTTTTGAACAAAATTTTTATTGTTTAATCACGCACAGGAGAAATCTCACCAGGCACTACCTTGAGGTAAACAATGGCTGCTACTGGGAATGAGAGACAGCAGAAGTCGGCTTTTTTTTTTTAACGTTTCCTACTGGAACATGCCAATGGCTGCTAATGGGGAATGAGAGACAGAAGAATTCGGCTTTTAGTTAACGCGCACGCTGCGAATTTTTTATTGTTCAACAACGCACAGGAGAAATCTCCCACCGGCACCACCTTGGAGGTCAAAGCGTAAGACTGGTTACGCACTACGACTACGACAACGACGAGGGACGAACGGGTGCCGCTTTAAAGGGCCAGTCAACAACCCCGAGGTCCAAAAATTCTTATAGGGAGAAATATGTGCACTTTTGCTATGTGAACATGCTGCCGCAAGAATTTTGCGAATACGCGCAATAATAAGGAAGTTACAGGGGTTAGAACGTCCGTTTCAGCTGGTTTCAAATTTTCGCGCGGCCTCTCCACCCTTCTCCGCCGTAGAAAGGGGGAGGCGTAGCCCATCGTCGTGACTCCGCCCACTCCGGCAACGTGACACGACGTCAGTGACACGTCATCGGCGCGCAGCTAACGACCGAGCACGTGTCACACGAGCACGAGCACGTGTCAGCGCCGCAGGGAGGAAGCGCGATGCGAAGAGACGACCCTTTCCCTAGCGGTAAAGTAGAGAGACGCCTCTTTATCTCGGAGGCTTTCGTTCTGGCAATACCGCTTCTCCCGGTAGTCTCGGGCTCTACAAAACGGCAGAGGGCAGCACAGGAAAATGAAAATGCGTACTGCGCGGCCGAAACTGCATCACCGCAGGGCCAAGGCGCCGTTTCGTAGGCCAAAAGACCAATCGACGAGTTCAGTGCCACGTCAGGTCGGCGATCGCCGACTTGACGTCACTGCGCGTACAAGGAGGATGGGTCAGGTGTAGGAAAGCAGCGCGGGAATTGTTTTTCGAAACAGAGGGTCTGCGCGGCGCGCAGCGCTGTAATATTCGGGAAACGTGATCGTCGCGGTCTACTGTACGAATTAGCGAGCTTGTTTGGGGGGTGTTGAAAAAAGTAGGAGCCTGTTGACGGGCCCTTTAAGGAGCTTCGCCCCTAAAAGAAACGTCAGAGAAGCGTACACAAGGCATGTACAGTTGATGTTACTGGCCGAAACACAGACTGCAACTGGCTCCACTTTACATGCAACCTAAAGAAGATTTTACTGGAATCCTCCAAGCTCGTCTTTGTGACCCGTGTCAAGTAAGCGTCCCGTGTTTTGGCGCAGGCATTTGTCATCCGTGCTTGCGCATCCCAACCGTTATGCAAATGACCCGCAGAACTTTGCAGCAGCGCCCCCGCTTGCGCGGCAGCCAGAAACTGCAGTCGACACCTCACCCAATTGGCACGCACGTGCGTGCCTGCCAAGTGACAGAACCGGCGACCGACACAATGCGCCAGAAAAACCGTTCCGTGTGTCAGGGAGCACCGAAACTAGCCGAGTGACGTCACCACACGTGACTCAGACTGTCGCGAACTTTCGTGCGTCCGTTTTCCTTTAAGTTCCGTATAAGAAAGTGCGGAGAAACGAGGTTCGTCTACGTGAAACACATATAACGGCGATAAATGTGTGAGCATTCGTCATGCGACAAAAATGAAGGGAAAATAGACAACCACCCATTTGTAGCACAAAGCCACAAGGAAATCCGTACGGATTTCTCAGAAAGAAAGGCTTCTTAGTTGCCGAAAAATTCGTCCTGGTCCGGGACCAGGACGAATCCGACCGGGACGAATACCCGGACCAGGACGAATTTTTTGGGCAACTAAGAAGCTTTTCTTTCTGAGAAATCCGTACGGATTTCCTTGTGGCTTTGTGCTACAAAATGGGTGGTTGTCTATTTTCCCTTTATTAACCCTTCCGCCACCTTGCGGGTTTCCGCAGAACTCATTTGCAATGCGACAAAAATATTTACAGAGGTAAGGCTAATCGAGCAAGGTTTCACTAAAACTCCCGATGTGTAAAGCACGGTGAGACATACACTGTTCGGCATTGCTCGTGTTAGGGCAAACGGAAACGAAAACGCGATCTGGCAATGTAGGACTTCAGTATATAGGTACTGCGAGATTGCAAACACTGACCCAGAGGAAGAATGACTCAAAGAAGCCAGTGCGACAAACTAGTGGCGTACCCAGGAAGTAGCACAAGGAACGTGCATTCCTCCCTTCCCTTCCACAACTCTTTCCGAAGCCATGGTATTGGCTTGAGGAGAACTTCTTGGCCTAGTTGGTATTGCCAACTGGCCATACCAACTAGGCCGCCCATGTCGTCGTGTTCGTGTCTCTCTTCTGCGTATGTTTTTTTTTCTAGCGGCAGAATGTGATACAGCATGGTAATGGACGTCGAGGACATACCGTGGCGCCATCTGCCGGATTCCCTCAGTGACGTAAAGAGCGACATCACGTGATACCAGCAGCGACGTTTTCGACGTCTCCAGTGGTTAAGCCCAGTTAAGCCCATTCATTCACCGCTGTTTCGTATTGCAAGCGTTCTGGGCATGTGCCTTAGCTGCAAAACAACCGTGACGTGACGCCAGCCGAGGTTTCTGCTGAGCAACGGGCGGCATCGCCGCGTCGTCCACTCTCTAATACTAATAACTGATGGGCATAAGCGTGCGCAGGGTACCCCTCCAGGGGGGGGGGGGGGGGCGAAGGTTCTTCGCAGCGCCCCCCTCCCTATTATGACAGACGCCGCAGTGGGGGGCTCCGGAAATTTCGACGATCTGGTGTTCTTGAACGTGCACTGAAATCACACAGTAGCGGACCTCTAGCACTTCGCCTCCATCGAAATGCGACCGCCGCGGCCACGGGATCGAACCCGCGACCTTCGGGGTCAACTGCCGAGCGCCGTAACCGCTACACCACCGCGGCGGACGTCACCGTTGAGCGGTCACCTATTTCTTGCTTCAACAATGCTTGATTGGAAATGCAGTTGAAGCCTCATACGCACCTAAGATCCGATTGCCAGTTCGCTAATGCTCCAAAAAGAGTGGCCCAACGTCGCACTGTGGACTTACGAGAGTCAAGCTATAAAAGGTTCCACATATGACGCTGTTCTAAACTCCCCTAAAAGCAGCGCCCCTGAGACTGCGTCGGAACGCGTGGCTTCACAGTGCGCGTGGAGCGAGTTGTTCGCCCCCCCTGCTGGGGCCGACGAAGAAAAGAAAAAAGTTTAAAAAATGCGAGCAATGAACGACGAAAACGAATTCGGGCGGATGCGGCGTGCACACGTGAGCGTCAAAACAAGAGCGTTACAGGAAGGCGCAGCAACGGCGAGGTGACGAGCGATGGTTTATATACAAGGCGCCTCGAGGAAACACCTTTGCCACTTCCCCCCTTCCTTCTTTCCGGGGCTCTTCATCTTAGAGCCGCCACTCGGAAGTTTTTGTAACTTGCTTCGTCAGCCCCGTTACTCCGAAAATGTTAGCAGATGATTCGCTCCATCAGCAATGTACAGTGCAGTCCACTGTTAAAGGGAACAGTCGGTTACAAATAAAAGATGCAACGATATGAGCCTCCTCGTACCATAAACTAGACGTGCCAGGGAACAAAGAATTCGTCTTCCGATACTCGCACCGTGCTCATCGCATCGATCATGGATGTCAGAAAGCAGACACCGTGTTCCACTTAATAGCGGACCGGAATGTACGTCCGTATCTCAACAGGTGAAAGGGTGTGTGGATGATATAAAGAACTCTAGGAGAGCGTTGTGCCACAAGATTGAAGTCAACCGGATCAGCCCAACAGGATCGGGTCGAAGGAAATTTGACAGCTTCCTCTATGAAGGCAGATCTACGGCAGGGCCGCCGAACAAAGGAGCGCGGGTATTAAAAGCTACCGCTGCCGGTATCATCATCATCATCATCAGAAGCGCAGCAGCAGCTAGCGCTATTGTAACACACAGGAACAGCTCTATAGTCCTGTGTCTTCGGTGTATCCGCAAAAGTCATCTGCACTCGACGTTCATGTCTTGTGCTTGTGGACGTCTTTTGCACTGATTAACCTACCGTGTGTCGCACTAACTTGTCCCAACCGAAGTATTCGCGACCTCAGAGATCACGTTTACCAAAGGTCACGCGTCGGGCCGATTATGCGAGGGGAGAAAAAAACGAAGCTAAGAGCTCGCGCAGACCTCGCCTTGCCAAGGCTTGGCTTGCCTGTGACGTATAATTATGTTCCACCTCTGGTTCATTTCTTTCCTCTATGCAGTATAGACACTGCTATACGAAATACACGGGGTAGAGTGGGTGGGGGGAGGAGGGGGGGTGAGATATGAGGGGGTGCTTGGAGTGGGTTTGTGTGCTGGGAAGGCTGTTGCAGCAAGGGGGGGCCCGCGCGGCCCCAAATTTCAGAAGCAAATGCGGGGAGGGGGGAATATTCCAGACACGAACCATAACAGCGTGCGCAGCGGCGGATGGAGGGATGCCCTTCGCATTGTATACATTATAAACCGCTAGACGGGCCGGAGCAACCTTCGATGACGTAGGTACACCTCGCGCCCGTCCGTGCCAGACAGACAGGCGCCATCTGGCGGTGCGTGCTCGCATAGATCGGTCGTCAGATAAATAAAGTTTGGAGTCTTTCTTCGTACCGGCGATCGGCCCTGAAGTTCCCAGGAAAGCAGGTTTGTAAACATGCCGTGAAAACCGGCAGACAGTGAAGCTGTGAGCGAGCGAGTGTGCGATTGGCTGGCGAGATCACGTGCATAATCCATACCACCATTATCACCATCATTTCGAACATCATCTTCATCCTCTAGCATCGTCATCGGCACTTGAAGCGTATCACTGCGTTTTACTTACTTTTTCTTCACTCCCTACTCTGGCTACGTTACCTTCGTGACGCCTACTACAGCTGCTACTGCTGCTACTACTGCTACGACCACTACTACTACTACTACTACTACTACTACTACTATGACCACTACTACGACTACGACGGCACAGGACAGACTAAGACAACTTCGCTGTTAAACCGGCAGACAGCGAAGTAGCAACTTCGCTGTTAAAAAGGTAGGCAACTCGACCATTGATCGCAAGATTGACTGATGACAGTGTTGGTGCCTTAACAGGCGGTTAGGCAACAGGAACTGACATTAACGATTACGAGTTCTCATCTAGCAACACTGACAAACATAAGCCATAATTTGTCCAACGTTATGCAAAGCTAGCCAGCAACAGCCGGTGTTATTTACAATAATATCTGGGGTTTTACGTCCCAAAACCACGATAAGATTATGAGGGACACCGTAGTGAAGGGCTCCGGACATTTCGACCATCTGGTGTTCTTTAACGTGCACTGACATCGCACAGTGCACGGGTCTAACATTTCGCCTCCACCGATATGCGACCGCCGCGACCGGGTATCGAACCGGCGACCTTCGGGTCAGCAGCTGAGCACCATAACCCACTGATCCACCGTGGCGGACAGCAACCGCCGGTGTTAACGAGTGCTGGTGGTATAGGGCAGTAGATACGTACGTCAAAGTGAAGTGACTGTATTCGGGATCGTAGCTCATACTTTTCCGGCGGAATATCAGCCATCTCTTGACGTCCTTACTGTTAGGAAAGTAATGGTGGCGCTATCTTCTGAATTGCAGAATAGAGCACGGCTCAGTGCCACATGGAACGGAGTAGGGGAAGGAAGGAAGGAAGCAAACAGAAAGGGAGAAGGCAGGGAGGTTAACCAGGAAGACTTCCGGTTGGCTACCCTACACTGGGGGGATTAGGGAAGGGGAATAGAAAGATGAGAAAGAGAGAGGAGGGAAGAGAAGGAAAAGAGAATAAAAGAGAAGAATACGTGATGGACGTTTCGGAACGCGCAAGCGGACGTCCGTACGTCTGGGCGACTTCTATCGACCAGCGGGCACGGTCAGTGCTATCGCTCAGGCCTGTCCTCGAATACTGCTAGATAATACTGAAACTAAGGATTTATGAGCTCTGCATTTCCTAACCAACACCTGTCACGCCCCCCTCAATGTGTGGATGGATGGATACATCATGAGTGGCGTGGCTGCATGGATGAACGGTCGGTTGGAGGGATGTACGGATGGACGGGTGAGAAGATGCATGGATGTATGAATGGGTGGGTGTTTGCAGGATCCCCTTTGAAGTGGGGCGACGGCTAGTGACACCAAACTCTTCATCGGATATTATCGCGATTGTTGGTTATGAACAGCCATAAGCCAATCCATCACATGCTCCAGATATCACGCAAACACCCGGACAGTTGGACGGTTGGATGCATGTACCGACGAACGGACGCTTGGACGTATAGATGGATGGATGGCTGTTAGGAGAACCCCTTTGGATCAGGGCCACGGATACAGAGCCACCAAGCTCTCCAGTGAATATCATTATGGCCAGATAGTTTTCATAAATCGATTATCAGTTATGCACAGCACACCCTCCCCCCTCCCTCAATTTATTTACTGCGCCTCAAGGAACTCAGGCTCGTGCGAACTGGTAATCTATGATGAACCACAACTACCGAAGCAAGGACGATACTCGCCCTTCTTGTTATGGTCCCCAAACAGCGAAACCGTTACTCCCAAAGAGGCATCATGCGTCAGCTCACCGTGGCAGTGGGCGCACTTGTCTCCGCACCGTTGGTCAGTGGCCGCACCGTTGACTGCGGCGGGCGACGCACCGTTAGCTGTTGTGCCGTTGGACGAAGACGGCGAGGAAGACGACGACGAGGAAGAAGCCGGCGGTCTTGGCGAGGGGGCGGCGTCCGGCTCGGGGCTGCCGGTGCGTCGCCGTTTGGCCGGCGCGCTTGGCGCCACGCTGGTGGACGAACGCCACGCCGGCCACGCGCAGGCAGCGGCCAGCGCCTCCGAACCCGCTGGCGACCAGGTTTACGCGGCGCCCGTGTCCCTTATCGCGTTCCTCCCACCACGAACCGGGGCGGAACCCGACGCTAACACTTCACAGCACCGCTAACCACCATCACCACCGCCATCACCATCACAGCCCGCAGAGGACAGACCACAAAGGGATGATGGTGCGAGGGCCGGTGATGAGGACAGTACACGGGAGCACCGGGACACCTCGGAACCACAACCGATGCCATCGTTAGAGGACCCTCTTTTGTGACAGCCGGTGTCGTGCGGCTTTGTTCTGTTTCTCACACAGAGTTCAATGCTCTGCACAGTGGAGTGCTGTTCCTTGCGTGAAGCCAAAGACTTGCGCAACTCTTAGGGGGAGGGCGAACCGGCACTTGAGTTCTAGTTTACAAACCCTCCCGGTCCAACCAACAACCACCAGTGCCGCACGTCGGCTCGGAAGAAGCTGCGCTAGAAGAGGTGACAGGAGACGTCTTCAAGAGGACAAGGGTGGACGTCTTGGCGACCCGGACTTCTTGGTTGTTGCGAGGAATGTTTACGTCCGTGAAGTGGCGTGAAATCACTCGGAATTCAGACGTCTTCTGTGAGAAGACGCGTCTGCAGACCAACGAGTTTGCTTCTGATATTTACAAAGCCTGATACAGAGTTCTTATCCTTAAGAGAAGGGAGTCTTCGAGAGCTGAAGTCATCCGAGCGAAATGTGTTTTCTTATAATTCTTGATCATTGTAAGAGGACAACCATTGTAGCCGGTTCATCTTGGTCGTCTTTGAGAACCACCTGTAGACAGGTGCTAAAAATCCAAGTCACCGTCGCGGTCTATTGTAATCTTCACGCTTCCAGGTGGCAGTCAAGAGCGTTCCGGAAATAACTGACACGTTAAGACTGTCAGACGCACACGGAACGATATCCAAACGATTCACTTCCAGTGGAGCTTGGAGATTGCGAATGAGGTCTTCTGGGCCTTACCGGCGCTTGCAGTAGACGAAAGGTATACTCCCTTTTCCTTCAGATGCGAGGGTAAGCCGGAAGTCAGTTGCGGAGGGTATCCAACAGGTGAAATCCGTCACGGCGGGAAATGCGATGTGCCAAGGCGATTCAACCGGCGAGCTCGCCGCTGAGGCGTCCAAGAAGGCTGACAGCTTCAGGAGGACGTTACAGGTGTTCAACGAACTTACACGGAAACAAGCGTCCCGAAGTTGTGAAGCCCTCAGGTGACGTAGGAGCGAAGCAGTTGTTAAGCTTTCAGATGTCAGAGAGACAGCACTTTGCCGTTTGATATCTTCCTCCAGCGTATATCCTGAAGCGGTTTACACACTAGATTCGGGCGACAATCTTGAGACGGTGGGCGTTCCAGTACGCAGTGTCTTCTGGCCGGCGATGAGCAGACCAGAGGGTACTCGATGCGACGGTCAAACTGAATTACCGAGGTTCCCCAGCTAAACGTTAATGAGCCAAACGTTCAACTGGCCGCAGTTGCGAATAAACGTTCGGTGACAAACAGGGGCTTGAGTTTCCGGTTTATGAACTCTTCGACGCAGCTGACCACCGGTTCAGACCGGCTCGGCGAAGCTCCGCTAGAAGAGGTAACACATGAGTCGTCTCGCAGAGGTTCCGGTTGAGACGCACTGTAGCCGAAAGTACACACAGTCAACCCAGGGGTTCCGGGGACTGCGCGAAGTTCGAGAGCTCCGGCTGGCCCGGGCCGCACAAGTGGTGGTTAGAAGGGGTGGTCCACTTCGAGCTGGAAGCCGAGGCTGAATGGAAAGCAGGGTTACGTCGACGATAGGCGTCCACAGCTGAGAACCTCGCTCGCCGGCGTCAAAAGGAGGGGGGTAGAGGCCCAGGAGAGTCTGCCGGTGTTTGCGTGCCGGGCTCGGCGAAACCCCGAGTCCCTGCTGCCGACTCGAAGTCTTCAAAGTGTGGAGAAGAGGGTGAGAGAGAAAGAGTGAGAGGGGTTGCGAGCAGCGCTGGCTGTGTCCCCGTTCCGAGGCGAGACTCGCGAGCCGACTGAATCACGGCCCGCAACTGCTTTGCCCGCTAAGCCCGGCCGGGACGCCGCGCGCTCTCACGGCGGTGTCCGCCATCTTGGCGTCCAGGAATAGAACCACGCGCGCCGCACACCCCTGGCTGGCTTCCTGGCACCGGGCCCAGGGCTCGTTTCTTCGGTGGTGGCTCCCCCCCGTGCCCGTTGTGCGGAACCGCGCGCCGAAGGGGGGCGGTGGTGGTGAGGATGTACTCCCCTCCCCCCCACCTCCACCCCCCCCCCCCCCCCCTTAAACCGTGGAGGAGGAAGAGGTGGCCCGTGGGCCGCTGCGGTCCGGGTTGTACCGCGGGCTCGCCCCACGGGCTGTGCGTACGTGCGCCGCTGGTGGGTTCGTGCTTGAGTGTCTGTCTATCTGTGTATATGTTTTACGTGTACCCGTGTCCCGGGAAACCGCCACGGTGGTCTAGTGGTTATGGAGCTTGAATGCTGACCCGCAGGCCGCGGGATCGAATCCCGGCCGACGCGGCCGCATTTTGGATAGAGGCGAGAATGCTAGAGGCCGGTGTGCTTAGATTTAGGTGCGCGTTAAAGATCCCCCCAGGTGGTCAAAATTCCCGGAGCCCTCCACTACGGCGTCTCTCATAATCATATCGTGGGTTTGGGACGTAAAACCCCACCACTTATCATATGTGTCCCGGGAGACTTTCTTTATTTCGTTCTTTGTTTCTCTTACTTTCTTGCTTTCTTTCTTCTGTATGTGTGTATATCTATCTATCTATCTATCTATCTATCTATCTATCTATCTATCTATCTATCTATCTATCTATCTATCTATCTATCTATCTATCTATCTATCTATCTATCTATCTATCTATCTATCTATCTATCTATCTATCTATCTATCTATCTATCTATCTATCTCTTCTGTCCGTCTATCTGCGTATGCTGCGCGCGTATACCTGTGTCCCGGGAGAGACTTTCTTTCTCTCTTTCCTTTTTTTTTCTTCAGCGACTCCTCCTCCCTTCATTCATTCTTGCTTCGCTTTCTTTTTCTAACTCCCTCACCTCCCCCCCCCCCTCCCCCCCCCGGCGCAGTCCCGGGGACAGGGCATACGGCGGTCGGCGCGGCAAGACGCGAGAAGCGCTGACACTCCGGCGTCGCCGACGTGCTCTTCTCTTCTGATGTTTGGCGCTGCTCAGCTGTTTCGGTGCGCGCGCAGGGGCGCTAGCAGGCGTGCCCTGCGCGACGAGGGAGCTTTGGCTCGGGCTGGAGTCCTTCTGGCAGAGTCGTCGGAGGCCTAGGAGCAGTAGGTTCGACGCTGGGTAGCGGGTGGGGGGGGGTCTGTGCTTTCGCCGGCGGCGGCGCCGGACACGCCTGCAGGGGCGACAGGAATTCGCGTGAAAAGCGCACAGTGCGAGCGCGAGCGGCCCTCGACGTTGCCCCCCCCCCCTCCCCCTCCCCCCCCCTTGTATCTTGCCTCGCCTTACCCCCCCCTCCTCACCCCCCCGAGTTTTGCCACGCGCGCCTCGGTGGATTGTCTTAAATCGAGAGGAGGAGTGTTTGGCAGGAGCTCGAAGGGTAAATAGAAACAGCGGCACAGAGAGAGAGAGAGAGAAAGAGAAAGGGGGAGGGATGCACGCTTGCCTGTGCTCTTTCTCTGTGCTCGGAAGAAGTGTTGACAGCCGCAGCGTTGCTTTTAATAAAAGAAAGCTGAATTTAGGCCACTGTAGATCGCCCGAGACGTCCTGTAGAGATCCTCTAGACATATTTGCTTTTTTTTTCTTGCAGGTGTCCTTGGCAGGCACTTCACGTGTAAATGGAGAAATAAAGAGGTGGTGATAAGTGTGTGTGTCGGTAAATGTTCCCAGTGTTCGGAATAGCGCTGACTTCACGGTGTGCCATATAAATGGTGTATGAAGACATTGGACGAACCGTAGACGTGTTCTAGACATCACTGTTTTTTTAAAGGAGTACCTGGCATCCGACGGTTAGTGAGGGCATTATGCACCTGCGTAATGATCCCTGCATTCGGTTAGCACGTCGACAACGTGCTGACCGAATGCCTTAACATAGTTGCACCTTAACAAATCTCAACGCCGCGCGTATTCGTAACACAAGGAACGAAAGTATCACACGAATCGCCTGAGTCGGTGCTTGTCTGCATGTAGCCTTTGCGTTACATGAGCCCAAGAGCACCGTGTGCTATAAAACAGAGAGTTTAGTAAACACGCTGTGTACACTGCCTGTACTAGACTCCTTGCAAGACCTATCTGTCACGAGCCTTTTCTGCAAATTCTGCTGAAACCGCGGACGCCACTAAAGCTGCAGGGTTTCATGCCTCCCACATAAAGGTTTAACTTTATTCGCTTCAAGTATCGATATCTTAACAGCGGCCCAGTAAAAAAACGAAACTGAACATGGATGCTTCTAGAACTCCGGCAGACATCCCGTAGACATCTTGCGTTTGTAGACACCTATAAACTCTACATATAATCGTCCATACACTTTCTGCAGGACTTCTAAACTTAATACCTGGAGTGATTGAACGACCGTCCTACTCTCACGCTTTTTTCGTCCCGACAATGGAATTAACCGACGAAGAACAAGTGGGACCATACGTACACAAGTTACGAGGTAGATAATCTGTAGAATTCACATAAAGTCCTCTATGCCTAGAATTAGTCTTTAGTAGTGTCTATACCCTCATGGTCCTTCCCTTCACACTTTCACGCGGTGAGGCGCCAACTCGCGCTAATCTTTGTCGTACGTGGTTTCAGCACTCCTGGTTGGAAGCCAAGGCTGCAGCCTCGCTGACGAATCAAGGAGCGCATTGAGACGGTCGTGCGAAGCATGCGCAGGAACGTGCCACCTGCGCCTGCAGATGACTCTAATCATTCTTGAGGTTGCAACTTTCCTGACCCTGTCGCCAGGAAGCTGAAGCCCTGTCACTGCCGACCCCAGCGCCAATGCCTTTCCTTGTTACCTTAGGACACGTGCCCGCCACACACGTATTGAATCATCCGCCACGGTGATATAGTGGTTATGGTGCTCGGCAACTGACCTGAAGGTCGCGAGGTCGAATCCCGACCGCGGCGGCCGCATTTCCATGCAGGCGAAATGCTGTAGAGGCCCGCTTACTTAGACTTAGGTGCACGTTAAAGAAAACCAGATGATCGAAATTTCCGGAGCCCTCCACTACGTCTTCCCTTCATAATCACGTCGCGGTTTTGGGACTTTAAACACCAACAGTTGTTATTAACGTGTTGGATATAGATCTTAAAGATGGTCACGGAGAAGAAACAAACGCTGCCGATGATCAAAGGAATCATCGTGGCGCGAAGTTCAGACTTGAGAATGGCAAGAAATGGAATACACGGAGATGCATGTAATAAGGTTGTCACTCACTCACTCACTCACTCACTCACTCACTCACTCACTCACTCACTCACTCACTCACTCACTCACTCACTCACTCACTCACTCACTCACTCACTCACTCACTCACTCACTCACTCACTCACTCACTCACTCACTCACTCGCTCACTCACTCACTCACTCACTCACTCACTCACCCACTCACTCACTCACTCACTCACTCACTCACTCACTCACTCACTCACTAACTCACTCGCTCACTCACACACTCACTCGCCCACTCACTCAGTCAGTCACTCGCTCACTCCAATATAGAACTGCTTTTTAGTGGTGAGAGATCGACCAGGTAGACAAACCCAACGCTTAGGATATTCACGCAAGTTTTGTCGTTTTGCTGTGCAGTTGCAGGAAATAGTGCCCGCTCCCAGTACATGTAGACACTTCCAACGCGGCTGCGCATACATCGGTCCTAGTTTCGCGTTTATCACAAGTGTAAAGTAAACTTAAAGGCCCCATGCCGCGACCTCGCCAGACCTTGCGTAGAAGCTCCAAAAGATTGTTTCGCTTCACGGAAGGATAACTGGTTGCCGAGAAAACCGTCCGACAACGGAGATGTAAGCGTGTGAGTGTGATTGGCTAGCGAGATGATCACGTGGTGTCGTAAATCCACCGCCAGATCTGAAATATGCGCGCTCACACATTTAGAGCATCATCATCATCATAATTATTTATATGATCGTCATAGTTCTATTTATTCGATCCTCCGTCTAGTCACCTGAGCTGCGTGACTACTACTAGAACTACTACTACTACTCCCTGCTTTCTTTCATTTCCTTCCCACCCTCCACTTCTACTATACTACTACTATGCTACTACACAGCTCTGCTGCTGCTATGCTGGTATGCTACTTCTGCTACTACTACTATTACTGCTACTACTTCTGCTACTACTAGTATTACTGCTACTACTACTACTACTATTACGACTACTATTACTGCTACTACTACTACTACTACTACGACTACTATTACTGCTACTACTGCTACTACTACTCTACTACTATGCTGCTGCTAGTACTACTACTATCTGCAAGTACTCACTACTACTACTACTACTACTTCTACTACTGTTGCTGCTGTTACCACCACCACTACTACTACTACTACTACTACTACTACTACTACAATCTGCAACTACTGCTATTACTTCTACTACCACTACTACTACTTCTGCTGCTGCTACCACTACTACTACTATTACTACTACTACTACTACTAGTACTGCTACTACTGCTAGTCCTACTACTACTACGATGACGACGGCGGCACATGGTAGACTAAGAATAAGGCAGCTTCAGTGTCAGTACGCCGCTATAACCACCCCTGCACCAGCTATAGGAGTGTACCAAAACATGGCGTCGATGATGTGCCTCTGCCGCCACAGTCTCTTCCTGATGGCATGCAGCTTGGCGAAAGTACGGACTTCGAGATTAGCTCCCGTTTATCAAAGAGACAGAGAGAGGGAACCGTCGCGTGGGACGTAGATTCGAAGACCACGTATTTCGCAACACGGCCGCATTAGACAGTCCCCGGAATACCGTGCAGCCCCACCCCTCGGGTTAGTTTTAGTACAGAAGCTGCAGTGTCGAAACCACCCCCTAAATGTCACCGCGGAGGGTTCTTTTACTCGGCGAACTAAACTTAAACGCAGAGCCACAACACACACACATTCGCTGTTTCGAATGTCGGATGAGGCTTCCCTCTGAGCAAACTTCCGAGAAATGAACGACAACGGTCGCTTCAGGGAGGGAAGTATAGATACACGGGGCGGATTAAGAAATCGGAGCTTATAACGAGCGCGTCTACGGTGCGTCTTTGACAAGTGGTAGCCCTGCTAGTTCGCTCTGCCAAGTCCGTGTCAAGGGGAGAGACGATGTGTTGCGTTGGATCAGCGGTCGCCGGTGCATACTGCGCCGACGGGCGATTCTCAAGAACAGTCGACGAGACCTGATCCCGACTACCTTAGCTTGTTCTGGTACGTGTGAAACACAAGAAAAGAGTAATGCGGCGACCTTCACTAAGGGGAGCAGTATATATTGTATGAGAATTAGCTGATCATGCCATGCACAGGCGGCAATGTCATGTTTAGTCAACTTTTACCAACAAGCCAGCTTTAGCCACAAGGAGGCAACACTGAAAAATTACTGCAGATCCACGAAGTGAATGCTGATCATGGAGCGAAGCTCCTTGGAAGCCAGTCTACGTCATTTTATTTTACTAAGTGTGGCGCCATTGATCGATGCGCTAGCGCTGCACGGTCTAAGTATGAGCGGCTTGCGAGCAATGCAGCGCGCTGTACACGGCTTGTATGCGCGCTCTAGGTACGAGCGGCGCGGCGCCGGCGCAACACCTGCGCGCGGTTGGTATGCGCGCTGCGAACGGTTCTGCGCATGACGTCATGACCTTGATCGATACGCTTGCTGAGAGAGGGTTTCGGAGCGGCGCCGCAGCTGTTCCGACGGGGACCTACAACGACGACGGTGACAACGGACATCGTGAGAGCCTAAGGAGTTTTGCTCCAAATAATTAAGAATTTTGGGGGGCTTAACGTCACAAAAGTACGATATGATTATGAGGAACGTCGCCGTGGAAGGCTCCGGAAATTTCGACCTCCTGTGTTTCTTTAACGTGTCCCTCGACATAAGTACACGGGCCTCTAGCATTTCGCCTCCTCCGAAATGCGGCCGTCGCGACCGGGATTCGATCCCGCAACCTTGGGGTCATCACTGGAGCACACATTCAAAAGTAGCTAGCATTTAAGGATCAGCTAGCTAACTCTGTAGCCGACATTGGGTGGTGGGTGGGCAACTGTAGGCAACGTTAACACTATCCGAAATCAGGTGGAAAAGTAGCCAACAATAGGCGAACTGTCAGTGTGCAGTAGTTACGCGCATCTAGCCAGAACGAGGCAACAATAACACGATGTAAGCGGGTGCTTATCTTACGCTACAGTGTACTAGTTACGCTGTCCAGGGCTACCGGGACAGCGCACCGCCGTCAACACGAACGGCGCAGAAAGGTCACGTGATCATACATGACGTCATCCGTAACTTGCAGTAGCATTTATTGGCAGGCTAGTTGGCGATGTACAGTTCATAGTTATAACAGTGCAAACGCAACGAGGAACCAAGAAGACATCGGGCAGAGCGGCAAGACAACGCAAGGTCTTGTGTCTTCCTGGTTTCTTGTTACGCTGTTATACATACGGGCTAGTCACCTGTGACGGTATCGTGACGTCACAGGTCGTCAAAATTTGTGACGTCATCATGACGTCACGCAATGATGGCGTCATTACATCGTCGCTAAGGGTGGGCCCATCCCGGAGGCAGTGGGACACCACGTGAAGGGCAGAAAGCATTAGGGTGGGCGAAGCACGGTTGAATACATCGGCTGAGAAGAAACAGAAAGAGAAGGTGGCTTCCGTCTTCGACGAGTCGTCTTAGGCATAGAGTTTCCTATAGATACACTAGAGGGAACTCTGGCGCTGGTGTCTATGGGAGCTGCAACGCACGGTGCTTCTGACAGCAGTGAATTATGGGTAGTACACAGGTTTGCCTAGTCTTGTCTGGTCTTCGTTCTTTCGGCTCCGTGTGGCCTCAATCCGCTTTGCCGCAATACGACGTTCAGCAAAGGTTTAGCAGTTACGCTTCACCACCTTGACCTTTTTTGGCTCACGAATCCAAATCGGCTCACGATGTTCACAACGGTCCATTCTTTTATCCGAAACAGAACAAAAACACAACAATAAACAAAGCCACAAGTGCATTCGATGCCGGAAGCACGAATACTAGGCAAATTTGTGTACTACCCATCATTCCCTTGGTGGCTGAACGATCTCAGCGCCAGAGTTCCCTCTAGTTAATTTTAGGAAACTCTATGGTCGCGGCTGTGGAACTCTATCGAAAGTACTCCTAACCCTCGCCGCGCTGGTTCACGAAATATGACAGCGAAGACTGCAGCGATACGGTATGTTTTCTGTCCTTGGTCTCAGGTGGCGCGTCAGTTCTCTTACCTCCATCAGATTTGTCCGTTGACATGTACGGGAAAGGAAATTATAGATAATAATAATATTCGAGGCCTTTACGTGCCAGAACCGCGGGACATGATTGTGAGGCACGCCGCCGTGGAAGGCTCCGAAAATTTTCGACCATACGATGTTCTTTAACGTGCATTGACCTCGCACTGTGCACGGGCGTCTAGTATTTCACCTCCATCGCGACGCGACTGCCGCGAAATTATAATAGAGTTTCGCAACTGGTTTGACTGAATAACCCTGTAGAAAAAAAAAAAAACACCCCCGGTTATCGCGGAAGCCTAGTCACCATAAGCGTGCGCAGGGTTCCACTTCAAGGGGGGCGAAGGTTCGTCGCAGCGCCCCCCCCCTCCGTGTTATGCCAGTGTATGGGGCTGACCTTGCGCCCCCCTCTCGCCCCCCCCCTGCACCCCCCCCCCCCCCCGTGCGCAACCCCATGCTAGTAATTGTCCCCCCTTGTTGCTGCTCTCTTTGTACGCTTCCTCCATCAAGGTTGCATACCAGGAATGTGAGACCAACACCACCCCGGTCGGCTGTGAAGGAGTGGCCCCTCCCCCCACACCCGCTGTCCTTTCTCTTCAACCTGGGGCAAAGACAAGCGATGGGGGGGTGTCCCATGCTCTCTTTATTAGCGCTGTGTCATAGCGCTATTTTCGCGTCATCGTGCAACGCGGGCAAAGCCTGGAAGACTTGAAACCGCGCCCGGTCCAAGAGGACCACAGCCGTGCCTCTCCATAATAGTACATCGCCATCCCCTTTCGCAATCACTGGCACTCGCATGTTCTTACGATGACACATGGTCTGGGCAGTGCCAAAACAATACCCAGTATATCGGCCAACCATAATCCAACAATAGTCGTGTGCAGGGCCGTAGCCAGAAATGTTTTTCGGGGGGGGGGGGGGGTTTCAACCATACTTTATGTATGTTCGGGCGTGCGTTTTATGTCTGCAAGCAAAATTGAAAAATTTCGGGGAGATTTGAAACCCCTCAACCCCCCTCCCCCCTTAGCTACGCCACTGGTCGTGTGGGAGGCGACCCTGTCCAACTGTGACCCAGTGCAGCAACAAGCCCTGGTCGACCGAGCCCGAACGGCGGCAAGAGCCAATGGTCTTCCGGACTAGGAGGTCCACCCACTAGCGACTTATTTGTTAGGAATAAATGTTTTATTCTCTCTCTATCTCTCACCATGAGTGGGTATGTGCCAATCAACCCCGGGAGCATCATCATCATCATCATCATCACACTTTCGAGCTCATCGGCTTAAGCAAAAGTTTCCCGCAATCAAGAGAAATTTTGCGTTACCGTAATCGACAAACCCTGTTGATGGGAGCTGTACATGACGGATCTGCGCTACGTCGTAAGGAAAAAAAGCTGCAAGCGCGCGAGTGTGTGTGATCGAGCATCATCATCAGCATCATCATTACACTTTAGTTATATTTTTATTGCCTCTACCTCAGATCACGTGGCCTGCGTGACGCCTACTTACTCCTCCTCCTCCTCCTCCTACTACTGCTACTACTACTACTACTACTACTACTACTACTACTACTACTACTACTACTACTACTGCTGCTGCTGCTGCTGCTACTATTACTGAATGAAGGAAGGGGAATTTGAGGGCTCGTTTCTCTGTTGACACGAACCTTAATGAAAACCAAGCAGATCATTGGAGCCAAGGACGACGACGACTACTACTAATTAGAGCTGTGCACGGGCCTAATTTTCAAGCCCGAGCCCGGCCCGGGCCCACTGACTGCGTCGAAGGCCCGCCCGAGCCCGACCCCAAAGGGCTTCAAGCCCGTCCGGCCCGGCCCGACGTACAAAAATACAAACCCGGGCCCGGTCCGGCCCGACACCATGAAAGTTTGCTGCGGAGACAAGATATAACTTTTTTATCATGTGGCATTTTATTCAACATATCAAAGTTAAACATATGCAAACGACACATGTTAGTTTGTATGCAAAGATTACAAACTGTGTAAAAATAACAAGCTGTGCAGTGATTCGGACATCAGTGAAGTGCGGCGCTCCTGCATCACATATCCCGTCGAACTGAAGTTCCGTGCGCTGCTCGCACTGGTAGCCGGTATCGCGAATATTTTTTTCGCAAGCATAGCAAGCTTAGAATAACTAGACTCCTTGTTCTTCCAGAAATTTTGTATCTCTGATGCAGGTCAAAAGGATGATTGCATGGATAAATAATCACAAAGGTGATCTGCAGTGGGTTCATCGTTAAAGAAAACAATTCCGGCACAACGTCTATATATTTGGTTTGATGCGGGCTTTGCACCTGGCCCGGCCCACCCGAAGCCCGAGATGAGTAGCCCGAGCCCGGCCCGGGCCCGAGATGGGAAGACCTCCGCATACCCGAACCCGGCCCCGCGGGCCGGGCCGGGCTCGGGCTTTCGGGCTACCCGGAGCCCGTGCACACCTCTACTACTAATACTACTACTACTACTACTAACTACAACAAGAAAACGACAACGACTGCAAATAGAAGCGGCGGCACTAGCGGCAGAGTGTTTTACAGCTTAGCTGTAAAATACTGTACATTCAATTCGCCGAAACCTTAACGCACGGACTGACTCACTCACCTGATGCGTCAAGCCCCTTTCTTTACGCAAGACGCAGGGGACGCGATCATAACCTTCGATAACACTGCGAGACGACGGCGACCGAGGAGGAGGGAAAGGGTACGGAGTTGGGGGGGGGGAGAAGGACAAGTATGTTCTCGTAGCCTACTAAGAGCTAGAGCCGACGCTCGCGTGCGAGCGGCGCTCTCTAAAAACGGACTTCCCGTGAACTGTGGCTCCCCTTCAGCAAGGAAGCAATACGGCGTCAGCACCAGCAGAAGGGGGGCATAAGGCAACGCTGTTTTTCAAAAACAGTGTCCCCGTCACCACCGTCTACGCCAGGTGTAAGCACGCGGCTATAAACAAACCACGGCCCGCTTCGAGCTAGCTCCTAGAAGTTTGGGAAACGCCGCACCCGGAGGCTTATCGCGATGTTACGAGGTCGCGCATCGCCGCAACCGCACCCTCGTCGCTGACGGTCGCGGAAATCATCGACGGTTCCCGGCCGCCCCAACCGAGTCCCCCGTGCGAGCCCGCGCCGCTAGGAAGTCGTAAACAAGTGTGTGCGCGCGAGCGCGTACCCAACGTGGCTGTCGATGTGGGATGTATATACGTCTTGTAGATGTCTTGCGGAAGACGTGTCTGAGCTCGGTCATCGCCAACTTCACGGCACGAGTACTTTCTCAATTGATTTTCTTACAGCTCCCTTTCCCCCTGTACTTCAACAAGGTACTTCACCGCTCAGCTTTTGTCCGCAAGCGAGGAAGTCGTAAACAAGTGCGTGCGCGCGAGCGCGTACCCACGTGGTGTAACTGCCACGTGGCTGTCGATGTGGGATGTATATATACGTCTTGTAGACGTCTTGCGGAAGACGTGTCTGAGCTCAGTGCTCGCTAACTTCACGGCACGAGTACTTTCTCAATTCCTTTTCTTACAACTTCATTGCCCCTGTACTTTTGACTGGGTACTTCACCGCTCAGCTTTAGAGACATGCGGGAAAGCCAGCTTTGGCGAAGCTGGGGGGGTGCTGGCGTCTCCGCTTGGTCTGGTAAGCGCACGGAGTGTGGCATTCGACGCAGCCTATGGTATCTAAACTAGGATACGGGAAATAATATTTGCGTGTATATAAAGAGAGAGAAAAAGACATTTTGAGAGCTCTAATCGGGATAAAAAAAATGTCTGGTAACGCTGAGTGCGGTATAAAAAAATATTACATGGAACTCTAATCAGCACGAAATATACACTGGAACATCAATTTTGAGCATGGACATAATTTAAAGCCCATCTTAATTACTCACATAACACCAGTATAGATTTATATTGATTAACTGCTGATTAGTCTTAGCTACACTGTTAGCTACTCTTGACTATAATAATAATAATAATATCTGGGGTTTAACGTCCCAAAACCAAGATATGATTATGAGAGACGCCGTAGTGGAGGGCTCCGGAAATTTCGACCATCTGGTGTTCCTTAACGTGCACTGACATCGCACAGTACACGGGCCTCTACCATTTCGCCTCCATCGAAATGCGACCGCCGCGGCCGGGATCGAACCCGCGACCTTCGGGTCAGCAGCCGAGCACCCTAACCGCTATACCACCGCGGCGGACACTCTTGACTATCCCCGCGTAACAAAATGATAAAATAACGCTCACGTATACCGCTAAGGCTCTGCCTCGAAGCGTTCATTGCTTCGCACAATACTACAGTACAACCTCAGGAAAACTCGTAGTAATTTTTTTTCTACATTTAATAATCTCTAAGCGTAATGTCTAAAGCAAACGATTACACCGACAGCTGCAGTTTGGAGCCACGAGAAATGACATATGACGTAAATTCACCAGTAAATTTGTATTTCTAAATGGCCATTAAATAAAATGGCGGCAGCATGCTTTCGCACTCCCATCATCCTTCAAAGTGCTGCACATAAAGAAATGATTCAACTCTAAATAACACTGAATGATTTGCTTTATTATTAACAAATGTTATCATGATGAACATGACAATCTCTATTAGATGACGGTGATTATCTCCCTATAATCATCATCAGCCTACTTTGGCAACATTGGTTACCCTGGAATTCCGTGAGCTGCGTGGAACCCCCATGTGCTTGAGTCTTAGAACCTTTTTTAATAAAAGGTTTAGGCGACGACGCAGAGTTGTTGAAGTGTTTCTAGGTTAGAACCACACGGGGGACGGCGCGAGCGAGGCTGGTTCCGACTAGACACGCAAAAAAAAGAAGAAAGAAAAAAAAAACCCACAACGAAAATAACTTAAACCATTAAGGTGATGAATGTACTTAAAACAAAAAATCAGCACTCGCGAGGAATTCCGGAGGGAGTCATTTTAACGGTTGTTTACTATCGTCTCCATCTCTTAAACTCCGGTTGCGCTGCGTTCGGCTTGGAACCGTTCCAACGGACAGAACCAGAACGAGTCGCGAGAAATAAACTTAAAATAACAAAAAAAAAAAAGCGAAGGAGAGAAGGTGGTGGTGCGTACTGCTTTTATTTTGCTGCCGGCGGAGGTGGTGGTGGTGATGAGAGCAGTTTAAAGAGACGCGACCAGCCGACGCCCCCAGTGGCGTTTTTTGCGGAAAAAGCACAAGTGCGTGCTTCGAACAATTATTCACGCTCCCGCCGAAAACGTATGGTGGGACTTGAGAACAGGGTCGGCAGTCTCGGTGTAGTTGCGTGCACTGCGCTGAAAGGTGCGTTTTTGTAGGGGTCGATTGATTTGTACTTCCCGGGCAACCACTTCGGCCTGTATACTGTTATAAACCACTGCACATTAGTACAGTAATGTTTTGTAGACTATCAGGTGCATGTATATGGGCGCTATATAGAATATGAAATCCGCAATTAAAACAGGTGTGCAATGAGCAAAACGTTCACCTGGAGGGTGCTTTTTTAAGGCAAAAGCCTTGGATGCCTCATCAAAGGCGAAAATGGGTAGTCAGTGTCAACACGAGTGGCGCGAAAAATGCATCATCATTATTACGTGATGATGATAATGATGATGATAACTTTATCTTCCTTCGGATAAGGAGGCCCTCTACTCCTCGTACCCGGCATGCAGGCCTAGGTGGCGGGGGCAGGCACCTCCGCTTATGACGTTACTATATGACGTCATCATTACGTTGCAGATCGCAGAAATTTGTGGCGTCACCATGTGACGCCATGACACGTCATCGTAGCTTGGCCAAAGGGGAGCCGATCACGGAGGCAATGCAAAAACCAGGCAGCGTGCGAAAGACTTGCATGCTTCCGATCTTGGAGGCAGTGCAAAACCACGTTAGGTGTAGAAAGCTTTCGGAGGGTGGCGGGGGAGGAGCAGTACGTCGGGTGAGATGAAAAAGAATAACAAAACGGCTTTCGCCCTCAAGTGGCCTTAGGCATAAGGGTACAGTGTGGCTTGTTTTTGTGTGTGTGTGTGTGTGTGTGTGTGTGTGTGTGTGTGTGTGTGTGTGTGTGTGTGTGTGTGTGTGTGTGTGTGTGTGTGTGTGTGTGTGTGTGTGTGTGTGTGTGTGTGTGTGTGTGTGTGTGTGTGTGTGTGTGTGTGTGTGTGTGTGTGTGTGTGTGTGTGTGTGTGTGTGTGTGTGTGTGTGTGTGTGTGTGTGTGTGTGTGTGTGCTTGCACACTCTCTACGAAAGACCAGAGCATTGATTAGTTACAGACCGCGATGGACATATCTAGACCACTGTAGAATCTGGAATAGACAATTGTAAGACATACGTTCGGATAAGGTTAAAATGTGAAAGTCTAGCCGGACCGTGATTTCGTGCATGCAAACCCACTTCGACAGACCGGCATAGCGATTAGTCGCAGACCGTCGTAGAGCCCTCTATAGACCAATACAGAGACTGGAATAGACCAGTGCAAAAGACAACGTGCTTGTCAAAAGCTGAAGTGGGAATGAGTTTCGTCGGAGGATCCATTTGCACACAGAAATTCGTTCCGACACAACAGTACATTAATTAGTCGCAGACCATCATAGACCCAACTAGACCATTATCTAGACCAGTATAAGCGGTTGTAGCAGGTATGTAGCGGTAAGTAAACTGACGTGGGGAAGATGTTTTGCCCGACGAAGCTCTTTTGCGCATCGACATTCGCTTCGACAGACCAGTGCCGTAACAACTCAATTGTGGACCATCCTGGAACATCTATAGGCTATTTATTTATCTGTTCATAGACCCTTATTACAGGCATGTACAGCTAAAGAACTCTAGTGAAAAACACAGCGCTCAAAGAGGGAGGCTTTTTGTGCCTCTACGCACGCTTCAACTCATAGACTGATACACCCCAGACAAATGTCGTAAAGTATTGTAGACCATCATGCGCAAGGTATTCAGCTAGGACGACTCGAAAGCCAAAGCAATCTCCTTAGTATTCTCACTCAGGTGAATGTGCTGATTCCCCCCCGCTAATCCCACCCCCCTCCCCGAGTCTTTTCTGCACTCAAGGTGATAATGCACTGCCTCCAAGATCGGAGACAGTGCAAGGCACTGCACGTCACCTGGTTCTGTGCAGCCTCCGTGATCGGCCCACTTTCGACCGAGCGACGATGTCATGTGCTGACGTCATCACGTAACGTCACGCGATGATGACGTCAGGTGGGGAGGCTATCACGCGATGACGACGGACGCTGTTCTGCATCACTCACGTTGACGCCGACGCCGACGCCGACGCGGGACGCCGACAGGTCTATTATCGCATTCGTTAAAGCATCTAAGGCTTTCTGCCTAGATAATGCGCTCTTGTATCTACGAGTTTCGCGCGAGCCAGACGGGCGACTTTATAGGGCCAATTTTTATGTCTACTGTTACAACGAATATCGGGTATAACGAACTACCTTGTGATTCGCAAGGGTTCTTAGGTGGTCTAGTTGGTTCACAGCGCTATGTCCTGTACGTTCTTCGCCCCGTTGTCAGCGCGCTGTTTCGTCACAATATACATTATGATTCCCGTGCTACTTCGCTATAGCGAGGTTGTACTGCATAACTTAGGTAATGCAAATCAGTTCTGCGGAAAACCCGGCAAGGTGGCGGGAAGGGTTGTCAATTTTCCCTTTCTTTACCCTTCCGCCACCTTGCGGGTTTCCGCTGAACTGATTTGCATTACTTGTGTCCATGTTCTTCGAGTTGTCGATGAATTCGCCCTCGCGCTGCCAATTGCTAGCTTCCTGGTTAGCTCAATTCGGTAGAGCGACCGCCCCGGAAAGGCGTTGTTCCCGGGTTCGAACCCCGTACCAGGACGAATTTTTCGGCAACTAAGAAGCGTTTGTTTCTGAGAAATCCGTACGGATTTCCTTGAGGCTTCGTTCTACATTCGGGTGGTTGTCAATTTTCCCTTTCTTACTGCATAACTTGTACGAAGTGGCAGAGAGTAGTAATGCGAAAGAGTTCAGCCAAGGGAGAGAGATGCAAGTACCGAGCTCTGTGTAGCTCCCGACGCGTCCTGCAGTTAGTGCGGACGGGCAAAAAAGACGACCGCGAGCAGAGACGGACCCGACGGCGCCGCGGTTATTTTGGTGTCCAGAGACGGAAGAAGCAGAACCATTAGCGCCGCACGAGTCCCCCCCGAGGAGCGGTTTTTCGCCTTCACCGCAGAAGTTTTTTAGAACGCTACAGCTCTTTCGTTTGTGTTTGGTTTTCTATACACTAGGTTGTTTCGTCGTGTGCTCGTACGAAACCTTTCTGAAAGACTCACGGAGACGCCGCTTCTCTAGGAGAAGAAAGATGGATGGACGAGAGCGTTGTCTACTGTCAAAAGAACCCCCCCAGAGCCCCCCCCCCCCCCCAACCTCTTAGGCAAACTAACACGACTAGGAAGAGGGTTGCCTACGGGCAGAGGTCCCACCACCTACACACACACACACACACGCAACGCAAGGCAAACTAACACGACTACTACTACTAGAACTATGAGTGAGTTGTCTTGCTCCAGAACTTTTCTGGCAGCGCAAGAAAGAACGATGACTGTGAAGCGAACAATGAGAAAGAGAAAAAGGAGGCTTACAATAAACTGTGCGGTTTTGCAATTACGGGCCAACATTTGCCGGTTTGTTTGTTAGTTTGTTTGTTTGTTTGTTTGTTTGCTTGCTTGCTTGCTTTGCTTGCTTGCTTGCTTGCTTGTTTGTTTGTTTGTTTGTTTGTTTGTTTGTTTGTTTGTTTGTTCATCTGTAGGCCGGCTGACACAGTTGGATGGTGGCATGCTGACTTTACCAAACTTAAACGTTCACTAAAAAATCAGAGCGTTGTTTCCGGCAACTTGGTAACGAACATTGTTGGCATTTTTTTTATTTTATTTTATGCAGGATCTGCGGTGGCAACACACATACAGCGGCTTGCGTTTGCCGTGTCTTTGTGTGGTGTCGTCATCGTAGATTCTGCACTAAAAAACCAACACCTTATTGAACACGAGCAATAAATCAGCGTAAACAGATAAACTATTGTCATAAAGCTATTATCACTGAATTCGCAATTGTGGGTTCGTTATAGGTGAAAAAATGAAGGTCATGTCTTAAATATTGCCAAAATAAATTCCTGGCTAAGACGCCCCTAAATCGCTCTGTCATCATTGCAAATTCAAGATATATATATATATATATATATATATATATATATATATATATATATATATATATATATATATATATATATATATAGTGCGGGAGGCTGAAGGTGGCATCTTATTGTGCGACGACCTTTCTCTTATTTTGAGCGAGCGTATCGCTTCTATGATACGAGGAGGCACTGGTGAATCGAACCCAGAGCCTTCCGCATTATAGACACGCTCCATAGAACTACGTTACTGCCGCGACGGTATCCATCATACCTGACGCAATGCTATTTGGCAATACCCACCCGTTTCCTGCCCCTGCTCGAACTCACTCACTCACTCACTCACTCACTCACTCACTCACTCTCGCACTCACTCACTCACTCACTCACTCACTCACTCACTCACTCACTCACTCACTTACACACTCAGCCACTCACTCACTCCACTCACTCACTCACTCACTCAGCCACTCACTCACTCACTCACTCACTCACTCACTCACTCACTCACTCACTCACTACCTCATTCACTTACTAACTCACTACCTCACTTACCCACTCGCTCGCTCGCTCACTCACTCACTCACTCACTCACTTACCCACTCGCTCGCTCACTCACTTACCCACTCGCTCACTCACTCACTCACTCACTCACTCACTCACTCACTCACTCACTCACTCACTCACTCACTCACTCAATACTTGGTCTATAATATCGCCATACACTGCGTAAACAGAATTAGACAGCATCACGTACTCAGTCAAAGCGCCGCACATTAATAATCGACTGGGTCAGAGAGCAAACAGCGGTAGCGGATATTCTAGTTCGACGTCATGCGAAAGAAATGGACCTAGACTGCCCACGTAATACGTACGACAGACAACCGGTGGACCGTAAGATCAACAGAGTGGTTACCAATGGATTGGAAACGCGGTCGGGAAATGCGGAGGGTTAGATGGAGTGACGACATTAAGAAGTTCGCGGGAATAAAATGGAATCAGCTTGCACAGGATACGGCAAATCTGGAGATCATAAGAAGAGGCCTTCGTCTGCAGTGGACTATACACAGGCTGAGAATGATGATGATGATGATGATGATGACGATGGTTGTGATGATGGTGTTGTGGTAAGCAGAACAAAAAAATCACGCCATATCCACGAAGTGAATGATGATGAGTGGGCGAAGCTCGATCGTTTTCATCCATGGCAGAAAGAGAATGTGTGGTCTGGAACGCGCTTATACTTCATGGTCATCAGCGTCATCGTCATCGTCATCACGTGTAGTGGGTACAATCCACTATACTGGAACGCGCTTATACTTCATCGTTATCACGTGTAGTGGGTACATTCCACTACACTGCGTCATCGTCATCTTTATCACGTGGAGTGGGTACATTCCACTATACGTGGCTCCCTACTACTACTACTACTACTACTACTACTACTACTACTACTACTACTACTACAGAGGGGGGACAGACCCCCCTAAGGAGCTTCGCCCCTAAAAAAAATAACATCGCCCCCCTGCAAGTGAGGTAATGCGTCGACAAAATTGCACTTTTCCTATTCGAAATACGCCGAATGGGACGGACGTGTAGAAACGACGCTTTGAAGGAGCTAATCGTGGATTTCACGGTCATGATGCATTACTTCACTTAAGCAAGAGCACTGTGACATGACTGTGGTAGATAAAAAAGGCTCGTTTTTAAAGCCTGCAGATGCATGTGATCGTGGCGCAGTGAATGGCGTGCCCACCATTGCTTGTCGAGGACCAAGAGGTCGTAGGTTCGACTTCGGTTGACGGAACTCCTTTTCTTTGTCTTCCGATCATGTGTATTTTTTCGACGTCATTTCCGTGACGGAAATACGTCACTGAAGTCTTGGTGGACCCCGGCATAAAACACTTCCGTGTTAAAGAAAACACCCAAGGCGCCCTATGCATTGGCCTAAGACGGCTCAAAGACGGCATTCAACTACTACTTTTAATCTTCTCAGTAGATGTATGCGGATCCTCCCCCGCATCCCTACGGAAGCGTTCAGCACCTCACTTGGTTTTGCGTTGCCTCCGCGATCGACAAACCTTGGGCCAAGCGACGATGTGATTACGTCATTACGTGACGTCACGTCATGTGACGACACAGCACCGTCATGACAACGTCACACATTGTCCCTATCTGTGACCTCATGGTGACGACAAATGGTGACATCATCAGGCGGTGATGATATTTTTAGCATCATTCGTGTTTACGCCGACGCCGTGGGACGCCGACGCCGACAGTGAATTTTCGCCTTTCAAGACGCACCTAAGGCTTTAGCCTTAATATCGCCGTACAGTGCATATACAGGATTACACAACATAACCGCAGTCAATGTGCGGTACCCAAACATTCGTGCAATGCAGTTGAAGCTCGTTAATACGAACCCCGCTGATTCGAAAAATTGGTTAATTCGGACGTGTTCTCCCGTCCCGGTAAGAATATGTATCGTTTAATGGCGTCAAACTCCCGTTAAATCGGTAATATTTGGCCACAGTACGGTTATTTCGGACGATCCTCAGAGCACCGCAAGCATGAAGCGATTTTACTGCATATAACAAGAACAACAAGATGACTCAATGTTGGGCGGGCTCGTAGAAATTCTTTACGATATTGCAGCATATTTATGAGTTTCATTCAGCGTTTGCATACAGCGTTAACAAACCGAAGAAGAATAGAAAGCCCCAAAAAAGCTTCGAGGCATGCAGAGCTGCCGCGGAGGTGACGACAAGGTGGCTGAGAAGGGGCCGACGACCGAGTGTACGGCAGAGGTTACGAGGGCATTGAGCAGCGGAAAATCCCCCCTCCGAGTTCCAGCCCCTACCGTAGCCCCTTTCCCGAGCACCCACAGCGGTAGCCTCCCATTCCTGGGGTTCATACACAGCGAAAAGAGCAACGACAGCTGTGCCCCGCGTCCTTACAGTTGCGTGCAGCGCAGCGAAGGCTGTACGGCGCGATGACGCGAGGTATGCCAAGGGGGCTCGTCTTCGCGTGTCAGCACGCTACAGACATTTTAGAGCGAAAGCTGTTATGAGATAGATCGCAACAACAGCCGATATTGGTGCCGTAGTAGTTGTCCGCCGCCGCCGCCAGTGTCCGTAACCGTTACTGCGCGAAGTGCAAAAAAAGAAAAAAGAGAGATTAAAGGAGTACTGACACGATTTTGGAAGACCGCAGAAGGGACACATTTCGTTTCCTTGGTATGCAGTGTCAACGCTCTCCACACAGCGGAGCCAGGAAACATGTATAAAATATTTTATGTTGATTTTAAAGTTTTCGTCGCTGAGCATCTGCACGCCAGCCCCACTGCAATGGACATTATCCCGACGAGTCAAGACAGTTCCTGAATTTGCGAGCTCTGCGTTCTGCGTGCAGCCTAAATAACGGAAATCGCTCTCAGGGTCACTGGACGACAATTCAATCATCGTTGTTTACGTGCACCACGAGCAGATGACAGATTTGCCGTTAGTACGTCGCCAGTTGCTGTCTTCCCGTGACGTCACACTGCTCTGAAACGTCACTGAGAAGCCGCCCCCTCGATACCGAAACCGAAATTGCTGTTTTATGGTAGCGGTATTAAAAATATATCCCATGCATTCCCATGCACTACGACACTCTTTATAGGTTTCTCGACACAGTAGTTTTATTTAAAACAACAATCCGAAATTTTTTCACATTCGTGTCAGTACTCCTTTAAGGCAGTTTCGCACTAGTGGTGCCAAGCCTGAAGGAAGTGTGGAGCTGGGCAGCCTTCTATGTTTCTCTCCGGTTTTCCCTTTCTTTCCTCCTTTCATTCTTTTTTTATGTATTTTCCATTTTTATCTGTTCTCTCTATTTCTATTCTAACTTCTTCCTATTTCTTCCCTTTCTTTCTCTCTCTCTCTTTCTATTTCTAACCATGCTGACTAAAGGGGCCATGACACGGTCACCCACCAAATTGCTGTTTTCAGCGAAAAATGGAAGTAGAGGGTCCTATTATGCCTCTAAATATATGAAAAAATGGACTGTATAAAAGAATATTTCATCGCAAAATGAGCCCTACAGAAGTCGCCGGATATAAACCCCACCACACACGCCATGGCAAAATGGCGGTCGCCGACCGCCATTTTGCCATGGCGTGTGTGACGTCACGTGCTTCATGGAGTGGAGCAGTCGTCTTTTACCCAAGTTTCAGCCGCTGCAAATCGTTCAGTTTTCAATGCCAAGTTGAAGAAAGCTGAGATAGCTCCACTGTACGAGCAGCAGACCCCGAAACAAAATCGTTGGCCGGAATGCAGACGCTCGCAAAACAAGCGGCCTGTTACGTCACGGCTCGCGAGTGCACCAGTGTTGTCAGACTCTCGGGCTGCTCGCGTGTTTATAAACATATATCATTACAAATTAAGTGCTGCACCAAATGCGCTGAAATTTCACCAGCTTGTTTGTGAAGACCCGAGGATCAAACCCACGTAACACAGATTACGAGGAATTAAAGGTGCATTTTTGAACGATGGACAATATATTTCGAACCACGAAGCTAGAGGTGTACACTTAGAGCATTGCTGCATCGACTTAAGTGTGCAGCACGCTCTCTTGAAAAGCCCCGGCGAATTTCGGCCGCGGTGGTTGGGGCAAAGGGCGATGGAGGTCGCTGAACCAGAAAAAGATCCTTCGCCGCGGTCGTCCTCTCTAAGTTCCTCGGCGCTTAACTCCACGAGGCGGAGGTTTTGCCCCGCATTCCGTTGTCCCTCCCCCACCATACTTTTTTTCTCGCTCTTTGGCTGTATTTTTCGATGTGTATTCTCGACTTATTGCGACTTTTTACTTTTCGAGTTCGCGCTTGTTTTTAACGACCCAGCTGTACTCTTATAGCGACGCTAGCTCTTCCGTGTGCCTAGCTGTTTTGAAGAACAGCCAGCCCTGCACACCCTCTTTGTAAACGCTTTATAAAGACGAAGTGATTAAGGTAGACGAAGTACAGACGAACGCTTTATCGGAAACGAAGTAGACAGACGCTTCGTTAAGGCGATGCAGATGGGTGCTTTGTGAAGAAATAGACGAATGCTTTATAAGGATGAAGTAGGCGAACACTGCACGATTAAAGTAGACGAAGTAGACGAAGAATTTACCATTAATGTAGACGAAGTAGACGAATCGTTTACCGAAGCGATGAAAACGGACGCCTCATTAAAGCGAAATAGATGAATGCTGTGTGAAGCCGAAGGAGACGAACGCTTTGTAAGGAATAAGTGTGCGACTGATGTGCACGATGTGGACTAACGTTTTATAAGTACAAGGTTGACGAACTCAGTATGAAGAAAAAAGTAGACGAATGCTTTATAAGGATGGAGTAGAGGAGCGCTTTATTGAAGACTCTGCACAAGAATGCCTTGTGAAGACGAAATAGACTAACATTTCACAAAGACGCAAGAGCTGAACGCTCACTGAAGGCGAACTACTCGAACGCTATATAAACATCGAGTTGAGGACGGACGCTGCATATGGACAAAGTAGACGAACCCTCTGTGAAGAAGAAGTAGGTGAACACTTCATAACGATGAAGTGGACGAAAAGCTTCGCGAAGACTCAGTAGAAGAAGGCTGTGTAGAGACATAAGTAGACGTATGCTTTACGGAGAAAAAAATACACATTGTAAAGACGAAGTAAATGAACATTTATGAAGACGAAGTAGGCGAATGAGACGGCCGCCCGTCCATCTGTCTGTCAGTCCATCTATCTATCTATCTATCTATCTATCTATCTATCTATCTATCTATCTATCTATCTATCTATCTATCTATCTATCTATCTATCTATCTGTGTCTGTCTGTCTATCTATCTATCTATCTATCTATCTATCTATCTATCTATCTATCTATCTATCTATCTATCTATCTATCTATCTATATGTCTGTCTGTCTGTCTATCTATCTATCTATCTATCTATCTATCTATCTATCTATCTATCTATCTATCTATCTATCTATCTGTGTCTGTCTGTCTGTCTATCTATCTATCTATCTATCTATCTATCTATCTATCTATATGTCTGTCTGTCTGTCTGTCTGTCTATCTATCTATCTATCTATCTATCTATCTGTGTCTGTCTATCTATCTATCTATCTATCTATCTATCTATCTATCTATCTATCTATCTATCTGTCTGTCTGTCTGTCTGTCTGTCTGTCTGTGTGTCTGTGTATCTATCTATCTATCTATCTATCTGTGTGTCTGTCTATCTATCTATCTGTGTCTGTCTGTCTGTCTGTCTGTCTGTCTGTCTGTCTGTCTGTCTGTCTATCTATCTATCTATCTATCTATCTATCTATCTGTCTGTCTGTCTGTCTGTGTCTATCTATCTATCTATCTATCTATCTATCTATCTATCTATCTATCTATCTATCTCTACGATTTTATTCCTTACTGCGCAACATAAGCGCTCCCATTGTATGCCATCTCCCTCGGCGGGGGGGTATAAGACCAGCGACATTAGTCAACATCGGGTAACGACGCAAGCACAAGCATCGAGGAAGAAGAAGAGGCTGGAAAAGTACACACGGCAGAACACACGTGTGCCCAAAGTGAACTTGATGAGAAAAGACGCGACATAGAGGGAAAGGGAAATAGAGTGGGAGAGAGGAAGTGACTGCTTCCTCTTCTTCTCCTACGTACTGTTGTCGCTCGTCAGTGGAAAACATCGCTACCGGAGAAAACCAGAGTTCCCGAGCGCCGACGAACCAAAAAGAAAGATAAGAGAAATAAAAGAAGACAAAAACAAAAAAAACAAAAAAGAACAATGTTGAGAGCGACCATGAGCATTCTACAGCGGCGCCACCACAACAGCTCTTCCTTACCACCAGCCATTCTATTTTGCACCGCCCCTCCCCTCCCCCCCCTCGAAGCTCGGGCCTGCGCGCGAATACCGACACAAGCAATCACTCACACCAGATTTGATTTTGTGGCACAAAGAGCGGAACACAGAGAAGAGACCTGGAGGAAAGTTGGCGAGGGGAGGGGGGGGGGGGCGAGCGAGGAAAAGAGATAAATACGAAAAGAAAGGACTGAGGGGTGCCGCGGTAAACATCTACTCTCTATCTTAATATACGGTGGCACCGGGTGGCGCACTCAGCTCCAAGGATATACGCCATGTGAAAAACTGCGGAGACAAGGGATGGAAACACACCGCGAAATAAAAGTGTCTTTAAGCACAGCGCGAAGCAACTAACGAGAGGCTAGACGAAGAAACAACGAGACACTGTGTGTCGTCGTTTGTCCTCCTAACGTCACGTTATTAAGGCTACAGCCTTAGATCTAAGCCTCGTGAAACGCGAAATTTCACCGTCGGCGGCGTCAGCGTCATGGCTATAGCGATGCTTCGAATCATAATCACGCGATGACGCAATGATAACGTCACAATTCGCCGCCGAAATTTGTGACGTCACTAAGAGGTTACTACGAAGTCACTCAACGTGACGCCACGAGATGGCGCCACCACACGACATCGTCGCTCACTCGAAGGTGGGCCGATCACGGAGGCTGTGCAAAACAGGGTGACTCGTAGAAAGCTTGTCATGCCTCCGATCTTGGAGGCGATGCAAATCTACGTTATGTGCAGAAACTTACGGAAGTGTGTGTGTTTGTGGGTGGGGGGGGGGGGGGGGGTGCGGATCAATACATATAATAAGAGAACAAGAAGATGATGTCTTTCGCCTTCGAATCGTCTGAAGCGAATGCATAAAAGAAAGAAAAAAAAGTCACAGTTTCACCGCAAGGGTGAAGCAATGAATGCGATAGCAAAAAAATTGTAATGTTATACGAAGTGAGGCTGGCAGCTAACTCTTTTTGGATCCGATCTCACGCAACTCTAGAAAACGCTTGTTTAAGAGAATTCTCTTCGCGTTGAGAGCGCAGCACGTAGAAGGGTACACCGGCCCCCCCGCTGTCGGCCGCCGAGAAGGGGGAGATAACGCGCGCGCCCGCGCCCGCGCTCGTAAAATCGAAGGTCCCCCCCCCCCTCCCCCCGCTGTCGGCCGCCGAGAAGGGGAGATAACGCGCGCGCCCCCCGCTCGTAAAATCGAAGGTCGCTCGAGGGACCCCCCCCTCGCGTCTTTTCACGCTCACGAACGACGGGCGGGGCCGGTTATATATATACATATACATATACGGCAAATGACGCGGACGCCGACGCCAACGCCGACGCCGACGGCGAAAACCAGCCAAGAGTGTCCATATAATTGCTATCGCAATAAAAAAGAAAGAAAGAAAGAGAGAAAGAAAGAAAGCCTTTATTTCATCTGTAACATTACAGAAAGGTGGCAAGAGCAAAAGGCACCAAGGCCTGACAGAGGCTCCTGCACCATTCACAGATTTGGCTGCAGCGAACAGATGATTTGCACGATAAAGGCATGTGGAACATTACCATCTCACAACCTGTTACCCTGTGACTTCTTTATCTGCGCGCTATATGTAAAGATATAGATGCATCGACTCAAGGTGAGTCAACAAAGTCGAAGCACGCTTTCGAGGACTGAATGCGGTAATTAGCAGTAAGGATGTTTACAAACAGGATGTCGCGAACGTTTCAAAAAGGTGGATCTGTGTTTGCCAAAGGCAGGCCTTGACATTTCGAGCACGCCATCTTTTAAACGCTTGGCAGGCGACAACGTCAGCTTTTGAACGCTCGGTCGGCGACGAATGCCGAGTGACATCACGGCATCGTGACGTGCTCACTCCGTATTGACGTCACTTTGCTACGTCACAACGAAGCGAGGTGACGACGTCAGGCAGTGTCCCAACAAGAAGGAAACAAATACTCGTTTTTTAGATGTGAAGCATCTTATGGCGAAGCTTAATCCGGTGGTGGTGTGCGGCGTGACCACCCTTACTGCGCATGCGCAAACCCTTTCAAAAAAATAAAAATAAAAACCTCCTCTCCCCCCCTCTCTCTCCTCTAGGCATCCCTCCCCGCGGCAACCACACCCTCAATGCGCATGCGCCTTCCCTCCTCTCTCCTTCTACGCTCCCCCTCTCTCCTCTAGGCATCCCAGCCCCACGGCGTCCACACTCCCCACTGCGCATGCGCGTCCCCCCCCTCTCTCTCCTACGCTCTCCCCCTCTAGGCATCCCTGCCCGCGGCGCCCCACACCACTGCGCATGCGTCCCCCTCTCTCTGCTCTCCTACGCTCCCCCGCCCTCTCTCGCCTCGCGAGGCCGACGCAGGCAGCGTCTGCTAGCGAGTTTCTTGGTTGACAAAACCGACTGCTCGCGCTGCACAACCGTTCACTAGCCACCCCGTATATATGGCAATGGATCTTGACCTCCATGCTGGTGCCGGTGGGAGATTTCTCCTGTGCGTTGTTGAACAATAAAAATTTTCGCAGCGTGCGCGTTAACTAAAAGCGGACTGCGGGTCTCTGTGTCCAGTCGGAGTCTTCTGTCTCTCATTGCCCATTAGCAGCGATTGGCATGTTCCAGTAGAAAACACCGCTCCATCACTGCGTGCTTTGCGCCTCCCCAGTTTTTCTCTCCTGCGCAACGCTCCGATGAGCGCCAGCGTCAACGCCGCCGCCAGTGTAAGCGTTAGCGCCCGCTGCTTCACATCTACACATGGTTCCCTTTAGCGGGAGATGGTGTAATTTTTTTTTCTGCGCTGTTTTCTTTTTCTTTCTTCCTTGGAAAGCTGCCAAAGACAACGACGACAGCGTGTGACGTCATAGGCTAACCTGTGACGTCACAAGCAAGCGAAGATAACACGTAACTGGCACCTTTGAGCGTTTAGAGAAAGATAAGGGAAGAACGGTAACTTGTCCTTACGCCTGAAGACTGAAATGTGTGTTGACACAACGTGGAAACGACTTGGGCAACTGTAGCCTCTACAGTGGGGCGGTAAGCTGTCCCAGGCGTTGAGTTCCATAATAGTACACCAGAGGGAAATCAGGCGCTAGTGTCCGCGGGAGCTGCAAAACGCACGGTGCTTCAGCCCAACGCATAGGACTGATGGGTGGTAGTACTATGCATAGGCGTGCGCTGGGTTACCGTTCAGGAGGGGGGCGAAGGTTCGTCGCAGCGCCCCCCCTTCCCTAATAAGTCAATGTATGGAGCAGACTTTGCGCCCCCCCCCCCCTTAGGTTCTTAGATGACTAGGGGGGGGGGGGCTCTGCCCCCCTCGTGCGCATGCCTATGGTACTATGGGCGTCAAATGAAACCGGCACAGCGGCAAGCATTCGCAGTTGAATAGTGCGCGCCGACGTGTTATCGCCATGGACAGGCGCGTTTGCGCAGTGCTGCCGAACCAGATGCGCGCGCCTGTCAATGGATGAGTCTGATGACAGCAGATGCGCGCGCCTGTCAGTGGAGGGTGTACACTACACAACTGCGAATGCTTGCCGCTGCTCGGGTTTGATTTGACGCCAATAGTACATGTATTCGCTTGCTTAGACGTCGTTCTTTCGGCTCCATGTGGCTGCGTGTGGCCTGCAGCCATTTCGTCTCACGACGAAGTTCAGCGAAAAATTCAGCAGCCCCACCACCTTTCCACTTTTAAGGCTGACCAATTCAAATCAGCCCGCGACTTTCCCAATGAGCTATTACATCCTCCGAAACCAAAGCCGAAACACAACAATAAACAAAGCCACAAGCGCTTAACGCGCGCTGCTCTAACGCAAAGAAAGACGCACGAAACGAACGCACAAGTATACACAGGACAAACGCGAAGCACTGTCACTATTGTTACTTCGTGTGTGAGCAGCGCGCTCCTTTCGTAAACGCGGCCGCTGCGGCGAGCGAAGCGACCTTCGTGCACTCTTTAACCACTGCAACTTCAAAGCAAACTTGTGGTGAAAGCACAAGACGTACAAATGCCCCAATCACGATATAACCGCGCGCGCACGAGCGACCACGCCCTGCGGAGGCGCGCGCGCTTTGCAACAAGACGGGCGACGACCTTTAGAGCGCGCCCTCCGCTCCTCCGCGCCACCTTAGCGCCATCTTACCAGTAATTACGAAAACGCGCTGAAGTTGCCAAGCTCTGAGGACCGCCAACGGTATATGGTGTATATAAATAGCTCGCCGTTAGTAAGCTGGAGAACGTACGCTCTGTGGCTTAGTGGTTTCGCGCCGCGCGCTGCGGAGCGAGAGGTCGTAGCTTCGACGTCCGGTGACGGAACTTTTTCTTCAGGTTTTTTTCTTTGCAATCGGTTAGTTTATATTTTACAACGTCATATCCGTGACGGAAAATACGTCAGTGGAGCCGTGGTGGACCCCGGCATAAAACACTTTCATGTTCAAATGTGTCTGACGTGGAATCAGTGACGATCTACATGCGCAGTAAATGTGTTTTTCGACGAGAGATGGCCCCACTTGTCCATGGTTTTTCAATAGATTTTATTCTTGCTCCTCCTCCTCCTGCGTCTCGCCTTTCATTGCATTGCCGCCTCTGATACCGCGCATGCGGTATCTTTTCGCGCAATTAGAAAAATAAGGACTATTCTCCAGCCATCGAAAATTCAAGCAACCAAGGCATTGCTCAAATTCCTGAGGACAACAGACTTGCACGAGCGGCTGTAGACTCAATGATGACGTATACCGCACACGACTGCCGCTCTGCGCTTTGACGTTATGTGCGTGCGTGTGTGCTCCTCCCCTTTCTCTTTTTCTTTACTCTTCTTTCGATCTCCCCCATCCCTTCCCCCCTGTGCAGGGTAGCATACCGGTTATGCCAAACTGGTTAACATCCCTGCCTTTCCTCTCTCTTGTTTTCCTTCCTTCCTAGAAAAATAAGGAGACGTTGTTTCATTGAAATAATGGTACCGTTCTATTCAAAAAGAACAGCTCTACAAAGTGGGCGAAAAAACTTTGCGGCCATTTCGGCACTTTTTTTTTTCGGTTGCGAAATAGTTAAAAAAGTAAGCCGGGAGTGTTCCAAGGAATTCCTTTTAAACCTCCTTGCAGTGTCCATGAAATAGCTATCGCAATACAAAATTGTTGACGATTTAGAGTACGATGTATTACACCGTGGAAAGCGGCAAACAGGTGTTCAGAACTAATGATGAACGATTTGAAGTACTGCATATGGACTTCCCTATGGTGCCACCTTTGGTAGCCACGTGCACTGCGTCAATATGGATAAGGAATGAAGAGATCAAATGTCATGAAATCACAGCGCAAATATTCACACTTTTGTAAATTATTTCGACACCATCCTCGTTGCTCAAGGATTGCACGCCAATTTCAGTCAAGTGTCCATCTAAGCTGTAAGGCTAGAAAGCGCGTGCACGAATGACGCAACTTCTTTTCTCTCTCCGCGCAGTACTTCCAATCAGTTTTTGTCTTAGACACAGAGAAACAGCGGATATAGACATATTTCTAAATGTGAGTATCCTTCATCGTCTACTCAGTTTGCCCGAACGCACAAAAAATATTGAAGGACACTTTGTAAATTCCAAAGTGTGCTCGGCGAAAGCCTGTGGCCATTCGACTGATTATGCCATGTACTTTTTTTTGTTTTTTTTTCTTCTTTGTGGGGTCTTTTTGTTTTGCTTTTTCTTTCTTCCTTCTTTTGTGGCCGCTTTGCCATCGCGTGATTGCTGAAAGAATGTGAGGGGGAGAGGCCACAGCTGGCACCGTTCCAGGGGGGCACGGACGGACGGACGCTGCAAGTATGAGCCATTAAAGGCTTTCGCCTTAAAAATTTCCAAGACGACCGTTTCCCGATGTAATCCAAGGCGAAAGCCTTAGATACGCCTCGTTAAACGCGAAAATTGACCGTCGGTATCGGAGGGGCCAACACGAGTGAAGCAAAAATCGTCACGCGACTACGTCAAGATATGACGTCATCCAGATGTCACACATCGCCAAAAGGCGTGACCTCATCATGACGTCACTATGAGGTAACACGGTGACGTCATCACATCACATCGTCGCTTGATCACAGATGGGGCGATCACGGAGGCTGTGCAAAACCAGGCAAGGTGCAGAAAGTTCGCGATGTCTCCGATCCCGGAGGCCATGCAAAAAAAACACACATTAGGTGCCGTAAGGTTTCGGAGGTGGACGCGTGGGAGGATCAGCACGTTGACTGAGGAAAAAAAAAGAAGGGTGGTGGCTTTCGCTTTCTAGTCGACTTAGGCGAAGGCATAAGCATAGCATAAGGGACATTGTGAGTTTTTTGTTTGTTTGTTTGTTTTTTTTCATCTCCGCTAGCTAGCCACCTCCTCATTTATCTCCGCACGAGCGCTCAGCTTCGCAGGGAAGGCCACCTGCCGAGGTAATCCGTTAAGGAAAAGAAAGGCCGGCCGAGGGTACCCTGTCGAGGGAAACATCTAATGGCGAATTCCACTGGGAGATCCGGAGCGGCCACCGAAATCCTGGAGCGAGCACTCGGATTGCACAAAGCCAAATCTTCCAGTGGAACACGTGAATGCTCCGAGTGAGGTTGCTCCGGAAGCTGCTTAGGCATACGTCACGTAAAGCGGCTCCTGAACTTCTTCGACGTAGTCGATTATTTTCGGGCGTGCGCACAGCCGGTCAGGGAACATTTCTTTAAACATCATTTCGTAGAGCACGTTGGGTTCGTCGACATCGCTGCTGCTAATACTGTCAGAGCTGGTGCTCTCACTATCGCTCAGAGCAAGAGGCAAACCGCTCGTTCAGCCTAGTCAAACGACACAATGTAAACAAGTGCACAGGGTGACCAGAAACCGCCTCAAAAACGCCGAAAGCAGCCGAGTTGCCCGACTGTGCCGGAAATGATGGCACCGCTTTTGCCGGAGTTCCGGCGAAATCCGCCTCTGCAAGACGGAGCAACGCGGAACGCTCCGTCGCGGAGTGGTTTGCTCCGAATCTACGAGTGGAAAACGCGAACTTGCTCCGAATCTACCAGTGGAATGCAGATTCTCGGCCGCGGAGCAAGAAAACTTGCTCCCGCTCGACCAGTGGAATTCGCCATAAGAGAAGAAAATGCCGCATGCGACAACTAAAACAACAACAAGAAAAGCGAGCCGTAGACAACAAGAACACCGCAGCATCGCGCCGTTCGTTCTCTGGCTCGAATTAAGGGTCCAACCCCCCCCCCCTCCCCCCATCACTCCACGCACTTCCATCGCCCGGCAACGCATTGGAAGAAAACATCGTCCATTAACGCTGCCTAGCTAGGGGACTATTTATACTCCCCTCTCCGAGAGACGTGGGTGCACGATCACAAACAATGCCCCCAGTGTGTGTGCACGGCACGGAAAAGAGAAGGCCGTTTGCGCGTTGCCTTCGCGCGTTCCTCCGTGCTCTTTGCCACGTCTTGGCTACCTCTTGTTGTACGTGTGTGTGTGTGTGTGTGTGTGTGCATGTGTGTGTGTCTGTCTGTGTATGTGTGTGTCTGTGTCCGTCCCTCTGGGGTCTGTCTGTCTGTCTGTCTGTGCGTGTGTGTCTGTATCCGTCACTGTGTGTGTGTGTTGTGTGTTTGTCTGTCTGTCTGTGTCCGTCACTCTGTGTGCGAGTGTGTGTGTGTGTGTGTGCGTGCGTGCGTGCGTGCGTGTGTGTGTGTGTGTGCGTGTGTGTGTGAGTGCGTGCGTGCGTGCGTGCGTGTTTATGTGAGTGTTCTTTACTGTTTCCGACAATAGTGCAGGACGAACACGCCGCTCTGTACTGCACGTGGACGACCTCCGAGCATGCGCAGTCAGGGGGGTGGGGGGCTCGGATAAACGATGTTCCGCGTGACACTTCTCGTTAGAGGGCGAAGCGCTCAGGACGCCGCGCGTGCGCGAGAATTAATCAACGCCGTTGGGATCACGATGACCGCCATCATACCGACAAGCAATGTGCTTTCAAGGACTGTGCTGACCATCGCTACACTGATGAGGGCCATATACTGACGATGGCTGCACTGTGCAGAAATACATTAGCAAGAACAATGCGTTGCACAGTGCTACACCACAGTAGGACTGTGCTGATGAATGGCATACCGGGTAGGATGATAAGTGTCACGAGTAGGCCAACCGGTACTACACCGACCAGAACTCTGTCATGTAGTGTTGTACTGAAGACATGCTACACAGACCAGGACTGTGTCGTGCAGTACTGTAGCGAACAGTGGTATGCTGACCAGGAATATACTTGCCTGGATATACCGAACCGTATTACGCGAACGTGCGCGCGTATTTGTTCGTCTATGAGTGAGCACAACATTAATGAGAACTAACATGCAATGATTCCAAGAAAAGCACAGGGGAAGTTATTAGCAGTAATTGTAATGTAAATGTGAAGAAAGGAAAGTGGACGAAAAGACGACTTGCCGCCGGCAGGGACCGAACCTGCGGCCTTCGAATAACGCGTCCGATGCTTTACCAACTCAGCTACAGAGGCGGTCATCCCCCCGTCCACTTTATGGGGTACATACGTGCATTTAAACGTGGGAGTGTTTAGTCAGAGCCGCTAGTAGCCATGACGGCGAGTGTGGAACACTCTTTTTCTGCCTGTTTCTGGAGGTGATTGCCGCTGTAGCTCAGTTGGTACAGAGCATCGGACGCGTTATTCGAAGGTCGCAGGTTCGGTCGCTGCCAGCGGCAAGTCATCTTTTCGTCCCCTTTTTCTTTCTTCACATATACGTTACAATTATTACTAATAACGTACCCCGTACTTTCCTTGGCATCATTGTCGGTTAGTTCTCATTAATATTGCGTCTAACAACGAAAAAACGAGCCCTTAAATTTACACTTCTTTCCTTCATTCACGAGTGAGCACGTACGTGTGTTGGCATGAGTGCGCGTGCTGCGTCCATGTGTGTTTATGAGTCAGTGTGTGTGTCCGTATGCATCTGTGTTCGTGCTCTAATGTGTGAACACGCTCTCACGTGTGTGGCGCGTGTGCGTCAGTGTAGTATGCGCGTCGCCGGCGAAAAATGGGCCGACGCAAGGGGGGAGGGGGGGGCACACCTTTTCGCCGCTAGTCTGAGGCGGTTGTGGGGGGGGGGGGGGGGGGGGCGCTCCGTGACGATGTTCCGGAAATAATTTACTGTCTCTTCCTACCACGGGGCCGCTCTCGTTGGCTCGCGAGAAAGCTAGCTGACTCGCTTATGGCACCACTTCTAAGCTGCTCCCCCCCCCCCCATCCCCCCCCCCCCAGGCAAGCACTCCTGAAAGTCATCATTCGGGTATTTTTTGCCCCCCTTTTTTTAAGTCTTTTTTTTTTTTTTTCACTGAGCATCGCGCGCTGCTTCAAGGTATACGTTGCAGCACAGTCAGCCGTTCCAGACACAGGCCACTAACCTCCGTTGGAGAGAAGCACATTCCGGGGGAGTTAGAAAAAGAAAAAAAATAATAATAATAAAAAAAAGATGACACGAAAACTGGGGCACCGCCTGCCTGCACTGAACGCTGTGCTCGTAGAACGTTTTCGAACCACCGTTTAAACTTAAAGGGACACTATAGAGAAAAATGATTTTTCTCACAATGACTTTCTCATATTTCTTTTGGTTTATCGCCTTTAATTTTGATAAACTGTATATCTCGTCTATGTAACACAAGTGTAGTGATTTATTTTCACGTACGCTTTTACGGTTCAAAATGTCTTCCTTCTGCTGCTGCTGCTGTATGGGTGGCACGGCCCAGTCAGGCAATGTTTGCCTTTAGCCGTGTCCCCTTGGACAATTTCAATGTTCTTCAATATGAGCTAATAAATAAATAAATAAATAAATAAATAAATAAATAAATAAATAAATAAATAAATAAAGAAAGAAAGAAAGAAAGAAAGAAAGAAAGAAAGAAAGAAAGAAAGAAAGAAAGAAAGAAAGAAAGAAAGAAAGAAAGAAAGAAAGAAAGAAAATTCCCCTTACACGTAGCCAAAGGTAGAGTGTTGATGAGTTGGTCTCTACTATTCAGTCCGTCCCTGTACGATAAAAAAGCGCGATTACCCAAGATGCAACACCAACTAGCCCCCCATAGCTGCTCTTATAGCCAAAGGCGCCACGCCTGCTGCGAGAAGACGCTCGGTAAGCGAGAGATTGCGCAGAAAGGAAAACGCCGGGTGGCGACGCCACCGCTGAATTCCCGCACCAGTAGCCGTGACGTCACTGATCTTGACGGCGTCCACTAGGGCCTAAGTACTTTCGCATCGGTGAAAAACGAAGTACGTTGACTTCTGTGGTAGCCAGAGAACAAACCAAGTTTCGGGATATTTCATTGAGCCCCAATCTGGCCAAACAAAGCACGAGAAAATACTCTGAAATCCGTGACGTCATCGTAGGAGTTTAGGCGGGAAATTTAAAAGTGCGAATTTTAACGTTCACTTTTTCGTCTATTAATAAACCTACGGTAGTAAAAATTAACCAAACTAGAGCTCTCGGAGTATAATTTATGAGTCCAAAGTAATTTATTAACTTTAGTGTCCCCTTAAATTTTTTTTAAAGCGACTCTTTTTATAACTCACCGACGCCTGCGGCGAGATTTTAAGGCGAAAGCCTTTATTGGCACATACTCGCGGCGTCCGTCCGTCCGTCTGTCCGTGCCCTGGAACGGTGCCAGCTGTGGCCTCTCCCCCTCACACTCTCTCAGCAATCACGTGATGGCACAGTGTCTCGTTGCAGCGTCTCCCCTGTAGCCCGGCCACAATCCGCCCACTCGTGCAAGAAGGGAGACGCGCGCATCGCGTTCCATTCTGACCGACCCCGTCTCAATGGGCACAGGCTTTCGCCGAACACACTTTGGAATTTACCTTAGAGTTTCCTATAAATACACTAGAGGGAACTCTGGCGCTAGTGTCTATGGGAGCTGCAACACACGACGCTTCAGCCAGCATGGGAATCATGGGTAGTACACCAAATTTGCCTAGTCTTGCCTAGTCTTCGTTCTTTTGGCTCCGTGCGGCCTGAATCCACTTTGTCGCATTACGAAGTTCAGCAAAGGTTTAGCAGTTACGCTTCACCACCTTGACCTCTTTAGGCTCACGAATTCAAATCGGCTCACGAAGTTCACAACGGTCCATTCTTTTATCCGAAACAGAACGAAAGCGCAACAATAAACAAAGCCACAAGTGCGTTCGAAGCCGGAAGCACGAAGACTAGGCAGATTTGTGTACTACCCATCATTCCCATGGTGGCTGAACGATCGCAGCGCCAGAGTCCCCTCTAGTTAATTTTAGGAAACTCTATGGAATTTACAAAGCGTCCTTCAATTTTTCCTGCGGTGTTACTCGATGCGCATTCGAGTAATACCACAGGAAAAATCTCGACTTCAACAACTATTCTCGCTTTGGATCAATCTTTTTTGATGCGGTATAACAGAGATCGGGTTAAAAGAATTGTGCGCAAAACAAAAGTCATCGTCGATGCCTTCCCTGCTTCCGATGTTTTGCGAGTGATATTTAAATATTTCGTCAGAAACCGCCGACACACCCGGGTATTCTTGAAGGTAGTCCGGTGAGGACAACTGAATGCTTACTTTAAAAGACGTACTGACACGAGAACTTTAAAGCTCTTCAAAAGCGTGGACTGTTGGGCGAGTTGGTGCTTTGACATATAAACCATCGTGAGAGCGCAACTAAAACTGTTCTTGCTTGCGTCAAAGGTCAATCGCTCAGGAGCCTAGAGAATGTACTGCTAAGCGTGAGTGCACACTGAAAAAGTAGTTGCAGTCTGTTTTTGAAAGCTAGTTTCGGTTCCTACTGTACCCTGACGTCACAACATGGTATGAGCTTCTCGTCGCGAGCTTGTACAAAATATCGCGACGTTTCCACGGCCGCTCGGCACCGTGGCTCCGTTGGTGACGCACAAGCGGCCATTTCGGAACATTTGGTGCCCGATCATAATATCGTGGTTTCGACGCGTAAAACCCCATTCATTATTATGGAATCCGTAGCATCTCGTAAGGAGAGACAGTTACGGGTCGGCACTAACCCCATATATTATTATGGAATCTGTAGCATCTCGTAAGGAGAGACAGTTACGGGTCGGCACTAACCCCTATATATTATTATGGAAATCTGTAGCATCTCGTAAGGAGAGACAGTTACGGGTCGGCACTAACCCCATATATTATTATGGAATCTGTAGCATCTCGTAAGGAGAGACAGTTACGAGTCGGCACTAACCCTATATATTATTATGGAATCTGTAGCATCTCACAAAGAGAGCAGTTACGGGTCGGCACTTTTATCTTCTTTTCCCTTTTAATAACCACTTCAGAGAGAGAGAGACAACCTCGCAACTTCTCTAAAAGAGCTTTCGCCGCCTTCAACGCGAAATTTTCTCGAGCGTGGGAACCCGGAAGCAAAGCGCATCTGTTAACCCGCGCCTGCCAGTTAGTTACTCGGCAGCCCGTGTAGCTAGCTATAGCAACAGCTTGAAAACGCTCAAAGCTGCACAGCTACAGACGTCACGAAGGCGGGAGAGAAAGTCACATAAGTCAACCGGCGCCATATCATTTCCGCTTCCCTGACCTGTCGCGGGTTGGCTCTCTTGTGAAACACTGTTTCAAATCTGGCTTGGCCAATCGTATACTAAGCTTGTTTCCATGCTCCCCCCTGAGGGTTACGCCGACACTCGCAGACTCCGTTCGGAATAGTACGGTGCAGCGTCGCCGAAGCTGTGCCGCGAAACTGAAAGGGGCGTCCAGTATTCGTTCGTAGCAGGGCGAGATATTGGGCTAGATGGTTTTGCATGTTCGCTGGACACTCCACAAGCATCTGCGCTTGCGGTGCCGTCCTAGTTCCGTGCGTCTTTTGCAACCTTGTGTACCTTGCGACTATACACGATTTTATTTTCGATTCATGGGCGCCGCCATCTTGGGCTGATAAGTGATTGTTTTGCCGGTTTTCTATGTCGTAATATGAAATGATCACGGTCATGAAACGTTGAATGTACCGAGCCAAGCGTATTCGTGCGTGCGACTTCACCGTAGTGCTGTTTTGTTCATTTGATACGGATACAAAACTGCAACGTTATCAGTCCAAGATGGCGGCGCTTGAGCGCGTCCGGAAAATGGCGTATAACGCAGTTTTACGAACAGTAACCGTACGTGGTTTATCGAAAAACGGTGGCAGAGGAAGTGACGCGTCTGTACAACTGATCCTCGTTGTTGATTGTGCCGCGAGAAGTTATGGCACGGGACAATCACCAACGGTATTACGAAAGCTCAAATCAGGCAACCTGGCTCGAGAGTTCCGTCACAACGGAGCCACCCGATGCCCGAAGATGACGACTGTGATTGTCGGGCGATTAGCCGGCACCCCGCGAAGATTTTCCGTTTACGATAAGATGAGCGATAGGAGTAACATAGGCGTTGGCCCATCATAAAGAACTGTCGCTTGCATGCCGGGCAGAGGTCATATTGTGAGGTCCATTTGGACGAAACTGACGATATCTGTGAGAATACGGAAACACGAGATCAAACCGTAGGTACATGATAAACCGACCAATCACGTTACCTGGATACGAATATCAGCGATGCCAGCCAATCAACAGCCGCGTGTGAGACGTACTCGTGGTGCGCACGGATTCTGATGGTTAGGTCTTTCGTCCCTAATAGGCATCGCTGCGCTGCGATTTAGACATCCTGATTGGCCCCTGCTAACTCAACTTCCATCGGTCAATTGTGATCGACACCACCACGGTCGTCCAAAGCCCTGACCAATAACAAAGGCCGCGGTAAGGTGCACTTGATTGAGCTGGACATCTTGACCTGGCTAATCGCAGCTACGAAGGACGAAAAAAAAAAACAAAAAAAAAAACACCAGCCAATCACTATAGCTGTCCAGACGAACGCCATAGACTTGCACCGATAACAAACAGAACGTAATACGCAGAAGTACCCTTCCTATAGGGTATGATACGCTATTTTCGTTCTTACCGAGGGTACCCAGGTTGGCCTATGACGCATGCGCAATTACTGCAAACGCAAAGGACAACGTAAGCAAAGCTTTGAGTGCCCCATTCCGAAACTATCTATTAAAGCCTGCTAGCGTGTATATGGGAACGTTACATTGACGACTGGCACAGGTATATTAAGATTTCAAATAGAAGTTGTGATACGTTCTAACGAGACTGTTTGCTGGCCTAGTTGGTATATACTTAAGGACCTAATTTAGCCGCGAATTAGAAAACGCACAATGAGAGGTCCTGTCATTGCATTCCTCTCATTTTGTGTGTTCTAATTCGCGCCTAAACTATGTCCTGAAGTTGTGATAGCTAGAGATAAGCAAGACATCTATCTACCAACAAATGGCATAAGAGTGCGCATGCTTCCCCTTCAGGGGGGAGGGCGAAGGTTCATCGCAGCGCCCCCCCTCCCTATTAAGTCAATGTAAGGGGCAGACTTTGCGCCCCCCCCCCCCCCCGCCCCCCTTCGTAGCAGAGGCGTAGGCAGAAATTGTTTTCGGGAGGGATGGGGGGGGGGACCTCCTAGATCTGAAGGGGGGGGGGGCAGGCAAATGGTCATTATGCGTTATGTATGCCATGGCGAAAAAAATTTCGGGGGGGGGGGGGGGGGCATGGGCCCGGTGTGCCACCCCATGGCTACGCCACTGCTTCGTAGGTAACTAGGGGGCGGCCAGAACCCCCCCCCCCCCCTGCCCCTCCGTGCCCACGCCTATGAACAAAGGGTTTGTTATATCGCGGAAACAGCCGGTACTTCTGTAACCTTACCTGTAACCTTACCTGCGAGACCCGCCTTAAACACTCATTGCGACTGAACCATTCTAAAGCAATCCACCAACCTTAAAGTCGTGTTAACGCTCATAAACATTCCCTTTTTTTGTCCGCTATTCACCACTGGAACATATTAGATAATCACATTGTGTGTTGTAACAACATTGAATCATTTATGAACCTAATACAGTGTGTCCAATTTGAATTATGAGTTGCTGACAATGTATCTATTTTCTTGTTGTTATGTCCCCACTCCTGCATGGGCCGTGAAGGGCCTGCAGTATAGTCAAATAATAATTAAAAAAAAAATCTGGGATTGATATCCCGATAGGCTGGCAACGGGCGTAGCTTCCGCAAGCGCTGCACGCTTCTAACAAAAGATAACGGCCGGTGTAGGGCATCTTGGCAAGCGTTCGAAGTCTCGAGAACGACCCGCCGCGCGGCTTGTCACACGCGCGCAGTGACACACACGCACCAACCACTCCCTAGGTCTCGCTCGCCGTGGTGACGGCTGCACCTGGCACGAGCGGTGTGCTTAGACAGGACGAGCCGCGCTAGCCGTTGAGCAAGATATGCAAGTTTAGCTCAGGTGCCCTATAGCGGGGGCTCAACACAATGCAGGCTGTAGCGCGCGGCGCCGGGCTCCGCGAAGAAAGACCGTCTCGAGCGGGGGGAGGGAGGTTAATAATAATATCTGGGGTATAACGTCCCAAAACCACGATATGATTATGAGAGGCGCCGTAGTGGAGGGCTCCGGAAATTATGACCGTCTGGTGTTCTTTAACGTGCACTGCCATCGCACGGTACACGGGCCTCTACCATTTCGCCTCCATCGAAAATGCGACCGCCGCGGCCGGGATCGAACCCGCGACCTTCGGGTCAGCAGCCGAGCACCGTAGCCACTGTTCCACCGAGGCGGACGTACGGACGGAGGTTGTAGACCTGTACCTCGCATTCTACGATATAATGGCTATCTTTCTATCACTTTTACGGGGAAGCTATGCTTCTACCCCGCAAGGACAACACTGAAGGACACTTTGTAAATTCCAAAGTGCGTACCGGCGAAAGCCTGTGGCCATTCGACTATGTCCCGTCTTTTTTTTTTCTATTCCTTTTCTTTTTTTGCCGTGTGGCGGCGCAACTGTTGCTATGCGCCGCTGTGCCATCACGTGATTTCTGAGAGGCTGTGTGGGGGGAGAGGCTACAGCTGGAACCGTTCCAGGGTACGGACGGAGGGACGGACGCCGCCAGTATCATACATTCAAGGCTTTCGCCTTAATATCAAACGTGGATGAATGCTCAGCGTACCACGCCAGAAACGCCAGGTGGTTAAACTAGTTGGTAGACATGCAGCATGCTAACAAGAAAGAGAAATTTCCCGCGTAGCTCCTGTCCATCCCTGGTGTCCGTGTTGACTCTTTGAAGACGTACCGCGATCAATGAGTCTACTCTCTGTGGTCTTAAGCGTCTTATGGACGACATGGACGACACGTTATAGTTCGAATTATTTTAAGAGAAAGGTGGACTGCGAAGAGGGCTTATCGCGTCAAGGCCCGTAAAAGCGTGTTCCTCTACACCCCCTCACGGCAATGGACTTTTATAAATTGGAGACACCATGTCATACGGTCCGTCGTAACGGATCGGTGGTTACGGCGTTTGGCTGCTGACCCGAAGGTCGAGGGTTCGATCGCGGCCGCGGCGGTCGCGTTTGAGTGGAGGCGGAAAGGTAGAGGCCCGTGTACTGGCGCGATGCGAGTGCAGGTTTAGAGAACACCAGACGGTCGATATTGCCGGAGCCCTCCACTGTGGTGACCCTCATAATCATATTGTCCTTTTGGCCCGCAAAACCCTATATATCATAGTTAAATCTTGTCAAACAGACTGGAAACTCACGCATGCCAGAAGCACTTAGCGTCCTATGAGGTGACATCATTTCCTGGGTTAGCCACCTCCTTATTTACGTATCTTTTTATTGTTACTGCAGGAACATGTGTACGTCTTATATATGTCCACTGGAAGACCTCCCGTAGTGATCTCTGAGAATACCTGTCATGGGCCAGCTGGCACCATATGCTCGAAAATTTATCTAGCTTTGCACAGGTCGCATTTTTATCTGCATCATGATAAATTCGCAGGCGTGCGCAGGGTTCCCTTATGGGGAGTGGGGGAAGTGGATGAAGAATCATTCCACTAGTCCTGCACCCCCCCCCCCCCCTCCCGCTAATCGTTGCTTCCCCTTCCCACTGAGACCCTGAGGTTAGAGACACAGGGCAAAGACGGGGCATCAGAGGGGGAGGGGGGGGGGGCAGCCCTTCTTGCAACCCCTGTGCGCCGCGCTATGAGAATGACGATGTCGTCAGTAGGGGATATGGTGCTACAGTATCCAGGATACTGTGCTACAGTACAGGATACTGTGCTATACATGGCTTTGCATTGCTTTGCCCTCTCTCCTCTTCCTTTCCGTCCTCTTCAACCTCACTTCGATTTTCCCGAATCCTTGCTATACCGTAATTTCACGATTAATAGCCGCACCTCCACCAGTGTCGCAACGTGGAAAGAACAAGACACAGATCCTCGTTGCGATGAGAACAGAAAAGCCTGTATTAACGCACAAGAGCACAGGAGCAGACGCCACAACGTCGTCTTCCTCCGAGAGCCAAAAGCTGCTGCTCGTGCGGCTCGCTTCGTTCTCCTCTGTCCTCCTACCGGATAGGCTATTAATCATGACAATACTGTGCATGGCCATGCTGTACATGGTTTTTGCCTGCGTGCGCCAAGCGACGACGCGATATGACAACATACGACAGCGTGCGGCAGCAGATGACAGCGGACGACAGCACACGATAGCGTACGGCACCAGACGACAGAATACGACAGAATACGTCAGCAGACGACAGCGTCCGGCAGCAGACGACAGAATACGGCAGCGTACGGCAGAAGACGACAGCGTACGGCAGAAGACGACAGCGTACGGCACCAGACGACAGCATACGGCAGCGTACGGCAGCAGACGACAGAGTACGACAGCCCGGGCCTCTGAAGTGCTCCGGACTTAAAAAGAAAGGCCCTCACGAAGCCCCGTGACGCTAAGCGAAACCGAAACAGCCGGAACGGAGATAATGCACGCGCTGTACGCGTGACCGTGCTTCACCGTGAGCCTTCGTGAGACGTCAGTCCCCGTACGACTCAGCAGTGAGGCACGAAGTGCAATGGGCGGGGGGGAGGGGGGGGTGTTCGAACAGTTTTTGAGAAATGCTACAGAAGGAAAGAACAAAAAGAAACAGCAAGGCAGAAAGAGAACAAGGTGGGGGGGGGTGTTGCGGATGGTTCTTTAGGAATACTGCAGAGAATATGGGAGATAAGCAAAAAGAAAAAAAAAAACAGAAAAGACTGAAGAAAGAAAGAAGGGGAGCTTTTTCAACAACTCTTCAGCAATGCTACAGCGATAGAAGATTATAATAAAGAAAAGAAAGGATGAGAGCAAGAGAAACGAAAGAATAAGAGAAACGAAGGACGGGGGAGAGAGAGAGAGAAATATTTTAATGAAGAGCTGGAGATGTTTGCCTGGACTTTTCGCCTGACTTTTCGCCTGACTTTTCGCCTGACATGCTTCTCCAGGTGCTGGGTGGTGATTATGATATACACACTGATAGACACATAACACACACACACACACACGTAGAGTACACTATTTACAAAGTTTCCTTCAGGCTCGTGGCCCGCAAGAAAGTGAGCAGCGCTTTTGTGGCGCGTAATGCACTGGAGCTGGTTTGCCATGGGCCCAGAATATGTCTCAACTCCAAGTTCGAGGGTTCTCAACAACTCTTCGGCAATGCTACATAGATATAAGGACTATAATAAAAAAAAGAAAAAGAAAGGCAAAAGGAGAGAGGGAGGAAGAGAGAACATGGGGCACGTCCCTCACGCCACCCCTTGGCTCCTCGCGTGACACCTCGTCCGTGTCACCGGGGCTGCCCGGGGATGCCGTGTTACGTAAGGCGTGTTCTGTAGCCGAGCGCGAAAAATAGAATACCGCAGCCTTGACTTATGACAAAGGCCCGGTGGAAAAAGAAAGATGAAAAAAAAATGCGAAAGAGAGAATTGGAAGAGGAAAATTTCCACGGAGGTTTAAAAGCGATGTAAAGAAGTTTTGCGGGAGAGTAGTCCAAACTCTGTCTTTCTCTAGCCACTTTGACAAGTTACGATATCCCACGCGTCTAAGCGCGGGATGACGCATTTCGGGTTAGTTCGGCTTTGGTGAAGAGCGAAGTTGGGACATAGGTGAACGTGGCAAGCCCGTAACGTAGTACGTTTGACCGCGTTACGACAGCCCTCGCGTAAAAGTTAGTGTGGCCGTAAGCCCTACTTTGATGTCCTCCGCAAGACGAAACCTAGACCTTTTTTTTCGGTGACCTCCCGGTACCGTTGCCGGTTTTGTCGTCTATGCCTAGTAACGCGGCAGTTCAGTGGTTCTCAAAGAGAGGGTCCGTGAAGCCCTTTTTGGGGATCCGTGAAGCCCATCCTCAAATTAAAAAAAAAAAGAAAAACCGCGTTTGACATGACAAGAACTTTATTTGAGTCCTGAGGAACTGATATTTGGGGGAGCCAGAGCCCCCCCCCCCACCCCCCCTTTTCTCCAAAGATCAACTCAAACCCGTTCAAAAACCCGTTTCTTTCTTTCTTTTTTTTTTTAGGCCCATTATCTTCCGTAAAATCGGCCCCTTCTCATTTTTCGTATACTTCACAGTACATCACTTTTGCAATGCGGCGAAGCTGACTTGTGTTTCCCCTTCTGCAAGAGATTGCTGTAAAAGCAGTTTCCTACGACCTTAGCACGCGAGGATACTTTTTGTAGGCTTCCATATTTGAAGAGCAAACATAGCTAGGAACAGTTTGAATGCAGCTGCATTATCGAAATGCCGTTGAGATCGAACCGGCGTGACACTTTAGTTTCACCATTCTTTGCCGGGGGGGGAAATAAAAGGCACCTAATTCACGACGCATGTTGTTAAGGTTATAGGCACACAGCTGTTCTATTCCTACTTCCTCTTTCTCTACTCCCTGCTAGCTGCCCGCGCGCCGCAGTTGCAGCGTCGTTCTTCATCAGCACAATATATATATATATATATATATATATATATATATATATATATATATATATATATATATATATATATATATATATATATATATATATATATATATATAGTCAGTGAGAATAATAGTTCGATGGGCCAGTTGTCTTGGTTCAGCAATGGGTTGTAACACAACGGAGGCGTTGTCAACAAGGATAAAATATTTATTTAGTTCCCAACAGTTTCGGGAGGGGACCTCCCTTCGTCAGGGGTTGAGTTAAACTAACGTCTCTAGCGGTGTCCACTCGCCTTCGACAACATCTAAGAGGAAATGAAAAAAGAAAAAAAAGAAAAAGAAAAAAAACAGAACACCCTCGACACAACAAATTAAGAAAAATTGTCCACAGTCGAGGGTCGTTGAGCGTCCACATCTGCTTATGATCTCGTGTTTACCGGTCCTCGTGGTGCGGAGGGCCACCCAAAGCTGTCGCCGCGGCGGCCGGGACGGGTCTGCGCCGCCACACGTGGAGGCAAGAGCGTCCCCTTAATGGGTCGGCTCTTTACCTTTCATGTCCGCTCGTTCCTTGTCAATAGCCCCCCAAGTGGTAGGGGAGCGTGAGCACCGCACATTGCACATGAACCAAGATGTTTTTGGCAATAGGGAAACATAAATTGAGACCATGCTTGTTTCTTGATTGGCTCGTACGTCTGCAGTGTCCTTTCTTTCCTTTTTTTTTCTGTTTTTCCTTTTTTTTCTCTTTTTTTTTCAAATTTGTAGAATGTGCGGTGCTCACGCTCCCCTACCACTTGGGGGGCTATTGACAAGGAACGAGCGGACATGAAAGGTAAAGAGCCGACCCATTAAGGGGACGCTCTTGCCTCCACGTGTGGCGGCGCAGACCCGTCCCGGCCGCCGCGGCGACAGCTTTGGGTGGCCCTCCGCACCACGAGGACCGGTAAACACGAGATCATAAGCAGATGTGGACGCTCAACGACCCTCGACTGTGGACAATTTTTCTTAATTTGTTGTGTCGAGGGTGTTCTGTTTTTTTTTTCTTTTTCTTTTTTTTCTTTTTTTCATTTCCTCTTAGATGTTGTCGAAGGCGAGTGGACACCGCTAGAGACGTTAGTTTAACTCAACCCCTGACGAAGGGAGGTCCCCTCCCGAAACTGTTGGGAACTAAATAAATATTTTATCCTTGTTGACAACGCCTCCGTTGTGTTACAACCCATTGCTATATATATATATATATATATATACATACCATTTCATATTACGAAGGCAAGAAGTGTAAATTTAAGGGCTCGTTATCCTAGTTAGACAAAATATTAATGAGAACTAATATTTTCATATTATAATTATTTACTGGCTTCAAAGAAGTTGTTGCCTGCAACTATATATATATATATATATATATATATATATATATATATATATATATATATATATATATATATATATATATATATACGATATCACAGCCATGCATACTTATAACGGTGCTGCTCGGCGCCAATTTTTCTTTTTTTGTGTGTGTTTGAGGTCTGAGGTTGAGTTTGAGGCTGCTCTTCACTCGACACTTCACGTCGTCGAGAGCCCACAAAGCTAGCCAAAGTAAGAGATGAAAAAAGAAAAAAATAATAAAGAAAGAACTGCAGTTCTAAAAAGGTGCAACTTGGGAGGGAACGTGGAAAACGGGGCACACTCCACGTTCTAAGTTTCTCGCGGTTAGTTTTTGCTGTGCAGAAAGCTTTAGAAAAAAAAAAACACAGTTGCTCAGCAAAATGACTGCACTCTAAACATAGAATTTTGGGTCAGCAACCCTAAAGCCGTTAAATTTTTTTTTCTTACTGTACTAGTTCCTTTTACTGCAACGTTTCATGATCTATTGCTTCTAGCTGTTATTGTAATAACTGTAATAATTGTCTTTATTTTTCCCGCACAAAAGGCGGGGAAGGGACCCCAGACCAAAAGCTACAAAACTGTAGCTTGAGTGCGCCTGAGGCCCAACAGAAAATACATTCATGTGACATACATGGCAGGAGAAACAAGGAAAGGTATTGTCAGAAAACTGGCTCGCCAATTTCTGTGGGTCGATATTTGCAGACGATAAATATGACCGCTTTTTTTTTCTTCAAGTATCTCTACCAATTCTACCCGCCACGGTGTCGTAGTGGTTATGGTGCTCGACAACTTACCCGAAGGTCGCGGGATCGAATCCCGGCCGCGGCGGACCGCATTTTCGATGGAGGCGAAAATTCTCGAGGCCTTATATTTAGATGCACGTTGAAGAACACCCCGGGTGGTCGAAATTTCCGGAGCTCTCCACGACAGCGTCTCTCATGATCACGTCGAGGTTTTGGGATGTTAAACTCCGACAATTATTATTAAGGGTGTTAATAATTATTATTAAGGGTGTAAATGCTTAAACATCAAAATAAAATAAAGGCTGTACGTCGTACCGGCGCCAAGCATTACAATTTAACGGCACTCTACAGTGAAACATTAAATTAGTTTTGAAAGATAAATTATTCTTTCAAAACTTTATCATCATCAATTTCGTCATCATACGTTAATTATTAGAAGGGGAAATGAACGTCAAACTTGCATGTTTGAATGCCGCGCCGAAAGGTCAAGCATCAATATGTGACGTCACGTATTGAAGTCTGACGTCACGAATGACGTCAAACAGTGTGACGTCAAGAACTTCAAAGTTTGTTTACGCATTTCTGCCTCACTGCTTCAATTAAGTTGCCTTAAACTTGCTATGTTGCCTCTTTATGTTGTTTAGGGCACACGGTAAATCCTTTTTGGCGACAAGCGGTTACGTATACTCTAGCAGAGGTAGCCAAAATCTCTGACGTCAGAGGTGGTGCGGAAACTTCAAGGCGGCGTCGCCACATGTTTTTTTTTTCTTTTTTAAGTGCGCGTTTCGCTGCTTACCGAGCCTCTTCTAGCGGTGACGGTGGTGTTTTCGGTATTCTAAAGTTCTAATTTACTAATATATAAAAAAAGTCGTTTTTCCGGTTAGTGTTCCTTTAAACCGTTTCAGGCCCAAGTTATTTATTTTTAATGTAAGCAATCATTTTTTACAATTTGGGATGCGCATATCATGGTAGTCCGAAAAAAAATGAAGAATTATGTTCACACTTTTTTAATAAAGAGTAATTAGTGACTACATTATTTCTTCATTTGATGTCTTGATTTTTATTTTTTTTATTTATTTAAAATACATTTAGATGGCATAAAATAGTACCCAATAGCCAGAATGCAAATTTTCGGTACAAAGCTAAAATAAATTACCCACCTGCGAAAGAAGCTGCGGTAGCGAATTGCCGGAACAGCGCGAGCGCTTCTGTAATTTCCTCGTTTACATATGACCTGACTTTATTGTGTGTAAATGGTTGGCAGTATATGTACAACTGATGCTAAATACGTCATAGCGGAAGAACAATACATTATTTTTACCATGTTATTCCTGACTGACATATAAAACTGACGACTCCAACAGGAGCTGACACGGCAAGCGTGCTTTCCCGCATCGCTGCGCTGCGTGAGACGAAGCCAATCTTCTTTAACGGGGACAGCAAAGAAAAAGAAGAATGCGATTGGAAAGCAGACGGACGGAAGCAGACGACAGCAGACCTGTCCAGTCGCGGTTCCGAGGCCTACGTTAGGCCTAACAGTCTTGATCGCCGGCCCCGCGACGACACGCCAAAGTTACAAGCGACGTCGCGAAGTCTTCCTCGAGACCGCGGTGCTGCTCGATCGTCACACACTAAGTATCACAAAACACCTCCCAGTCACGAAACGCGGGTACGCACACAAAACAACAAGACGCGGCGCGCAGAGAAAACGGAAAGGACGCCGCCATGTTGTTTTTCTTTTCCCTGACAGGGACTAGGCAAACCGAGTCGTCGTCTGCTTCGTCGAAGCAGACGACGACTGTCACGTGAGCCACACTTTTTTATCCTTCTCCGCGCGCACTGGCTAGAACAGAAGGCAGCCAGAAGACGAACAAATCCAAAACGAAAGTCAAAACAACAAAGGCTGGCTTTTGGCTACCGTCTGCTTGCTTGCGCTGGCTTTCTGGCAGCTCCCGAGATTGGTGAACGGTTTGTAGTCTTCTTTCGTTTTGTCGATACGTTAATGTCGAAGCGACAGCGAGTTTTTCTTTCTTGGGGGGAGGGGGGGGCAAAGGGCAACGGAGAGGGAGGCACAGGGTCTTCCTTGGTTTTACGGCAAGCGTAGAACACGAGCTGACTGATAGCGAAGAAGAAAGGAGATAAAGACAAAAAAAAGATAAAAGAAAGGGTTCGAAGTAGTACAAGAGTCGTGCGTTTCGTGGGCTCGTGCTGTGCCAAGAAAAACAAGCCCCGAGCAAACCCACCACCACCACCACCACCACCACGCGCAATCGGTAGAGACGCTCAACCGAGTCAAAAGACAAGTCAAGACACGGCCCGCGCGGCCACTGTGCGCCTACAGCCCTCGCCCTCTAATAACAAGATGGCGTGCCCGAGGGAGGCGAGCGGGAGAAGCGTTATCCGTCACTGATTGCGATGGCGGCCATGTTGTTGCTCTTTCCTCTATTTTTCCTCGTCTGTCACTTTTTTTTTCTCTCGTCCCGGCTTCCAAATATTGCTTTTCTTTGAAGACCGCTGCACCGCTCGTGCGCGTCTCGAAAGCTCCGAGAAGCCGATACCGAAGCCAAGACAAATCGATCATTGCTGAAGAAGAAAGAAGACAGATTTATAGCCGACTGACAGGGAGACGATGACGGTTTCAATAGAAGCGGCTGGGGGTGGTTTCCAGCATTGAGTTCCATAATGACACCCTAGGTGGGAATCTGGCGCTAGTGTCTGTGGGAGCTCCAAAGCATGGAACTCAAGCCAGCATGGGAGCACATGAATTTGCTTAAGCTTCGTCCTTTCGGTTCTCTTGACTTAGGTGCCTGCCAATGAAACTCGAACACCGGTGTTTGTGTGCCCCGGTATATTCATTGGGTTAGCTTTGCGTTTCGACGCGGATCTCGGAGTCCACGCAGAAAGAAGCACGTGGTTCAGATCTGCTCCACCAGGGGACACAACGATCCCGGCTGCTCGCAAGGATAAACTGTTTGCTATTTCAACGACTTCATTCAGTTGTTTTCATCGACTATTCTGACAGTTAACCGGCCTTTATTTTAAGCAAGCTTATGCATGCTCCGATGTCACACGTATCCGATACAACTCCTAACTTCAACCGGAACCATCCATTTCGAACCGGTTTTATTTTTAGCAAAACCTTTTTTTTTTACGGTACCTTCGGTAAAGCGGAAGTAACGGCTCAACCGGAAGTGAGTGGAAGAGAAACTGGAGAGCCAATAATTGCTCGCGCCACAAAAACACAATAAAGAACGTAGTCGTAAGGAGGGGGGAGTGGGGTCGCCGATCCACTTTGCACGCCGCGATATCGTAAGACTTGGCGCGCACTTCCATCAGGGCTCAGTCGAACGACCTTCAGCACCTTCTCTTACTACCAGCGAGATAGGCATTCGAGCATTACAAAAAACAAAACAAAACAAAAAATGTGGCACGCCTGCCAGCATCACGTAACAACCGCGAAAGCCTCAGGGCTTTGATAGCTAGAGAAACAAAGGCTTCCAGGCAATAACTAAAAAACAAAAAAACAAATGAAACAAAAGTGTACAAAGGAACAAATAAGAGAGGAGGAGAATGCGTTCATGGAGCGGGAACACATGGTTTCTTATTTGTTGGTTGCGGAAATCTGCCTGCTTTTTTTTTTCTTTTGTTTTGCTTTTTTTCTGATCACTTCGCTAGGGCGTACGTCGCAATGCCCTGTCCCGAAGGCACATAACGTGGAGCAGCTGGGAATGTCGTGTCGCAAGCGGTTGACGTTAACCGAGCACTGGCGACACCGAGGCGCCTGGCGCGACTGTCGAGACGGCAGAGAAAGAAAGAAAGAAAGAAAGAAAGAAAGAAAGAAAGAAAGAAAGAAAGAAAGAAAGAAAGAAAGAAAGAAAGAAAGAAAGAAAGAAAGAAAGAAAGAAAGAAAGAAAGAAAGAAAGAAAGAAAGAAAGAAAGAAAGAAAGAAAGAAAGGTATCTCGGTACGCACCCAACATACACAGACAGATGAGAGAGACAAACAGATAGATAGATAGATAGATAGATAGATAGATAGATAGATAGATAGATAGATAGATAGATAGATAGATAGATAGATAGATAGAATGACATTCCCTGGCCATGCAAGAAGGGGAAAAGCTAGGAAGGAACTTGCACTATGAGAAAGAAAGAAAGAAGAAGAAAGAAAGAAAGAAAGAAAGAAAGAAAGAAAGAAAGAAAGAAAGGTTCCCGGTACACACACAATGCACAGACAGATGAGAGAGAAACATAATAGATAGATAGATAGATAGATAGATAGATAGATAGATAGATAGATAGATAGATAGATAGATAGATAGATAGATAGATAGATAGATAGATAGACATTCCCGGCATGCAAGAAGGGAAAAGCTAGGAAGGAACATTATCCATAAGAAAGAAAGAAAGAAAGAAAGAAAGAAAGAAAGAAAGAAAGGTTCCCGGTACACACACAATGCACAGACAGATGAGAGAGAAACATAATAGATAGATAGATAGATAGATAGATAGATAGATAGATAGATAGATAGATAGATAGATAGATAGATAGATAGATAGATAGATAGATAGATAGATAGACATTCCCGGCATGCAAGAAGGGAAAAGCTAGGAAGGAACATTTATCCATAAGAAAGAAAGAAAGAAAGAAAGAAAGAAAGAAAGAAAGAAAGAAAGAAAGAAAGAAAGAAAGAAAGAAAGAAAGAAAGAAAGAAAGAAAGAAAGAAAGAAAAAGGAAAGGTCTTTCGATCGCGCAATCAGACGTGAGCGGGGCAGACCAGAAGTGGAGGCGCAAGGCGTGAGCGAAGGCGTTGGAGCGAAAACAAGGGCCTCCCTTTGTGTAAGCTAGCATGAAGCGCCAGCCACGGTTCTCGTCGCGATGAGTCATATCTGGCAAGGGCGACAAAGCGAAAGAGATAATATAATAGAATTACTTAAAGGTATGGCAAAAAAAATATTGTGTCAAATTCAAATTATCAGGCGGAACATTAATAAAAAAAAGACAAATATAACAATAATTGTCAGGAATTTACGTACCAGAACCACGATGTGATTATGAGCGACAACGTAGTGGAGGGCTCCGAAAATTTCGACCACCTGGGGTGCTTTAAGTGCATCCAAATCTAAGCACTCGAGCCTCTAGCATTCTGTCTCCATCGAAATGCTGTAGGGACTCGATCCCGCTACCTTAGGGTGACCAGTCAAGCACACCACTAGACCAGCGTGGCGGCTGGAGCATGCATTGTGGGTGCAGATCACAACATGCGGCTTGCCGTGCTAGGAGACACGGTTGACGTAGCATCGCAACTCAAATGGGAGCCATGAAGCCAGTACAACTATAGCTTTCGATCGTAAAGCAAAAATAATTGACGTCCGCCAGGCCCGTAGCCAGAAATTTTTTTTTGGGGGGGGGGGGAGCCCACCTGTTGAAAAACCTTGAAAACCATATATTTTCATCATTTGTTCTCAATATCCAGGCCCCCCTCCATCCGAATTTCAGGAGGGGGGAACTAGTCCCCCCCCCCCTTTCCTGGCTACGGGCCTGACGTCCGCCAAGCCTTCTTCGGTCGCGTTCCGATTCTGGCCAGCATTGTAGACAGCCTATCACTGGTAGCTTAGAAGACACTTTCGAAACCCGAGTCCTGCGAGCCCGAGTCCAGTATACCGGAACACACTCACGTGATAGAATGCACATGTATGCCTGATAGAACACACTTGCCCCTACAAACATGGCGGCTGCGGTCGCCATCTTTAGGTGGCACGTGTTTAGGGAGCATGCCTTCACTCTTAAGGCCAGTGGCGTAAATAGAGAAAAATCACAAGGGGAGACACCCATTTTGCCATAGCGGATATTTTGTTTTCATGAATGTATTATGGTTTTATTTTTACTTATACAAAAATTAAAATCATGCCTTGAAATCAAATTGAAAAACGAAGTATGGGTTTCCCGGCTCGCTAATTGCATTGTTCTATTGAGTCTTTTTCAGAAACCATATCGAGCAGCAGTTGCGATTCAATAGTCTCGCACAGCTGAGGGGTATTGAACACCAGTACACGCTACAAATAATAAAAAAAAAGGGGGGGGGGGGGCATTAAAAACTTCAGAGCACTATACTTGACTGTCAAGCCATTCAGATGTGTGATGTTTGAAAGAGAAATTTCAAGGGTGGACACTTGCAAGCGGTGTCACCCACAGAAGTGAAGCTTGCTGGGCAAGTTGGTGAATCATGATGGTAGGTAGGAACAGCGCGAGCGTGAAGCACGGGACGAAGGAGGGACACGCAGCGCTTGTGTCGTCGTATGTGTCCCTCCATAGTCCCGTGCTTTAAGGGGGTATTCACACGAGGGAGAAATCCTCGGGGGAGAAGCGAGGATTGCGGATCACGTGACAAAGACGTCACGGATTAGCGAGTAGGCGCGACCTCCCCGCGCCTCCTCGGAGGAGACGGGGACCTTTTCCCCGACAGGTCAAACTATCCCCCCTGCGGTGGGGGATATGGCGGTGCAGGTGTTTGGCCACATTGTTGCACTTTCTTTGAGAGGGTGCGGCGGCGCCCTGGTGGTTTCGTTGTCTGCAGCCGGTGAAACAGGCGGTACAATACACCAGAGTAGTCTGGTAACACTGGTCTCCCCCTCCATTGCCTCGTCCGTGTGAGCGGGGGACATTTGGGGGGTTATCTCCTCGCGAGTTCACGTCACTAGGCTCCACCTTTATCCCCCCGAGGATTTCTCCCTCGTGTGAATACGTTCGCGCTCTTCCTACCATGATGTCACCCCCAGCCTGAGCACAAGGGGGGGTCAGGTCCCCCCCCCTGACTCCCCCCCCCCCCATGACTTACGCCACAGCTTAAGGCATGATTACCGCCCCAGCGATTCCTTTTAAACCTCCTTGTGCCGAGTCGAAAGAAATGACAGGACAAGCAGCAGCGTTTAAGCAAGGCGCTTTCTCTCTCGAAAACCCAGGCCCACACGCGTCGTTCCAATTCAAAGACGAAAAAAAAGAAATAAAGAGAAAAAAAGAAAACGCGCCTCCACAAATGTCACTTAGGTCGAGACGTCGGGGTGCGTGAGACGAGCGCGAAAGAAAAAAAATACCGATGTCAGCTGGAGAGACGAGGCGAGCGCGGGGCCCATAGCTTTCTTGTCGAGTCAGCGCAACGGCCGCCGCCAGTGCCACGCGCCGAAGACGTGCTGAGCGTAACGCAAACGCTTGTCCGAAAAGAGAGGATCGGGGGACCGATGACAGGACTTCGCAAAGGGAGAAGCCGACAGAAGGGACGGGAGAGTTGCGAATGCGGAACTCCAAGCTCCGTTATGCGAGAGGACGCAACTACAAAGCAAGAAAACACGAGAATATCCGCAGACGTTTGCCAATTTGAGCAACACTTGCGTATCCACATAGGCGCTCACGGTATTCTTCATCAAAGAGGGGAGGGGAGGGGGGGGTAGCCTCATGCCTGTGAAGCGCGAAAAACACGGAGACGAAGCAGGGATACACGCAGGACAGGCGCTTACCAGAACCGTGGGATCAGGGCAGGCCCGTAGCCAGAAATTTTTTACAGCGAAAGCTGTTATGAGATCACAACAAGGGTCGTTTTTGCGCCGTAGTTGTCCGCCGCCGCCGCCGCCGGTGTCCGTAACCAATATCGCACGAAATAAGAAAAAAAACTAAATAAATAAAAAATCACCTATGACATATCGGGAATCGAACCCGGGTCCTCTGCGTGGCAGCCCAGCACTCTACCACTGAGCTACGCCACTGCTTGAAACTGCAGTGCAAACTGATCCTATGCAGGCTTCATGTCGGGTAAGAAATCGCGTTAACGTGTGTTGTGAAGCGTTTTAGAACAGTGAAGTAACAACCAGGCGTCACACAATACGAATTGCGCAACGAGTGGGTCGTTCAATGCTCCAACCCATTACAAAATGGCATAATTCTTCATCGTCGTCAGCCACAGAAGCAACAAAGTGCACATAATGCGTTACAAGTGTGTAGCGGGTACCGCTCTTTTCCGAAGAATGAAGAATATTGGTATAGTAGACGCTTCCCCACTACACAAAAATTATGATTTATGGCGTAGTGGGTACCATGTAAGTGCGCTTGCAGTAGTTGCCCCAAGAGTGTTTTAAAAAATTGGGGGGACCCTTAAGCTTCGCCTTTCAGAGTTGAACGCGATAGCGATATCCCGTCCCTACTGAGTACTTCAATCACTTAGTGCATACTCTGTAATGGGTAGTATGCTTTAAACCAGGAGAAATTATGCGCGGCAAATGTGGGAAATTATTTCGAACTTGCTATGCACCCACTACGTGGTGTTAAGGGAATACGCGCAGTAAGGTGTGTGCCGTTTGTAATGGGTGGCTGGCTTTAAACTATGGAATCATTATGATAGTCACATATTCTGACGCCCGATGGCAATGTACGCTTGTACCACGCAATATTCCTGAGATATTACGTGTTATATTGCGACGCCTATGTAAAGGACGCTTGCGTTTGCGAAGCATGCAAGTTATTTTCACAGTATTTCCAAGCAGAGGCATGGCTGTACTTCACGCATGAAACCTTGCAAATAGGGAGGCGATACAATATTAGTAGATACCACTAAATTTGGTAAAACATCGGCTAAATTCACTTGCAAGAAAGTTCGAAGCAGCGGATGGGCACAGTCGCGAAAATAGAAAAAACGTGATACCAGCTGTCTAATAAAGAGGTGAACCAACCCGAGACCACCTGCGCAAACTGGTCTAAAAACATTGTCACGCCTCATTGGTTCATAGGTTGATGACCAAATGAAGGTAGCAAATATTCGGTGAAACTTCTGAATGTAAACCCTGGAACAATAAATTATTTGCAGTACGTAGAATATTTTTGTTGCCAGAAACAGATTGCATGCCAGTGCGCTTTCTCACAGCAAGATTCTCCAATGATTATTTGTTCTCTAGCGCAAGAAAAGATCTGTATAACGATCTATTAGATATGTTATTTCCGGCCCCACTGTACCGCTCACTATATGCTGGATTGTCTGGTCATGACGTGCTAGTACGTGTGAAGAAAATGCCTATTTCACCAATAACGAAGACATTTTTTTACAGAGTGCACACAGAAACACTGCCTGTAAAAACCTGGTTAAGCACCAAAGGTATCTTTGTATCCTCAATTAATTGCCGCCTCTGTGAAGTTCCAGAAACAATAGAACATTGTTTCATTAGTTGTAAGGACGCCATCCTCTTTTGGGACGTCCTGCAGAGGGCTTTTAAAAAGCAACTTGATTTAAATTCTCACACCATACGTTATCTGGTACCACCCAAACCCAATGCTAAACCCAATGCTATGCCAGTCGACATGCTGTTGTTAATGGGCATGCACAGTTTATGGAAAACTCGCATGTTAGACAGGCATGCGGAATCAATGGTGTCTTCGCGGTCACATTTCGTGCAAATGACTGTACAGCTAAAAGACTTCTATGAAGAACTACAGTTTCGGCCAGACTGGTATCCACAGTTCATAGAATGCACTGCTCAAATACCCTTTTAGAACAAGGTGTTGCGGGAAATTTGTTTTGTAATGCCTATTGTACATTTGTGGAGGAAGCCTTAAGTTTTTTGGACGCTATGTGTATACATGAACCTCATTTGTAATAAATACCATGTAAGAGAAAAAAAAAAAGAGGCATGGCTGTGTGGTAGAACACCTGCTTGCCACGCAGACGACCCGGGTTCGATCCTCACTCGGACCCGAAAATTTTTATTATTTATTTTATTTGCATCTTTCTCGATTTTTCGGTCACGGACAAGATGATGATTTTTCGCTCACAACCAACGACGCCGACGCCGAAATTTCTGCGAAAGGAGCTCTTTAACGCCTTTTTAACGCTATCGCGTTAAAATTCTCTAGAAAGGCCGCCCTTCCAGCTTTCGCTGTGACTGTGCTGCGCGTTCCGCGCAGGCCTGGCGGTTTTTTTCGGGGGGGGGGGGGGGGCACCTGTTGAAAACTTTGAAAACCCCTTATTTTTATTATTTTTTCTCGGTAAAACACCCCCTCAATCCAAACTTCGTAGGGGCTAGCCCCCCCTCCCCCGAAGTTTGGATTGAGGGGGGTGTTTTACCCTGTAGCCAGGGGTGGGGGGGCCACCCCCCCCCCCACCCCTAGCTACAGGCCTGGATCAGGGAAGTCAAAGTTACGACATGGAGAGAGAGAGAGAAGGTAAGAAGAGGTAGGAACGAATTGTAGCAACTCAGCTATCTGGACTAGCCAGATAGCTGGGCCTATCTAACAAGGCCAGATAGCTGAGCTGCTACAATTCGTTCCTTACTCTTCTGACCTAGCTCTCTCTACATGTCGTAACTTTGACTTCACTGATCCCACGGTTCTGGTAAGCTCCTGTGCTGTGTAGCTCTGCTTTGTCCACATGTTTCTCGCTCTCCATAAGCATGAACCGTTTCCAACTAGGCTGCGTTGAGCCAAATTTCACGCCCCCCCCCCTCTTACACCGGTTACACCGGTTGGTCGAGCCCGGAAGAAAGCGATTTTCGAAATGGATGAAAAAAATAAAAAAATGAAGCGATCACGTGTTTCTCGCGAAGGCTTGCCATTGGTCCACGGGTTTCCCGGCATAAAGGTGGGAAGTAAACAAATCTTTTAATACGACATCACGTGTCATTGGTCGCCATTACCGTCAAAAGTGCATGCGTAAGCCCTAACTCTACGCATTATAGAATGACGTGAAAGGTTCGAATGAGTCTATGCATAAGGCAGAAGTGGCACCCTGTTTAGATAAAAAAGGGATAGGACCTCGCAGTGAAGTTTCGATGACGTCACGGCGACGGCACAAATCACGTGACCTGCGACTCCGTGATGACGTCACACGTGACGTCATCACACTATTTCTAGCGTCGCTCATGTTCACGCTGCCGATGCTGCCAGCGGTCACTTCTTGCGTTTGATGTGGCGTGTAATGCCTTCTCCTTAACAACTGTATAGTACAGTCATACAGAACTGGGTTCCTCCACTCAACATATATGTGAAACGCCTTAGGGTGTAATTGAATATACGAACAGCGCAACAGACAAAGACTGACGAAGGTAACAACACACAGCGCTGTGTGTTGTTACCTTCGTCAGTCTTTGTCTGTTGCGCGGTTCGCATATTCAATTATGTCCTACCAACTTGCCCAAGTTTCCACGCTTCATAGCCTTAGGGTCCTCCACGGTAAGCATGCATTAAATAACATCCACCGCTACGTCTCCCGAAGAGTGTTTATACAACTTGTTGTCATCCCTTTTAGCTTTGCCCTCTCCATCAAGCTGTTTTTGTTCTTTCTATCCGTCTTCCCTTCGCACCCTCCTCCCCCTTTTCACTCTCCTCGTGCTCAATCACGCGTCGCCTTCGAGTCACGCACGTTCCTGGCGCAGCATCCCCCCCGCATGGGGCGCTGCTATCGCATCCTCTGTTCTTTACGTGCAGAATGCTAGTAGGCACGCCATCTTTCCTTTTTCTCTTTCTTTCTTTCTTTCTTTCTTTCTTTCTTTCTTTCTTTCTTTCTTTCTTTCTTTCTTTCTTTCTTTCTTTCTTTCTTTCTTGCTTTCTTTCTTGCTTTATTTCCCTCTCTTTCTGTCTCTGTCTTTTTTTTCGCTTTCTTTCTTTCTATCTTTCTCTTTCTTTCTTTCTACCTTTCTCTTTCTTCCTTTCAGTCTCAGAAAAAGGCAACGTAGCTTTGGTCTATAGAACAACTCAGGGATGCGTTTCGGAGCCACAGTATCGCGCTGTAGCCTTGCCGGTTTGCACCTCTATCAACTAAGCGATCAGTGCTATACGGCAGACGCATATGCGCGTGAAAACGGTTGTGTTGGCGCGTTCAACGTTTCCCGGCCTTATCAATTCCAGAATCCAGAACGTGCACATCCCTTCATTCTAATACCATTAATTGTCCTTCAATAACACGAAAGAGATAATCAAAATTCACGACATCATCATAAGTTTATTATGGCGTCACGTTATGACTTCATCAATCGACATCGTAGCTTGTTCGAAGGTGGGCCCACCATCACGGAGGCGGTGCTAAACTAGGTCAAGGTGCCCCCGATCTTGGAGGCAGCGGAAAACCACATTAGGTGCAGAAAGCATTCGGGGGGTGGCGTTGCGGGATCAATATGTCCACAAAGAAGAAAGAAGGAGACAGCCTTCGACTTCCAATCGTCTTAGGTTAGTGCATAAGGAAACCCTGTGAGTTTTTTTTTACGGAGTTAACGTATGTCCGCAACAGATTCTCCGGACCACTGAGCACATAGCTTCCGGGTGTGACGTCACAACTTCCCGTGGTCCCCCAGCAACTTCTGGGTGTGACGTCACACCTTCCCGTGGTCCCCCCAGCAATGAGGTCACACGTGTCTTCAAGATAAAAAAAAACAAAAACAAAAAAAAAACGTTCCACCTTTTCGCTTTCCGCCTCGCTTCTTTATTTCGCTCTTCGTCCGGATTTTCTCGGCTCGTCTCGGCTTCGGAGCTTTTTCATACCCTGCCAACAACGGGGCCGCTAAAGAGCCGAGCTACGCGGTTTCTTTTCTTAAAATTCCAGACTTTGCACTTTTCCACCGCGGCGACCGCCCCCCCCCCCTTACCTTACCTCTTACTGCAACCGCTCCTCCCCCCCCCCTTCCATCTTCGGAGCCCGTTTCGAGACTCGGAGTCGCAATGCCGATCCGTCAACCTGGAGGTCCTCCCCCACTCCGCCACCCCCCAAAACCTCCACCTCCACCCTCGCGCTTCGTCTGTGTCGTTCTTGTCTGCCGTCGTCGTGAACTTTTGCAGCGCTGCCTATTTGAACCACCCTTGTAACTCCCCAGCGTCGTCGCGTTAATTCTGTGCAGCGCGGAGTGAACGCGCATTCCGCGACAGCGAGGGAAGCCGCTGAAGTAACTATCGCTGTGAGACGGGCTCGTAGTTGGTCTTGTTACTTTTGTTGAAACATGTAACGAGGGCAAGAACAGCGAAGAAAGGGAGAGAATGAAAAGAGAAGGGGAACAGGTAAAGGGAGGCGAAGACAGGCAGAGCAGATGGCAAGTTAAGTAACAGCGTGCTTAATTTTATTTGTGTAAGTTGGACGTCCCCCCCCCTCCTTCCCCTTCCAGCCGCGCCCCTGCAACGTGTCAGTCTTGTTGTGTTAGTTGCGTGCAGCGTGCAGCAATCGTGTGTCCCGAGACAGCGAGGGAAGCAACTGAACTAACTATATGCTGTTAGACGAGCTTTTGGTTGGTCGTCAGGTCGAAGCTTTTTCTGTTTCCGTTGTTCGTTGCTGCTTTCTTTCATTTTTTTTTTCATTTACGATCACGTAGCAACTCATCCCAACTGTCGACCTCGCTGTAGGCGGTCGTGTTACTTTTGTTGCAACATGTAACGAGCCCAAGAGGGAGGGAGAGGAAAAGAATGAAAAAAAAAAAGATGAAGAAGAAAGTGGAGTTGAAGACAGGTAGATTAGGGGTAAGTTAAGTAACGGCTGGCTTAATTTCATTTACGTAAGTAGGTCGGAGTCGCAATGCGGATGACGAGGCAGAAGAAAAACAAAACATTTCGTAGACGCCGCCTTGACGAGCTCTTGGGCCCGCCTACACACTTTCTTTTCCTAGCACAGAGACACACGCACATATGCACACACATACAAAAAAAAAAGCTACAGTTACGTAATCGCAGAGACGTACTACATAGTAGAACGTGTGCATGTAACCTAATACGTGTTTTAAAAAGGCCTCACTGGAATTAGCTGTATTACAGATTTCCTGCACTATGCAAAGAGGAGCAGAAATTCGCGCAGTCTCTTACAGGGGCGTAGGTAGAAATTTTTTTTCAAGGGGGGGGGGGGGGGGCACCTCCTTGATCTGAAATGGGCTCTGGGCAGGCAGATATGGTCGGGCGTCATTTTGTGCTCTGTATGCCATGAAAAAAAAAAAAAAGGTGAAGGACGCTTTGTAAATTCCAAAGTGTGAACGGCGAAAGCCTGTGGCCGTTCGACGGACTATGCCATGTCTTTTCTTTCTGTTTGTGTTTTGTTTTTTTACACTCTCTCAGCAATCACGTGATTGATGAGAGAGTGTAAGGGAGAGAGGCCACAGCTGTGGCGGCGCAACTGCTGCTATGCGCCGCTGGGCCATCACGTGATTGCTGAGAGAGTGTGAGCGGGAGAGGCCAACAGCTGGCACCATTCCAGGGCACGGACGGACGGACGCCGCGAGTATGAGCCATTAAAGGCTTTCGCTTTAAGAAATCGTGGAGGTGGGGGGGGGGGGGGGGGTAGGGGTGGCACGGACCCGGTGTGCCACCCCCTGCCTACGCCACTGGTCCCTTACGCTTTTGACTAATGTAAACTTTTGTGCGCTACAAGTAAACAAAACCGACGATTTTGTTTACTTGTAGCGCACAAAAGTTTACACTATGTACAACCAACTGGCCCCTACCCTGGCTCTTCTAGCTTTTGATTAAGACGACTTGAAGGCGAAATCCATCTCTTTTTGGCCTGTGTCGATTGTATTGATACCCCTCCTCTCGCGGAGAGCTTTCTCCTGCACACCACGTGGTTTTTGCGTTGCCTCCGCGATCGCAGGCATTGGAAGCTTAGTGCATCTCACTTGGTTTTGCACAGCCTCCGTGATCGGGCCCACCTGAGACCAAGCAACGATGACTTTATCGTGTGACGACCCGTCAGATGACGTACCAAATTTTGTCTATCCATGACGTCACGATGATGTTATAGGGTGACGTCACGATGCTGTCATAGGGCGAAGTCATCGCGCGATGATGATTTTTTTGCATGGAGGAAGGAAAAAAGAAAGGAAGGAACACTACGTCACGCGATTGAAACCCACCGTGTCGTCCCAACACGTGACGAAAACGTCAGAGCGCATGGTAGGTTTTAGTACTACCAGTGGCCGCGTTCTGTTTTCGAACCTGCACCGTGAGCCGGCCGGTCTGCGCAGAACGAGCGTAATTCACCTAAAAGCTACCGGGCGCCATAACCCGAAGTCTCGGCAAATCTCACTTCATGCGTGATCTTGACGCAAAGGGTCACGTGTTGGGCCGACACTGCTGGCCTCACAACGAGATGGCTTGCCAATGCTGCCTGTGTGACGTAATGCTTCTTCCTTTCTTTTTCTTTCGTCCATGATTTTTTCTTTTTTTTTGCATAACTCGAGTTGACACCGCCAGCGTCGACTGTCAACTTCCGCGTTTGATGAAGCATCGAATAAGGTTTTCCCCGTAAAAATCGCCGCGCTGCATCCCGGGATACCCGGAGCCCGGCGGCTAACATGGGACTCGGAAGTGGGGCAAGAGTCAAAGTCAGGGGGGGGCCCAGGTGGGGGGAGGCTGTCCCCCCCTTCCATTTTTTAAGGAGGGGCTGGGCCCCCCCCTTTGGCAGGTCAGCTGTAGCACTGCTGCACTCATTTGACACGTGTAGAGAAATTATGACTTGTTTACCGGGAATTATGAGAAATATATTTATTTGTATAACATTCTTAAGCATTTGTTCAGTGCTAGATACAGTTGGCTTCACTACATATATGTATGTCGCTGCCCGACGACCCCCCCCCCCCTCCAATAATGGGAGACATTAAGCCCTGAAGAGGGGGGGGTGACGGAGGAATGCCGGAACGGCGGCAGTGAAGCTCTTATAGACCATTTTCCGGGCGTGTTCAAGCGCCGCCATCTTGGACTGATAACGTTCAGTTTTGTATCCGTATCAAATAGACAAACAGTGCTACGGTGAACTTGCATGCACGAAAACGCTCGGGCCGGTACATTCAACGTTTCATGACCATGACCATTTCATACTACGACATAGAAAACCGGCAAAACAATCCCTCATCAGTCCAAGATGGCGGCGCTCATGAATCGAAAATAAAATCGTGTTTACAATCGCGGAAGAAAGGACGCGCACGAGAGGGAGCGGCGGCTTATAAGTGAAACACTGCAAAAGAACGCCGCTCGGAGAAGGAAAGCGAAGGAAGGAACCCGGATGTACGCAGAAAAATGCCGAGCACCCACCACACGCTGCAGCAGCTACTGTGTGACAAGGCGCGCCTGCTTGCGTACGTGCGTATGTGTCTTTCGAGCAACTTAAAAGGAGGCAGCGTGTGTGTGTGCTAGGACTACGAGGCAGTCGTCGTCGGCGCGCTGCGTCTTCCGTGGCAGCTCTCCCGAAGAGAGAGAATACGTGCAGGGAGGCGGACCGCGGGTCCCGCACGCACTTCGAGCGGGCGGGCGGGCGGCGTCGCGGTTTCTGCCATCTCGAAGCGGGATCTCGGGACTTCGGAGGTCGTCAACCCTGGCTCACAAACGCTAGCGCAGCCCTGGCGGTGACGACGACTTCGGGGACCCCTGGGTTCCGAGTCGCGGGAGAAGCGTCGTCGAGCAAAGTAGCAGTGAGAGAGAGAGAGAGAGAGATCTATACGCAGGGCACAACAACGTCCTCACCCTCGACTCCACCCCTTCCTTATAGTGTTGATTCTATTTTCGTTTACGTTTGTCGTTTTTGATCGTTCGCTTCGCCGAGCCTTTGCTCTCAGATGCGTGTCGCCCAGGCGAGCGTGCGTGCGTGCGCGGACTTGTAGATCCGTCTTGGTCGTAGAAAACGACACAAAACGAATAAACGAGGAAAAAAAAAACAGTCACGCGGTCCCTTTTGCATTCGCCTAAAACGACCCAAAGGCGAAAGCCATCTGTTTTCGAGGCGAAAGCCTTCGATGCGCCATCAAACGCGAAAATTGACAGACGTCCGGCGTCGGCGTCCCACGTCGGGGAGCGTCAACACGAACGACGCAAGAAACCGTACATCGCGTGATGACGACTCCGTGTGACGTAATGATGACGTCAGAAATCACCGACATTTGTGACGTCATCATAAAGTCGCTGTGATGATGACGTCCCTGTGAAATAAAATAGCGTGACGTTACACTATGACGTCATCACGTGACGTCATTGCTTGGTCGAAGGTGGGCGGAGCCTTGTGGCAGTGCAAAACAAAAGGTGAGGTGCACAAAAGCTTACAACGCCTCGGATCCTGGAGGCAGGCCCGTAGCCAGGGGGGGGACCTAAGGGGCCTGGCGCCCCCTCCCCCGAAATTCGGATGGAAGGGGTGTTTTACTGAGGAAAAATATTAAAATTCGGTGGTTTTGAAGACCCTCAACCAGTGTTGTACACGTTCCTCTAAAACAGGAACGAAAGCTCGTTCCTCGTTCCTTGCCAATTTTGGAACGAGTTCCCGTTACAAGTTCCCTTAACCCGAAAGGAACGCGTTCCAGTTCCAATTCGAAAATTGGAACGTGTCGTTACATTATCGTTACATTAATATTTTTCAATCAATTATCATCAAACAATCCTGAGGCGAAACAAAGTTAGCAATTTAATAATCATATAGAACTGCATATACCTACTATGCGAACTCGAATATCGCTGACAGGACAGCATATTATCTGGAGATGAAAACACGCAACAAGACGAATATTTTTAAAGTAGCAATATGGGATAACTATCGAATGTCAAATAAATGTTCTCCGTTTAAGGCAAGTTAAGGTAATTTATATGTAAAGCACATGGTACAGGACTTACATCTGAGCCGACTTGGATACGAGAAGGAGCACTGGGGCTACTTTTTATTACACCAGTGCTCCGCCCTAATACCACTGCTGGCCAATCGTGGTGGTGGTTAGAAGGAAGAGAAAAATAACACCTAATTTCTGCAGCCCAATAGGGAGCACGGCGCAGTGCCTTCAATCGTCGCCGGCTTGCCCTTTTATTGGTGTAGTGCCTCATCTTCTGCCCTTCGGCAACCCTTCTTTCCACGGGAAGATCGGTCAGTCAACCCTCGTCTTCCCACTAACACCACGGGGGGAACAGGTCCACCATGCCGTGCCAGCTTAAGACGAACGGCCGTGATTTCTTATTATTTTCCAAAACGTTGGCGTTCATGTTCAGCTTCTAAGCGAAAGTCTGACAACCTAGGAGCCTTGCGGCTCGCACTACGACACGCTGCTCTTGCGACAAGACAAGTTTACAACAGTGTTTGCAGTTTATAGTAAGTCGTGGGTGTCCCTGTACACAGCCTGCCAGCACAACAGAGTCAGCTGGGTCGACTGCTCTAAGGGGCCGACATTGCCTGACACAAAAAATTTTACTTCTTGTTTTTTCCTGTTGCAATAAGTATTCACTTACCACAGCTGGGAATCTTGTTTGCTCGAGTACGTGACGGTAAATATTTGGAGACGGTTTTATAACACCCAGCCGTAGCTTCGGTTTCAAGGAGCGCCGAGTGAGCTGACGCCCATAGTGGTTTTCGTCTAGACGTAGCTGGCTAAGCAAGCACACAAAACCTCATTCACATGAGCACCGCGCGGACAACTCTTTTCAGCGAAGGCTCCCTGGAGGCTGCTGTAATTCCAACTGTGGTGTTGGAAATATGTGTGACCCCCCCAAAATGCACAGCCGAGGCAAGGACTTTGTACTCCCGAACAAGTCTGAACCCAGTTGCGAGCGACCTTTGCAGGCACCAGAGACCCGGGAGGAAGGTGCAGAGGCAGCATGAATAGGCTGAAGGGAAACGTACTGAGGTTTATTTTACATTATTTACATGGCGAGCATCTCGTTACAAAACGATGATTTCGGTACTTGGTGACCATCTCGTGTCTAAGGCATTAAAGAAGCCCGCGGGGGGCTGATTATAAAGAGTCCCTTTTCCCCAGATCTGTAGATGGGGGAATGGCTCCAATTTGCGCATTCCAATCACAGGACACACGCCCCTTCCGACGGTGCCGCGCACACCCGCCCAGGTGAACGTCCTTGACTTGGGCGTGGCCACCCCACTTCACCTGTGGCGGCAAGTGGCACCAAGGTGTTCCTTCCTTGACGTGAGAAGGCCGCTGATAGATGGGTCCCACGCTCGTACTACCGGGCACATCAAAAGCGTCCGCCGCCTCGAAATAACTCGCCACTCAATTAGCGACGCGGATTGTCACCCATACTGAAACTCGTTGTCCCCTCAAGGAAGATGTCGCAACTGGAAACAATTTCGATCGGCATTCCAAACATGCAAAGAACTAAATTTCGAAGTTTTTTCTTTTAATTTCACCCTACTCTGCGTCTTTAAATGACGTTTCATTTATTGCCTCACGTCTTCTCCATGACTATGACGTGGTTCCAACACGTCACATCGTCATTTCACGTTCACCTGCGTATGAGGGGGGGGAGGGGGGGGGGGTTGTCGCTTAACGTTCATCGCAAGCTGGCGCGGCACGGACGAAGATGGCTTGTTCCCACGGGACCGCGGCCTACGTGCGTTGGTGCAGAGAAAAGGCTTCACCGAAAGTCTGCAGACTGACTAATCCCCTCTGTGGGAAGAAAGGTTGCACAAGGGCGCAGCACCAGTCAACAGGCAAACCGGCCATTCTGCACCCGAGGTACGACAACCCCCGCATTTCCCTCACTCACAAAAAATATGCACCATGTTCACGTGAAAACTTGAAAGGCAAGCGGGAGTCTTCGCGGCACACGCGGTGGCCCATCCGCTTTGCACGACGTGCGTGCGTGGAACGTTTACAGAAGGAACGCCGTTCCCTCTGCCGTTCCCTCCTATTTGTAACGAGTTCCCGTTACAGTTCCACCGATCCTGAATAGAACGCTGGCGTTCCTCCGTTCCTCCAAAAAGGAACTAGTTCCAGGAACGCCGTTCCTTGGAACGCCGTTCCGTACAACACTGCCCTCAACAAGCGCCCCCCCCCCCGCCCCGAAAAAAAAACCTGGCTACGAGCCTGCCTGGAGGCATCGCAAAACCGTGTTATTTGCGGAGTGCTTTCGGAAGAGAATGCTTTCGGACAGAAGGCCTACTTTCTACTTCTGTTTAATTATCGGAGTTAGTTAAGTATAATTATCGGAGTTTCTGTTATGTGTATGTTTAATTGGGCCCTTCACTAGACTTTGGCCATGGGACCTATTTTTGGACATATTTGTACAGACGGAGTTACACTTGTCTAGAGCGTTGGGGCGCGTGGCTCTGAACGCTGTTGTCCGCAGCTGCTATCTCACGTTAGCTACGAGCTTCCTTTCATGCATGAATTATAGCACACGGACCTAGTTGTTGGGTATCATTACGCCTTTAATGTCTCATACTCGCGACGTCCGTCCGTCCGTGCCCTGGAACGGTGCCAGCTGTGGCCTCTCCCCTCACACTCTCTCAGCGATCACGTGATGGCACAGCGTACACTCTCTCATCGATCACATGACTGCTGAGAGAGTCTAAAAAAGAACAAAAAAAAAGACAAAAAAGAAAAAAGGCATAGCTTAGTCAGTCGAATGGACACAGGCTTTCGCCGAACACTTTTTTCTGCAGAAAATTTAAAGGCTGCTGAAGCGTACCGGCTGGGCGCTCTATAGACAAGTGCAATTCCGTCTGTACAACAATTGTGTGCAATAAAAAATTACACCATCTCCCGCTAAAGGGAACCATGTGTGGATGCGAAGCATTGCACGGCAGCGGTCCGGGCGCTCATTGCGGCGCTGCACAGGAGAGAGAATGAGGCGCACGCGCTCCGTCATTTTCATACCGCGGAACTACCGTGGCGCACCCAGCGGAGTATGCAGCTGTCACACCACCTGTCGTGCGCGCCGCTCCGTAGAGGATTCCTAGAGGACAGGACGGGGGGGACTGTAGGAGAGGAGAGAGATGGGGAGGGGACGTGCATGCGCTGTGGGGGGTGTGGGACGCGGGAGCCGCTCCGTAGAGTAGAGGATTCCTAGAGGAGATAGGGGGGAGGGGACGCGCATGCGCTGTGGGACGCGGGAGCCGCTCCGTAGAGTAGAGGATTCCTAGAGGAGAGAGGGGGGAGAGGACGTGGATGCGCTGTGGAGATGTGGGACGCGGGCGCCGCTCCGTAGAGTAGATGATTCCTAGAGTAGAGGAAGGGGGGTGAGGGTAGGAGAGCATAGGGGAGGGGACGCGCTGTGGGACCCGGGGGCCGCTCCGTAGAGTAGAAGATTCCTAGAGGAGAGAAAGATGGTGAGCGTAGGAGAGAGAGGGGGAGGGGACGCGCATGCGCTGTGGTGGTGTGGGACGCGGGAAGGAGGGACGGACTAAGCCCCCTCCAAACACATGCAAGCAAGATTGAGGAATGGGGTCAACCTGGGCGACAGACACCACCTGCCTAGCCATTGCTAAGCAGCCTCTCTGTGCTCTCGGCCATGACTCTGATGCCTGTGATAGTGGTTGACGGCCTTCATATGGTGTTCTATTGTTGTACTGTGGCTATTCCAAGTACGAATTGTTAACTGTTACAAGGCTAGGTGACGTCACACGTAATAGAAACAGTTTTATTTCCTCATGCATTGCTGTACACGCGGTTCTATATTTTGCAGGTAAATGAAAAAAAAAAAAATGTGTGTATTCGTATGGTCTTAAGCTAAGCAATTCCTGTTGTCCGCTGTCTGTCGGCTCTGCCCCTCAAGCCCAATGTGGCTTTGGCAGGCCAATTCTGCACTACATTTGTTCCTGTTTGAAAAGGTTAATAAAGTATAATTATTATTATTATTATATTACTACAGTGTTCTGGTTCGCATAATGGGTGCTTCCATACTTCATGAAAGTGGCCGGACGCGGGACGGGGGACGCGGGACGCCGGACGGACGTAGCCCCGAGCATAAGATGCTTCGCATCTAAAAGCAAAAACAAAAACAAAAAAAAAGCGAGCGGGGCCATAACCACGCTCTTTATTTAATGACAGCGCTTACTTTTTTACGCCTGATTAACGGTGTGGAGAATTCGCCCGTGAGGTGAATCCGGCGGGTGCGAGGTGGCGCATTCCCTTCGCCCCCCCCCCCTTTCTGTGCGCACGCCTATGCTTAGGACGCCTACTACGGAGCCCTCCACTCAGGTTTCTCTCATAATATGGTGTTTACAATCATGGGCGTAGGGAGGGGGGTGCAAGGAGGGGCGACTCCCCCCCCCCCCTCCCTGGGATTTCGGATATTTTTCTACGCAGCAGCGATAAGCTACGCAGCTTGATAAACACACTCCGGGTCGCGGCCTTCTCTAGTGCCAGCAAAATTCGCACGTTACACTCTATTGATTAAGTCTCTTCAACATGAGTACGTATAAGTAGTTTCAGCACTGTGTTATCTTCTAAGTGAAAGAAAAGTTGTCAGTGCTGGATGCCTCCTCTCTCTCAGAGACGGATCCAGAGGGGGGGGGGCAGTAGGGGCGATCGCCCCCCCCCCCCCCCCCCCCGAAGCCTGTGTCAGTACCCCCCCCCCTCTTCAGTGCTTGCCGACCACCTCCTATAACCAATTAGGACAAATGAGTGGGACCTTTGTGGGCACACATTAAAGGGACCGACAACTGGCCAGAACGTGTGATTAGATCCTAGTAGAAATGACAAGACCATGAAATATACAGATTCCAGCATTCTTTTCGCGTTGTGACCAGGATTTATACTTTTAAATCGCGCTTAAAAGTGACAAAAACCGTCATGACGCGCAGCCAAGCGGAAGAGCCTTGAAGCTGGATTATGGAATATGGAGTCGATCACTTTACTGTACGTAGCCGCGTAGCCTGATGCTGTCATGGGCGCCAGTCATCAAAATTAAAATATGCATATTATTATCCAGCCCCGTTCAATTCTGTGCTGCTTACGACGTAAAAAGAGTTGCATGGTGAGAAGCGGCGCTGCTGTCGCCGCCGCCAGTGGACCAAGTCGAGCCGCGGCGCATGCGCGCGGTGTGCACGCGTGCGCAGTAAACCAGCGCGCTCGAACACGAACGGCTCTCGCGCTCACTGTTTGCAGCATGTGAGTATACGACTGCATATTCGCTGCAGATAGAAAAATTTTGATTACAAATGCTTCGCGGCGTTTTCCACTTTACCATTCCGTGATTATACTTACTGACCGGTAAGCTTTCCCCTGCGCTAAAAAAAAGTAGGCACCATAAAAATTGGTTGTCGGTCCCTTTAAAAGTATTTATGCTATGATGGGGTATTTGTGCTAGTACGAACAACAAAATCATGGCCTCGCCCCCCCTCTCCGGTATTACTTCAAGTGACCCCCCCCCCTAAAATGAGTGGCTGGATCCGCCCCCTGCTCTCTCTCTGTCCCCCCCCCCCCTCCCACTGGTTGATTGCAACCCCCCTGCAATAAGTTCTGCGGTTGCCGAGAATTATATTAATATCCACATACTTGAGATGAGGCGAGGAAGAAGAAAATTATAATCCAGCAGGGCCGTAGCCAGAAATTTTTTTCGGGGGGGGGGGCGCACCTTCTTGATTTCTGGTAGGGCACCTCCTTGAAATTGTCATTTTTCGCTCTGTATGCCATGCCGAAAAAAAAAATTTCGGGGGGGGGGCGCACGTGCCCGGTGTGCCACTCCCTGGCTACGCCACTGTAATCCAGCGATCTAAACAAACGTGCTAATGAGAATTGATGGCAGCATAGTTCGAAGCGCTCGGTTCATGCCACAGCACTGCAGACACAGTCGCAGTTTTTCTTCGCACTCCCCGAACCGGTGCCAACCGGTTCCCACCGGACCGGCGCAGTTGCCACCGCGAGCGCAGGAATTTGTCGCCCTTGCGCCTTCTCTCAAGCATGAGAGAAAGACCCTCGGTGAACCTTCTTTTTTTAATTTTCACTGTTCTCCTCAGCAGCTATTTCCACGCACGCGCCACCAACCCTCGCCTGAGCACAACTCTAAGGAAGAGAGTAGCGATAATTGGCGCTACTGCTTCTTTTGCTGCGTCATACTTTTAAGTTTTTTTTTTTTTGCCGTGTCATACTTTTGGAAGCTGTGGGAAAAGATGCTAACAAGCATGAGAAGGAACAGCGAACAGCACAAATCGCTACACTCTAAAAAATTATCGAGTAAAAAGGGTGTCTTTTTGTCCCACAACAACAATTGTCATCCGGCTTGCTTGCGCTTCCTTTCTTGAAAACTCGGCCCTGGCCACTTTCCTATCAAGAATGCTATGTCACGCTGATAACGCGCGTGTCGTTCGTGACCTGAAAATGCCGGGCGCGCGGTGATAATGCAAGGAAAGGAACGCAAGATAGATGACGACTATTGTTGTGGGACAAAAAGACACCCTTTCTACTCGATCATTTCTATAGAGTGTAGGGCCTACAACTAACGTTGAAAGTTGGGCAAGTTGGTACGGTTTCATCTTCCGAAAGAACTGCCCAGCAAGACGAGACACGAAGATTCAAAAAATGCCCCCCACCTCCCCGAAGGGAATCGTGAGGAAATGCGAATGCATTTCGCGCGCGCTTCACTCCATTGATATATGGTGGTTGTGGTTCGAAGAAGGAAAAGGCGCCTAATTTCTGCAGCCCGGTCGGGAGCACGGCGCAGCGCCTGTTTTTTTTTTTTTTATCGCGGTAGCTCCGCTGAGCTCCCGCGATGCGAGCGCCCTCACGCGCCAGAGCGCGCTCCTCCTCTCCACTTTGCTAGGGGCGAGGATAAGCGCGCACGCCCGCAGCTTTTGCTATGGGAGAGAGAGTGAGAGCGGAGAGATAACACCTGCCGGCGCGCGGACACCTCCTCAACCTATCCTCCTCCCCGCGGACAACGCCGGACAACGCCGCCTGACATAGCCCGACTAAGAAATGCATTCGCATTTAAAAACGACCAACAAGCGCAGGTTGTCGTTTTCAATTCTTCGTGTCCAGTCTTGCTGGGCAGTTTTTTTTCAGAAGAGGGCCTATAGAAGTACAAGCCGAGTCGTTCTTGCCGTTGTTGCTTGATCTCGTTCTCTTCCTCATCTTCATCCTCCTCCCACAAACTTTTCTTTAAGTTGCCCTCTAGGCCTCCGACTCACTGCAGGTAAAGCTTTAAAAAAAGGTTAGAGATGACACAAGAAAAAGCTCGCCCTAAGTAATAGAAGCACAAGTCGAGTCGTTCTCTTCCTCAACCTCGTCCTACTCCTTCTCCTCTCCCAGACTCATCTTCACGCTTTCCTCTCTGTCTCAGCCTCCGACTCAGGCCGGGTAAATCAAGACGAAAGAAAAAAGAAAGGATGAGAAAAAGAGCGATATTACACAGGAAAAAAAAAAATCCACGCATATCCACGAAGTGAATGATGATGAGTGGGCGAAGCACGGGGATCGTTCGGTACCCGTGAATAGATTCACATACACACATATGTTTCTACTATAGCAACGGTTTTCTAAACACCATGACAGCGGACAGTGAGCGTCGAGGACAAAGCTAGGTCCTAAGGTCCGTAATGTCTACGTTGAAATGGCCGACTAGTATAGAGGGTTTGTGCTTCTAGGTGTTTTATATTGTTCTGTCGCAGTTATGATTGATATTAGTCTATTATTAAACCTTTTTTTTTCATGTGCTTTGATTTGATGGGTGCTTAAATGTCGGCTTTTTTATGGTATTGTGGCCTTTTATTTTGTTCTGGTTAACAGTGTTTTAGTTTGTTCTTGTTAACCTTTTTTTCGGTCATATGTTTTGATTGATGGGTGCTTAGATATCGATGTTTGTACAGCGTTGTGGCCTTTTATTTTGTTCGGGTTAACAGCCTTTTATTGTGCTGTCATATACTTGATTGATGTACACATCAAGTTGTTGTTTTTTTATTTTTTTTTACACAGATGTCTTCGTTTTTCGTTGTGCAGGTGTTCAGTTTCGGTTTCGGTTTTGTGCAGCGTGACGGACGCCAACAAGGCTAGGCCCTAAGGAGCTTCGCCCCTAAAAACTCGCTATAAGCAATAGAAGCACAAGTCGGGTTGTCCTCTTCCTCAACCTCGGCCTCCGTCTCCGCCTCTAACAAACTCTCCCTCAAACTATATCCATTCCACCTCTGTATCTGTCTGAGACAGGAAAAGATTACCAACAAGAACAAAGAAAAAAGGGGACAGGACAAATTGTACTAGAAGCACGAGTCCACGCAGTCGGTTCTCTCTCTTAACCTCGTCCTCGATCTCATCCTCACCCAAACTGCTCTTCGAGCTCTCCTCTCGGTTGCAGTGCACGCCGCACGCGTCTGACCCGCGAGCTGCTGCTGGCGCGAGCTTCTTAAACACCTCGGCGGCCCACATATTCTCCGGGAGGGCGTTGTACCGTTGCACCGTTAGACACGTGCTTGCAACTCCAGGGCTCGGTCTATATCTGCGCGGCAGCGCGCGCGCAGGCCGCGCGACACGATGAATGGTTGACGTCGCGCTTAGGTTGTCTCGTTAAAAGTGAGCGCGCGGGCGCTTAAAAGAAAGCGCCGCGTGAATTGTGAGTCAATTTGAAGGGAGGACGCGTTCGTGCCGAGGATGAATTGCACGCGGTAGGCAGAATAAAGAAAAAAAAGAATTTGCGGTGCGAAACCACACGTTACGAAAGGGAAAATAGCCCCTTCAGTCACGAATTAAGAGGCGCCACTGCAAATGCATCAAATTCGCATGGCATGATTCCAAGGAACTTAGTATTGCATTCCAAGAAATAAAATGAAGGAATGTGTTGTTTTATATGGGTTTCGGTAATTAAAGTAAATCAGCGTTGTAACTAATTATCTAATTATTCTGCAATCAGTCAGCTTGAATACTTGCATAAAAAGAATCAACAATTATTCCCGAAATGGATGCACAGTTCTTTTTTGGTTGTACTTGTTTCGAGTCGAGAAAAAAAATAGTCTTGACGTTGCTCCTGGAACGCGGCAAGTCGAACGATCGTCGAACATGGTAGTGTCTTCAGCAAAGTGATCCTCTGCAGCAATATGCAGCACTATGAAGTTAAATGATCGCTATTTGTCCACTCAGGAAGCCTGCAGGAATGTGCACACTGAGTTTCAGACCATTTGAAGAAACAGGCGCCGTGTGACGCGCCTCTGAAGTTCGCGTACACAATTGTGTACGCCGTGACTGAAGGGGATAGACAGCCACCCGTTTGTAGCACGAAGCCGCGAGGAAATCCGTACGGATTTCTCAGAAAAGAAAAGCCTCTTAGTTGCCGAAAAATTCGTCCTGGTCCGGGGGGGTTCGAACCCGGGACCAACGCCTTTCCGGGGCGGTCGCTCTACCTATTGAGCGACTGCCGGAAAAGCTAGCAATCGGAAGCTAGCAGTCGGAAGCTAGCATTTGGCAGCGCGAGGGCGAATTAATCGACAACTCGAAGCACATCGACATAAGTAATGCAAATGAGTTGCCACAAGTTGTTCGTTCTGCAGCCACATTCAACCTGTTTCCAGCTGCGTTTTCCCCTTCAAATATGCAAGCCCCAGAAAAATCGTGCTCGTGTGCATACGTCGCAGAAAACCGCAACGACATCTTTGCAACCATTTCCTGGAGAAGGGGAAGCATAAGACAGCTATGCCGCAACGCAGGAATGTTACGTGATGAAGTATACACAAAAAAAAAAACACAAAAGGGGCTTTTTTCAAGGGAGGTAGTGAGCCTAAAAAAAAACACGTTTTTTTTCGTGAATTGATTTCGCAGACTCCTATATAAGAACCACTGCTATAGCATTTCACCTCCATTGAAATGCGGCTGCCGCATCCGGGATTCGAACCCGGGACCTTCAGGTCAATAGTCAAGCATCGTGAAGAATACACCACAGCTAGGGCTGGGTGTTCGATTCACCTAGTGAACTAACTATTACTTCTGATCACTTCGCATACCCTTACTACAATAAAAAAAAGTTACACCATCTCCCACTAAAGGGAATCATGAGGGTATGCGGAGCAGCATTGGGGGGTGCACACAAATTTCCGTTTACGTGCACTCGGCTGTCGAAGCCAAGCGTCGGCGTCGAGCTACCGCTTCCGCTCCAGAGAGACAACGCGAGTCTGCGGCGAGGGTAACGAGGCTTTCGAGACAACTGCAGCGACCGGGAACCGACGGAGCGACCGCACGATTCAAGCGAGACTTCCTCGACCGAGCGCACGCGCTTATATGAAATGGGGCAGGGAGACAAGGGAGTGGGTTTACAAGCTGCAGCGCGGGGGGGGAGGAGAGGAGAGAAGGCGACCGAACGCCCGTGTAAAGGAGGAGACTTCGCGGCTGCAGCGCGGGGGAGGAGACGAGAAGGCGACCGAACAGCTGCGTAAAGGAGGAGAGTGGGAGAGAGAGTAGGCGCATGCGCAGTAAGGGTGGTCACGCCGCACACCACCACCACCGGATTGGGCTCGGCTCTAAGATGCTTCGCACCTAATACTGCAGTACTATCGAACCCACTAACTCAACGGGCATGAACAGGGAGCGCGCACTTGGCAGGATTCCGGCTACTCCCGCAGCAAGTCACGTAACACGAGATGTTCTGCGAAAAGCAGTTGCCTGAGAAGGCAGGTCACGTGGTCTTGCTTTGCCCAATCAGGTTAAAGCGCGCCTGTTTCGAATCCAGCCACGGATTTACGATACCACGTGATCTCGCTAGCCAATCACATACGCTCGCCCGCTTACAGCTACGCTGGCCGAAAACTATCGCGGCATGAAACTGGCTAAGATTTTCGCTCTTTTTTTACTTTTTTTATCTTTTCTTTTTTGAGGCAAGACCCTCGAAATCAGAACAACCTTCAAACTTTTACGACATCATAAATGTAGCGCAAAAAACCACGGACACAGAAAAAGAGCACACATGCAGCGCTGTGTATGTGTGCTCTTTTTCTGTGTCCGTGGTTTTTTGCGCTACATTTATGATGTCGTATTACCAACTCGCCCAGCAAGCCGCCCTTCTGAAACATTTACGACACCCACGCGCACACACGCACGCACACACGCACGCACAAACACACACGCACGTACACACTCTCTCACACACACCCGCGCACACAGAGACATATACACGCGCACACACACGCACGCACACGCACACACACACACACACACACACACACACACACACACACACACACACACACACACACACGCACACACTCACACACACACACACACACACACACACACACACACACACACACACTTTGGCGGTACGTGACGACATGATAGAAATCCGCCTCCACCTGCTGAGGTGCATTGCGCACGTCGTTATCTCCACGAGCTAAATCGGGCGTCCATGCTGCTGCCCCGTGCTGGATCGTTGCGTTATCAGCCAAGGAAGGCTGATCCCTTTTCTAGCACGAAGACTTCATACCACGACCTGAGCATCACTCACTCACTCTCTCTTTCTCTCTGTCTTTTTTTTTTTTTTTTTTTTTTTTTTTTTTTTTTTTTTTTTTTTTTTTTATGTATACGCCTCCGTTTGAGCCCCGTTTGCCATCGCATCACCGTCGGGGCCCCAATTTCTCCGACCCGGGGTCGGAACACGCGTCTGACCTACTCTCGCCCGATTCCGCGGCGCACGCGTTTACACACTCCTATGCGTGCATTCTGCGCAGTGCTACCTAAAGGCTGCGTTGCTTTCGTCAGCCGGAAAGATCTCACGGCGACATTTCCGAATCGAATGCGAATGATCGAGATACAACTATCACCGAATACGGAAGCGCACACCGAGTTGGATATCGAACATTGTTTGACGAGATATCGAATCATTAGCGTAGCCAGGACGAGGAAGGGAAGGGGGGAAATGGGTGTTCTAGTCTCACCCCCCCCCCTCCCCCCCCCCCGCTCAAAAAAAGATGGCTAAGCTTCTGTATATAAAAGAGTATTCTCACTGTTTCTTCCTCAGGAGTTCTTACTCTCTTTCTTTGATTTCTTTAATAGCGGATGTATTAAAGCTCGTAGTAAGGCCGGTGTAGAAGACAGAAAAGTAGTCCGGTATGCGCCACAGAATACGGGTGTGTGCCAAGCAGATCCTAGGGTGGTATAGTTTCCCAGAAGTGTGTTTCGTTGGGCTAGTTGGTTGTGCATCGTAAAAGGTAAAAAGAGCGCAAAATTGACGAGACGAACGAAGAAGCACACAGGACGCGCGGTATAGTTTACCAAGCCAGATGGGGGGAGGCTAGTGCGAGAGATGAGGAAGAAAAGGGGAGGAGAGGGTAAACCATAGCATAGCCATGCGCAGTATAAGATTACAAGCGGTGGGCAAGACATGTGAGGGTGAGGGGACCCGATGGGAGGGTTGGGAGGAGGGAAAGAAGGAAAAAGGCAATACAGAGGGAGATAAAGAAAAAAAGAAACGAGAAGAAGATGCAGAAAGAGATAAAGAAAGATGAATGAAAGAAGAAGATGATGAAATAACTTATTATGCAGTCGCCACGTGGTGGCGCTTCCTTGCCATACTCCGCTGTTTCACTCAGGTTTTACGGGCGTGGAAACGGGTGGAAAGGCACGGTTCACGGGAGCAGTGGCGAAGCCAGGGGGGGGGGGGGGATTCGACCCAACCCCCGAATTTTTTAAGTTTTACATGTGTATATATGCATACATAAAAACGCACGCACGATTATACATAAAGTATTGTTCAACACCCCCCCCACAGAAAAAAAATTGTGGCTACGCAACTGCACAGTAAGTTTGCGTCGCTCGTGACGTCACAACAATCACGAGCAAATCTACGGCCACCTCTGCAAAGCTTATCACTATTTCGATGGAGGCGGAGTGCTAGAAGAGGCCCGTGTCCAAATGTCCGGAGCCCTCAAATGCATCGTCTCTCGTCATCATATCGCAGTTTTGGGACGTAAAACCCGAGATATTATTATTATATGAAAGCTGGTCACTGGCAATTAACGTCGTGAAACACTTTCGGGCACGATCCGACTTCATACCCCGGTACGAATGTTAACATCAAAAAGATGATGGTGATGATATATCCATTTTAATGGCGGAAGTGCCTACATCAAGAAGAAACCGTTAGCCCGGACCACTGTTCGAAAGAAGTCGTCCGGCGCAGTGTGAACCTTCGCACGACCTTTCCTAGCACACCCACAAAAGAAACCCATAAGCAAAGGCAGGTAAGGAAAAATGAAGGAGACAACAAATGAAGAACAAAGAATTGAAGACGAGCCTGTAACAGCCGAGAGGAAATGGGGGGCCCCGGAAAAAGAAGAAGACAAATTAGCGCGGAAAGCCGAAAAATAGCACCGCTCTTCGCGCCACCACCCATCGCAGCACGGCGCGCCTTTGCACCCCCCCTGAAAACGCTCCCCGAGGCAGTTACCGGTCTTTGCGGGAGGCGAGCAGGCAGAGCATAACGCCGACGTAAACGAGGGCTCGTCGTCGTCGACAAAGTGGCCCGTACGTCATCGACGCCGTCTCTACCTCTACGGGGGGTGAGAGAACCTTAAGTAGAACAGTCACCAGGGGGCGGCACCCGGCGATGTCTTATTACCGCGGCACGGACGACACTTACGGAAGGGAGGAAAGGGTGGCGGGGGGGGGGGGGGGCTGACACTGTTGCCGCTTGAAACACACAGATAGATTGAAAGAGAGAGAGAGAAATAGGGAAGAAGCTGAGCACGAGGTAGGTTCACGCTTGTGGTTCACCCCTCCAACTAGACTAGAGGAAAAGAAAACCCACAGGGTTCCTTATGCATTCGCCTAAGACGACTCAAAGGCGCAACTGGGGAAAGACAGCGCAAAAAAAGACGAGGACGCAGGAACGCAGTACACTGGACGAGCGCTCGTCCAGTGTACTGCAGGAACACAGTACACTTGACGAGCGCTCGTCCAGTGTACTGAGTTCCTGGAGGAACGCAGTACACTGTACGAGCTCTCGTCCAGTGTACTGTGTTCCTGCGTCCTCGTCTTTTTTCGCGCTGTCCTTCTCCAGCTAAGAATGTACCAATCGCCCAAATCACTCTTGCTCGAAGGCGAAAGCCATCTTTTTCTGTTTCTTCTCTATATTCATTCGCCCCGGCCTCCTTCCGAAAGCTTTTATTAACAGCGCAAGCTGTTAAAGGCTAGCATCACCTAGCTAAAGCCTAGCAACAACTTAGAAGGCAACCTAGAAACAACTTAGCACCGCCTATCTAAAAGCCTAGCAGCAACCTGGCAGGCAACCAGATTAGCCTTCAGAATCGTCCAGTTTCGCTGCTTCAAGCCTTGCGCGAGTTCGTGCAAGCTTCGCAATTTTCCGCACCTAACGTGGTACATACTGGTTTATGATGGTGATAGCTTCCTGGTAGGCCACACACGCAAATTACGGCTAGCTTAAACAGCTTCGCTGTTAAAGAACACATTGAAGGACACTTTGCAAATTCCAAAGTGTGTTTGCGAAAGCCTGTGGCCATTGTACTGACTATGCCATGTCTTTTTTTTAGTTTTTTCTTCCTTTTTCTGTCTTTCGTTCTTTTTTTTTCTTCCTTTTTTTTTGTCTTTTTTTCTTTTTCTTGTGTGTGGCCCCTGTGCCATGACGTGATTGCTGAGAGAGTGTGAGGGAGAGAGGCCACAGCTAGCACCGTTCCAGGGCGCGGACGGAGGGACGAACGGACGCGAGTATGAGCCGTTAAAGGCTTTCGCCTTAGCAATCAAGTCACACGACCATATCCCCGAAGTCCTGGCTGTCCAGTGCGCCCATGACAGGGCTAGGAGACATGACCTGACGGTCCCGGCGTGGGATTAGCCAGGCTGGTGGCAACACCCTGAACAGGACGTAAATCAAGTTCTTTCTATCCATCCATCTCTCCGTACAGTATTTGTTACAGTAGAGGTGGCGGTCTACGGAAAGAAACACAGCGTGCCGTAGAGGTTGAATGAGCAAAAAACAAAGTCAGCGACTGTCGCCGTCACCCGACTCGGCGGTGCCGGAGGTGGCGGGGTGACGGCGACGAACAAGCGCGATTACGTGAGAACACCGCGGGGCGCCAAAACGCCTCACCGCTGACACTGCAGCAGCCGTGCAAGACAGCGCGCGTCAGCTGTCGCTGCCTGGGGAAATTCGCTGCTGTAGTCGTCGTTGCGTAGCAGCGTGTGTCGTCACAGCCGTACTAAGGGGATCGCCGAGAATACATCCTCGGAGGACGCGTCGATTTGAAGCAGGCGACGCGGGCATCGCCTTTCCGCAATGGTACGCGGCACGCACGCTCATAGGCGTGAGCAGGGTTTCCCCCATAACGCTGTATTCACACGATGGAGGTGATCGTGGAGGAATCGGTCACGTGACATGCGACGTGTGATTCGGTTATCCCTCCGCAGCCAGCATTCGCACTAAAGGGGAGAATTCACGCTATACAAGCGAGGATTTCGGCATTGCCCCCCGAGGACCCGAACCGTGATTTCGGCATCCGTCGTTTCACGAATCACTTCGCGCGGACCGAAGCGGGAACGCGGGAACGGCTGACGTATGGTGACGTAGTGCGCAATACGCGGGTTCGAATCGCGATTTGGTCCGTCGTGTGAATACAGCTTAAAAGGGCTGGGGGGCGAAGGTTCATCGCAGCGCCCCCCCTCTCTTACTAAGACAACGTATGGGCCCCCCCCTTCCCCCCCTGCCCATGTGCGCACGCCTACGTGTGCACGGTTGAGCGCATGGGGTCGCCAACGTGAATGTGACTCGAGGAACTTTAAATTCAGCCGAAAGTAGCCACTTGGACTCGTCAACACAGTCTCCTCGGTCGGGTCACGGATTTTGACGATCTTTGATGTCACGTTGACGTCATACGGTGACGTCATCAAGTGATGATGATGTTTTGCTGCATCACTCCGTGTAGACGCCGACGCGGAACGCCGGTGAAATTTTCGCGCTTGACGAGGCATTTGAGTCTTTCGCCTTAATAACCGGTCGGGTTTAACGTCCCAAAACCACGATATGATCATGAACGACGCCGTAGGGGAGGGCTCCGGAAATGTCCACCAGCTGGGGTTCATCATCGTGCACGGTTCACGTACACGGGCCTATATAGCATCTTTGCCTCCGTCGAAATGAGGCCACCGTGTCAGTGATTCGATCCCGCGACCGTGAGCAGTCGAGCACCGTAACCCCTAGAGCGCCGTGACCGGCGAGCCACCCCACACGAGTCACAGCGCAGGCGAAATCTCGACTTCAACAAATATATTCTGGTATTTGATGAATCTTCTTTTTTTTTTTTTCACAGTGCGGTATCACAGAGACTAGGTTAAAATACGTGTGAGGAAAACAACAGCTTTCGTCGACGTTTTCACTGCTTCCGATGTTTTGCGAAATCAACTTAAGTATTTTGTCAAAAACAGCCCTTACGCCGCGAGTAATGCTGAAGGTTGTGTACATTGGTAAGGACAAATCGATGCCTTAATCGAGCGAGACTTCTTTACACATTCCTTCGGTTTCACGATTTCTTTAGGTGTTACCCAGCCATAAGCGCCGCAAAAGAAGCCGAAGAAAGCGGCGCGACTTCCGCGAAGCCCAAACATCGGTAACTCAAGCTCGAAACTTACAGCACACCGCTGAAGCACGAAGAAGGACGCTCGAAAAGAACGCACAGGTAAACACACGACAAGCGTGAACTTACAAGTGTCGCAGTTGTTACGCCTTTGTGTTTGATCAACGCGCTGCAAGTGTCGACAATGATGGACCGGACACTCTTAGATATTTCTTTTAGATGTGAAGCATCTTATGGCGAAGCTTAATCCGGTGGTGGTGGTGGTGGTGTGCCGCGTGACCACCCTTACTGCGCATGCGCAAACCCTTTCAGAAAAATAAAAATAAAAACCTCCTCTCCCCCTCTCTCTCTCCTCTAGGCATCCCTCCCAGCGGCAACCACACCCTCACTGCGCATGCGCCTCCCCTCCTCTCTCCCCTTCCTACGCTCCCCCCTCTCTCTTCTCTAGGCATCCCTCCCCGCGGCAACCACACCCTCACTGCGCATGCGCGTCCCCCCCTCTCTCTCCTCTCCTACGCTCCCCCCTCTCTCCTCTAGGCATCCCTGCCCGCGGCGTCCACACTCCCACTTAGAGCTGTGCGCCGCCGCGCGCCGCGCCGCCGCCGCCGCCTGTTTTTGCCCGCGCCGGTCGCGCCGCCGCCGAAGTTTCGAGAGTGACCACGCCGCCGCCGCCGCCGCGCAATAATTGCGGCGCGCCGCCGTTAGTCTTTCATTTTAACCCAAACGGGGAATCTGGACATAAAATACATGACTTCACCGGGAGTGCTTTTCTCGATGTGTCCATGTGATGGAGTGTCCATTTAAGCCACCGATGATTGGCGGGAGCTCGGCCAGCAACGCGCCCTCTGTTTCCGGTTCTTCCTCTTCAACGTCATTTTGACGTCACAATGTTTTGTCAACTATCGACTTAAATTAGAGGAACAGAATGCCACAGACCTCTTTCAACCATAGAAGAAAAAAAATATAGGAGAGAGTGCACCTAGCATCTATAAGCCAACCTCCTCTAAAGGCGCTACCTCTTCGGGCTCGTGTCACAATTCCCGCCATGCCCTTGCTTTGTTTCCTCTTGGTGAGCTCAAGGGAAAAAAAAACGAAAATTCACGGGCGCGCGCACCCAGCGTTCACAAACCAACCTCCTCCGACACTTGGAAGGAAATTATGGCTGCGCACTAATAACTCAAGGACACACAAAACACGGACGAGTATGAACCAAGTACTTCCAAGTATGAACCAACTCGCCCAGCAGCAAGTTTTATTGAACCATACTCCTCCGACACCACTGCCCCCCTCGTGCTCCATGCTCTGGTCACAGTTCCCAGCATGCTCCCGTTTCATTTTTTTTATGGTTGCGGATTTATTCTCGATGTGTCCCCCCTGGTGGACTGTGCATTTCGGCCGCAGCTCATTGGCAAGAGTTCGGCAACCAGCGCGCCCCTTGTTTCCGGTTCTTCTTCCGCAACGTCATTTTGATATCACGAAGCTTTCACAACTCTCGAATAATGAGAGGGACTGAATGTGCTTCAGCGCAACGAACGCAGCGCCCAGACGACCACTTTTGGGCGTACATCTCGGAGACAGCGCATAAATTCTGATCGCGTAAGCCATTGATATGGTTTAATGCGGGCGCCCTTCAAACGCGCCTGTGAAAGTCGGTACGCATTCCCTGCATCGTTCTCAAACATCTGGGACACATTCATATGCAAGTTAAGACTGGAAAAGTTCCTGTTTTTTCGGTACATTTCATCCACTTCCTTTTTACGCTGGGAGTGTGCTGGCAGGTTCGATGCATCGACGTGGTCAAGAGCAAACACCACGGCTCACCGCTTTTTCGAGTAACTGAATGCGCTGTGCCGAAATGGACTGTGGACATAATCAGATGGACACATCGAGAATCGCTCCCCGGAAGTTGTCTCTTTATCTCCTCCAGAAGTGTCAAGAGTATTGCCTGACCTCAACGCTGGGGCGTGCTCCAGCCTTAAAAGGCGACGACTCAACTAGCTGAATAGCATATCCGTGGAGTTTCGGACACTACATTTTGCATAGATAATAGATAAGTAATACATATCGATAAGTTAATGCACGGTTTCCCTTTCGTTTTTACTCGAGTAAGTCCATAAATGAATAGAGAAGTTAAGGTAAAGAAAAACTTAGAATAATTGATCGGTGATCTTTTGGGTAGGTATTCATGTTAAAACGACACGACGTGAAAACACAGACACAAGAGTGAAGTCAAGAGAGTAACCAGTTATCTCTCACGTTGACCGTCATGCGCAACTGACTGATAGGTATCGTCTCTATACGCAAATAAGTATTTTAAGGGCGGAGCACTTTAGGGGCCCCGGCTATTGTATGCTGTCATCGTACGCTCTCATCGTATACTGCTTGGCAAAACGTAGACAAGACCACTTATTGCATACATATCTGCAGGATATTTAGCGTGCGTTCGCGCCTAAAGGAGAAGTCTTCTTCCTCTTGGTCTTCGAGCGTCTTGATAATATGTGCGGATTACGTTAGGGGCCCCGGCTGTCGTATGTTGTCTTATGCTGTCATTCCTTGGCGTAACACAGGCAAAACCTCGTGTTAATATAGGAAAAAAAAGGAAGCAAACAAAAAATAGAAACAGAGAGAAAGAAAGAAAAAAATGGGATGAAAAATAGAAAGAGCAAGAAAACGAAATAAATTGATGAGAGAGGCGAGAAATCATTAGAAATAAAGAGATAATAAAACACACACACACAAAACGGAAACAGAGGGGAAAAAGAGAGGGGGAAAGAAAGAGAAAATCGAAGAGAAACAAAGAAGGCTGCCCATCTCCGCACTTCCTTCAGGTTTGGCACCACTAGTGCGAAGCTACCTTAATTTTTTTGTGTACCTTCTTTTCCGCCGCTGTACAATCTTTCAGTAAGTGGCGTTTGCGGTCTCTTCACTACTCTCTTATGTGCGTGTGTGCACACCCCTAAACAACCCCTAAAAATACAACATCGAGCTCGCTATTCTCTCGTGGCGTGTCTCGTTTTTTTTTCTGTTATTGCGATAACAATTATATCGACACTCTCGGCTAACCTTTGCCGTCGCCGTCATGCCCCGGATATATATATATATATATATATATATATATATATATATATATATATATATATATATATATATATATATATATATATATATATATATATATATATATATATATAGGCAGGCATGGTGGCGAAAGTGGCCGTAGCGTTACAAACAGTGAAGTAGATCCTCCGTGAGAACAGTAACAACGGAAGTGTTTATTTCGACAGTTTCGGCCAGCCTCTGGCCGAAACTGTCGAAATGAACACTTCCGTTGTTACTGTTCTCGCGGAGGATCTACTTCACTATATATATATATATATATATATATATATATATATATATATATATATATATATATATATATATCCACTCAGTCACGCACTGTGCTTGCGCTATTTTCTTCTTCTTTCTCGAATCACTCTCACTCATTGTAACTGCTAGCTATTAATAGACACCATTTACCGCTGGCGGTATGCACATCTCGGAGGAGCTTGAGCGGGTTTTTTATCACACAACGCTCCTGCATTTTCTTTCAATTTGGAAACTGCCGTTGAGATGCGCACAAAAAGGGGCCCCTTTTCGTACCCACTCATGATGCGGAACGAAGAAAAAAAAAAAAAACACCGCGCACACGTTGCGTTCGACGCCACCGCGTGGTAGGAGACGCAGAGGGGCATAGGTCGGCACTTTAAGGGAGTACTCACTCAAACTCACTCACCACAATTTTTTCTGCCTTCGCACTCACTCACGTTCACACTCACGTCCACTCACACTCATGAGTACTCACTCACGTTCACACTCACCTCCACTCACACTCATGAGTACTCACTCACGTTCACACTCACGTCCACTCACACTCATGAGTACTTACTCATACTCAACTCACCACGTTCAAATGAGTGTGAGTGAGTGTGAGTGAGTGTGAGTTGAGTGCACTCATGAGTGAGTGTGCCGAGCTCTATAGGTCGGCACTTTAAGGGAGTACTCACTCAAACTCACTCACCACAATTTTTTCAGCCTTCGCACTCACTCACGTTCACACTCACGTCCACTCACACTCATGAGTACTCACTCACGTTCACACTCACGACCACTCACACTCATGAGTTCTCACTCACGTTCACACTCACGTCCACTCACACGTATGAGTACTCACTCATACTCAACTCACCACGTTCAAATGAGTGTGAGTGAGTGTGAGTTGAGTGCACTCATGAGTGAGTGTGCCGAGCTATGCAGAGGGGTCATTCCGCGCGCCGCACTTTAAAAGAAGAAATATCTAAGAGCATCGGCTTCTGCGACTTCGACACTTTCAGCCTGTTGCTCGAACACAAAGGCGTAACTACTGTACGACAGTTGTCAGTTCACGCTTCTCCTGTGTATACCTGCGCGTCCTCTTCGAGCGTCCTTCTTCGTGCAACAGCGGGAAGCTGCAATTATCGAGCTGCTTGTCGTTCTTCGTGTGATATTCCAATTCCTTGCTATCGCATTCATTGCTTCGCCCTTGTAGCGAAACTGTGACTTTTTTGGCGCTCTTCGTGATGCCAGAACGGTGATTCACATGACATAATTTGGGCACATACTCTCGACTGGTCTATAGAGAAATGTCACTTGAACATTATCTCCCTACCCCGTTTTGCCATGCATTCGTCCACTTGTTCTTCCTCCCCTCCTAAGATTATCGCACGCGATGAACTGATTTCGCCCGATTTTGGGCGTTGCCGATTGCGCAAGCGCAAATAACAGCGTGTAGCTGACAAGCTCTAAATTCTTATAGGTTCAACGCTCAGCGCTAACATTGTACATGTGCTTTATGAAGAAATAAGTGTCGAGGAGATATTGCCTGTAAGAATGGTGGTCAAAAGGAGAACGAAACCAATGGAAGAAGTGCCGGAATATTTGATTTTTCCGACGGACTAACTCTTCGCAGCGAAGACGATGCAGCTTTCCAAAAGAAATAAAGAAAGCCAGTCTGCTTCCCCAGTTTTTTGTATATTTTTTATTGCGATAAAAATTTTATGGACACGCGTACAGGTTTTCATCGTCGCCGTCATGTTCCGTATAAAGTCCAAGTCATTACCTTTTATACACACATCGTACGCTGTAGCCGCTAGTAAAAGCTCGCGAGCGCTAGCCAGGCACACGGCTGTAGCATAAATTAAAGAAGCTGCCGATCTCCGTCGCACGGAGGACGCGTGCGATAACGTCAATCCGCGTGCGAGGCCTGCCGTCGATTGCTCCTCAACCAGACAGCAAGCGCCTTGTCTGTCTTTCGCTGGACCAAGGAGTATGAAGGGACGTCGGGGTAAAGGGGCTCCGTGGCTGGAGCCGCAACTGTGAACTTTGACTATTAGGGCGTGGTCATGAGCGCTGGCGAGCGCGCTAAATCAGCAGGGATCAGAAAACGGCTCGTATACTCTTCTACGCGCTGTGATCTCACCGCTTCGTGCTGCGAGTACTTCTTTCACGTGAAGCGCCCGTATTCCCTAACGCCAGCATTTTGCAGTTTCATGAGCTGGCATGAAAAAGAGTTAGCTACTAGCCTTAGTTCGGTATAACATTACGACATGTTGCTATTGCATTCACTGCTTCACTCGTTCGGGGAAACGATTTTTTTTTCTTGTCAAAATTTCGGGGTCAAATTTCTCGCCCGACCTACTCCTGAATACCCCCCACCCTCGCGCCGCGCCGCCGCTGACCCGATGAACCCCGCGCCGGTGACGCGCCGCCGCCGGAGGTGCAAACACCGGCGCGCCGCCGCCGGCGATTTTAGGACCGGCGCACAGGTCTACTCCCACTGCGCATGCGCGTCCCCCCCTCTCTCTCCTCTCCTCTCCTACGCTCCCCCCTCTCTCGCCTCGCGACGCGGACGCAGGCAGCGTCCGCTAGCGAGTTTCTTGGTTGAAAAAAATTGACGGCAGATCCACGAGGTGAATGATGATGAGATTGGGCGAAGCTCCTGGAAGTAATCATCGGTTAAACCGTGAAATTTCTTCCGTTAATTCGCCCGATAAAAATGACGTGAAACGATTGATTAAATGTTTTATCAAACTTTTATTGCTGGTTTCCGTTGTCATTTCATTATGACCGCTTTGTGGTCGGTGAAATGTAAGCTAAGTGGTTCTTGCACTGGTTGCAGCGGCATCCTTATCCATACGAGCACACAACGACGGCAACGAGCATCGTCAACTACAAACCTGTATCGCGATATGGTTTTGATTATAAAACCATTGCTTTAGAAAACACCTGGCGTCTTTCGTTAAGCAGCTGGCGTCTTTTCGTTTTGCTTTAGAAACATCTGGCGTCTTTTCGTTTCGCTTTTAGAAAACATCTGGCGTCTTTCGTTGGTTTATTTCATCAATCAACGGCGTTTTGAACAAAATTTTTATTGTTTAATCACGCACAGGAGAAATCTCACCAGGCACTACCTTGGAGGTAAACAATGGCTGCTACTGGGAATGAGAGACAGCAGAAGTCGGCTTTTTTTTTTTAACGTTTCCTACTGGAACATGCCAATGGCTGCTAATGGGGAATGAGAGACAGAAGAATTCGGCTTTTAGTTAACGCGCACGCTGCGAATTTTTTATTGTTCAACAACGCACAGGAGAAATCTCCCACCGGCACCACCTTGGAGGTCAAAGCGTAAGACTGTTACGCACTACGACTACGACTACGACAACGACGAGGGACGAACGGGTGCCGCTTTAAGGAGCTTCGCCCCTAAAACCGACTGATCGCGCTGCACAACCGTTCACTGGCCACCCCGTATATATGGCACTGGATTTTGACCTGCAAGATGGTGCCGGTGGGAGATTTCTCCTGTGCGTTGTTGAACAATAAAAATTCGCAGCGTGCGCGTTAACTAAAAGCGGAGTGTGGGTCTCTGTGTCCAGTCGGAGTCTTCTGTTTCTCATTGCCCATTAGCAGCGATTGGCATGTTCCAGTAGGAAGCACCGCTCCATCACTGCGTGCTTTGCGCCTCCCCAGCTTTCTCTCCTGCGCAACGCTGCGATGAGCGCCAGCGTCAACGCCGCCGCCAGTGTAAGCGTTAGCGCCCGCTGCTTCACATCTACACATGGTTCCCTTCAGCGGGAGATGGTGTAATTTTTCTTTTAAACTGCGGCGCGTGCAGTGACCCCTCCGCGTCTCCTGCCACGCGGTGGCATTTGGTGCAAGGTGTGCCTAGAGTTACACTCTATGGCCCACCTCGCGGTAGGGAATAGTCCCTACTGCGAATTGTGAGCGCAGCTTCGTGTTGGGGCAACGCCGACTGTGTTTGAAGTTCTGGCTATATTCGCAGTTCTAGGAATGTAACAGTCGCTACGTGCTGCCACGGAAACTGCCAGCGCTCGAGTGCCACGCACACCACTCTGTGCACTGCAGGCGTCGCGAACCAATCGAAACGCCGACAGCCCCGTTACGACGAGCGCAGCCAGCCGCAGTGCACGTGCCAGC